>CAUYUJ010005158.1:0-10000 GCA_963575745.1 Prorocentrum cordatum
CCAGCATGCGTGGTTTGTCTGCGACGACCCTCGTGCGCGTCCTGCAGAGCCCTACCAGGCCGACTTCCAGGCGCGCTGCAAGAGTGTCGGTGAGACTTCCTGGCTGCGCACGGCGGGCACGCCGGTCAGTTGCAGTTCCGTTCGCGGGCACCCAGCGCGCGCCTCTGAGTCGCACCGCCTGCAGACATTCGTTGGACGCATTTGTCCTTCTCATTGTGTATTTGCGTGCGCTGCGCGTTCGAATTTGGCAGGCGGGCTTTTCTGGGCATTTCTCACTCTGCCTATTCCACCCGGGGGGCCTCTGAGGGATTCCCTGGGGCCTCTTGGGGGCGTCTCGGGAGCTCTCGGCGCCCCCCCCCCCCTGGGACCTCCTGGTGCACTCCCGGGGCAGAGTGCTCGAAGTGCCCGCTCAGGTCCGCCGTCCTGTTTCCTCTTTGGAGCCGTCTCGGAGGCCGGCGGGGCCGTCTCGGGCGCCTCTCGGGCCGTCTTCGGGCGATCTAGGGGTTCTTCGGGGCCGCCCTGCAGCGCTGGGAAGCTGAGAGGGCGAGGGAACGGCGAGTGTGCCAACATCGGTCAAAAGCTTGCTGGAAATAGATATGACCGCTGCCCCTCGGGAGGCCTTTTGGGGCGCCTCGGGGGCGCATTCGGCCGCCCAGCCGCCATCTCGGGCGCCCTGCGCCGTTCGTCCGACGACGCGGGGCCCTCTTCGGCCGCCCTGGGGGCCTCTTCAGGCGCTGACGGCCTGTCTTCTCCCCGGGCCCCCCCCCCCCCGGCGCCCGAGCCCCGGCAGGGCGCGACAACGCCCAGGGCCGCCCAGGGAACTGAGGGCCCGGGCTGTCAGGAACCGTGAGAACCGCAAAAACTTTCCTTTGCAGAGCTGCACGATCCTGGGGGCGCTCCACTGCGTGCCGAAGCGCAGGGCGTTGGTTTCGTTGCATCCTCTGGCACGCAGCGGTCGCGGCCCGGCCTCCCCGCCCCCCCCGCGCGCGCGTTCCCCACGGTCACGGCGGCGCTTGCGCGCAGGAAGGGGTGCGCGCAGTTGCGATCGAAGGCCCGGCCTCCCCGCCCCCCCGCGCGCGCGCGTTCCCCACGGTCACAGCGGCGCTTGCGCGCAGGAAGGGGTGCGCGCAGTTGCGATCGAAGCTCGCCCCCGCTCCGACGCGCCCTGCCCCGCCCGCGCGTCGCCGTTGCCCTTGCCCCCCCTTCGGGCAGCGACATTTCTGTTGGAAACATCACTAGCTTGGCGAAGGGCCCATCCATATGACATTGCGAGTGCTGTCGTCGTGCGCGCCGCATTCGGACGAGCCCCCGCGAAGCGCGTGAGGGGCGTGCCGAAATGCGCGCGGTGGGCGCGCACGAACGCAGCCAGCGGAGTTGTTTGTGGAGCTGCGGTGAGCGCGTGCGAACGCAGCCGCTGGGGCCGTCGGCGAGGCTCCCTGCGGGGTCACGAAGCGTGCGAGGGGTTTGCCAAAATGGGCGCGGTGGGCGAACACGAACGCAGCCACTGGGGCTGTCGGTGGGGCGGCCCATTGGGTCGCGAAGCGTGCGAATGGGGTTTGCAACAACGGCTGCCGTGGGCGCATGCGACCGCGGCCATTGGGGCCTTCGGTGGAGCTCTCTGTGGGGCCGCAAAACGTATGAGGGGCGTGCCAAAATGGGCGCGGTGGGTGCGCGTGAACGCAGCCACTGCGGCAGTCAGCGGATCTCCTCACGGGGCCACGCAGCGCGTGAAGTGGTATGCCACAATGAGCGTTATGGGCGCATGCGACCGCAGCCGCTGGGGCCTTCGGCGGAGCACCTTTTGGCGCCGCGACACGTGCGAGGGGTGTGCCAACATGGGCACGGTGGGTGCATGCGAAAACAGCCGCGCGCGAGGGGTTTGCCCAAATGGGCGCTGTTGGTACCGGGGCAGTCGGTGGAGCTTCCTACGAGGACGCGAAGCTTGTAATGGGTGTACCACGATTGGTGCTGTGGGCGCACGCGAACGCGGCCAGTAGGGCAGTTTGTGGAACTCCCTATGGGGCCGCGAAGCGCTTGAGGGGTGTGCCAAAATGGCGCCGTGGGCGCATCCGAACGCAATCATTGGTACCGTCGGTGGGGCTCTCTGTGGGGCCGCGAAGCATGCAAGGAGTGTGCCAACATGGGCCTGGTGGGCGCATGCGAACGCAGCCATTGTAGCCGTCGGTGGGGTTTCCTAGTGGGCCACGAAGCGTGTGAACGGTGTGCCAAAATAGGTGTTGCGGGCGAATGCGAACGCTTGTTTTTGAACCGTCAGTGGAGCCGCGAAGCGTTCGAGGGGCGTGCCGAAACAGAGGCGTGCGGGGATACGCGGAGGGCAAAGGCACGGATGGGAAGAGGGAAAAGGGGGAGGCGGAGAGGAGGAGGAGGAGGAGGCCCTGTCTCTTAAAAACGAGGGCCCAGCACCACAGGATGGTTGGGAAGAACAGCCCCTTCGCGTCGTGACAGAAAATCACGACCTTTGTTTTGGTTTTCTCGCCAGGCCATGGGATCGTCACACAGGATGAGAAAGAAGCCCGCCTTAGGGACAAGGTCGTGGCTTCCGGGGGCCACGCGCATTGCACAAATCAAGTCATCGGATAGCTGGGTCTCTTCCCGCCTTCCGCCGCGTCCCCCTCGTCCTCCATTGGGGCCTTCGGTGGAGCTCCCTATGGGGCCACGAACCCTGTGAGGGGTGCGCCGGAATGAGGGTGGAACTGCATGCGAACGCTGCCACTGGGGCCTTCGGTGGAGCTCCCCATGGGGCCACGAACCCTGAATGAGGGTGGAACTGCATGCGAGCGCTGTCACTGGGGCCTTCGGTGGAGCTCCCTATGGGGCCACGAACCCTGTGAGGGGTGCGCCGAAATGAGGGTGGAACTGCATGCGAACGCTGCCACTGGGGCCTTCGGTGGAGCTCCCTATGGGGCCATGAACCCTGTGAGGGGTGCGCCGGAATGAGGGTGGAACTGCATACGAACGCTTCACTGGGGCCTTCGGTGGAGCTCCCTATGGGGCCACGAACCCTGTGAGGGGTGCGCCAGAATGAGGGTGGATCTGCATGCGAGCGCTGTCACTGGGGCCTTCGGTGGAGCTCCCTATGGGGCCACGAACCCTGAATGAGGGGTTCGCCGAAATGAGGGTGGAACTGCATGCGAACGCTGCCACTAGGGCCTTCGGTGGAGCTCCCTATGGGACCACGAACCCTGTGAGGGGTGCGCCGGAATGAGGGTGGAACTGCATGCGAACGCTGCCACTGGGGCCTTCGGTGGAGCTCCCCATGGGGTCACGCGAACGCTGCCACTGGGGTCTTAGGCGGAGCTCCCTATGGGGCCACGAACCCTGTGAGGGGTGCGCCGAAATGAGGGTGGAGCTGCATGCGAACGCTGCCACTGGGGCCTTCGGTAACGCTCCCTATGGGGCCACGAACCCTATGAGGTGTGCGCCGAAATGAAAGCGGAACTGCATGCGAACGCTGCCACTGGGGCCTGCGGTGGAGCTCCCTATGTGGCCACGAACCCTGTGAGGGATGCGCCGACATGAGGGTGGAACTGCATGCGAACGCTGCCACTGGGGCCTTCGGTGGAGCTCCCTATGGGGCCACGAACGCTGTGAGGGGTGCGCCGACATGAGGGTGGAGCTGCATGCGAACGCTTCCACTGGAGCCTGCGGTGGAGCTCCCTATGTGGCCACGAACCCTGTGAGGGGTGTGCCGAAATGAGGGTGGAACTGCATGCGAACGCTGCCACTGGTGCCTTCGGTAACGCTCCCTATGGGGCCACGAACCCTGTGAGGGGTTCGCCGAAATGAGGGTGGAACTGCATGCGAACGCTGCCACTGGGGCCTTCGGTGGAGCTCCCTATGGGGCCACGAACGCTGTGAGGGGTGTGCCGAAATGAGGTTGGAACTGCATGCGAACGCTGCCACTGGGGCCTTCGGTAACGCTCCCTATGGGGCCACGAACCCTGTGAGGGGTGTGCCGAAACAGAGACATGTTAGGGGCAGAGGCAAGGAGAGTGAGCAGGAGGAGGAGGAGGATGAGGAGGAGGAGGAGGATGAGGAGCAGGAGGGGAGGCAGTGGGAGGAGAAGGAAGGAGGACGCGGGCGCTGTCTCTTCAAAACGAGGACCCAACACCACAGGATGGTTGGGAACAAAACACGACCCAGGACAAGAAGCTCGGGGCCCAGGAACTTTCGGGGCCCGCGCGTTGAGCAGCAAAGCGCGGCATCGGACAGACCCGGTTCCTCGCCCTGGCCGTCTGCTCCCTCGGTGCGCTCCCATCCTGCAGCATATCGGTGCGATCGCTGATGGCGGGAATGATCAGCAGTGCATGCGCAGCGATCTCGTCGTCCTCCTTCCTCCTCCGTTCCGACGGGAAAAGGTACCCATTCCGCTACCCTTTCTCACTTTCGCCATGTTTGGGCCTTCTGGCAGGCCCTCGTCGCTACCACTGGATTCGCTTCGAAATCCTGGTCCGAATGTCCCCCGGGAGAGGTTCGGGGAGTCGCGGTACCTGCACCTTTTGGTTACCCCATCCCCATCCACAGCTCACGGCATTGATCCCCGCCCGACCCCTGGGAGGATCTTCCCGAACACCGAGCTGTCGAGGGGGGAATTCTGCGCACCCGCCGCCCTGCTTCCCTTCTCATGGTCCTCCTCCTTTTCCTCATCCTCTCCCTTCCCTTCGGGTGCAACTCTTGGTAGGCTTATATTCGGAATCGGCGCTGGTATATCCGCGGTCGGAGAAACAACCAAACCCAGCACCAACCAATGAAGTTTGCATCACCCCAGTGAACCCAGCTTCGGTGGGCTTATAATTCCGAGTGTAGTTTGGCTGAATATGTTTCGATCCTTTTTGTTTTATCTGGCCTAATCCCTTTTGACGGCTCTTTCATCAGGTTTGATTACCTTTTACCGCCCTTACTTAATCCTTCTCGCGTCGGTTCCTACCCCCCCCTGCTCCACCCTGCTCGTTGTCCTCGTCCTCGCTGCCCCTGTTTTGTTCCTGCCATGTTCCGCGCCTACTCCCCCCCCTCCTCGTCATCCTCGCCGCCCTTATCCTCCCGCCCCCCCACCCTTTCCTACCACTGTCCTTTCTCCTCCCCCCTCCTGCGTCCTGCCTCGCCCCCCGCTTGTCCCCCATCGGCCTCCGCGGCCTCCCCGAAGGCGAGGAACCAGTCATCCAGGAGACGACCTTCGAGGGGTCGCACGCGAGGAACTTAGCCTCTCGCTCGTCACGCGGCTGGCGACCGCAGGATGCCCCCCGCCCTGCGCCGTTCCTGGCCAGCTACACTTTGGGCCATGGATCGGTGTGTGTGTGTTTATGTGTGTGTGTGCGTGTGTGCTCGCTCCTCCCTCTCCTCTTGGCTTCTTGGTTCGCCCTGGCTCCCGGGCGTCGCTCTGCCTCCTTGCTGTGTTTCTCTGGTCCGCCCACCTTGGTTGGAGGGTGAAAGAGGGGGTCTGCAACAGGGGGTCTTCAATGGGAGCTGAATGGCCCGTGTATGCTCAGTGCATCGCTCATATATGTGATCGGGAACGATTGGCATCCAATGTTGGCGGTCATGGAGGGCCAGTCGTTCGTTCCCGCGCGTTGCCCGCGCGGGCACACGCGCCGTCCATCCATTATCGTTCGTGCGGGCGTTCTCGCATTCTGCGCGCGGGGCTGCGAAGTGGAGTGCAAGTGTGTCTTGATTGGGCGACTGATGATCGCGTCTGTTCCCAAACGATGAAGTATCGACCCCCAAGACAGATTTGGAATGGGTCCTGCGACTCTCCCAAAATGCGACTTCCCGGCGCCAGCGCCAAGTTGGCGCTGGCACCGGTCGCGCTGCCCGCTTCCACCGGCGCCATACGTCAGTTTGCACATGCGGGGGGTCTCCCTTGCCCTGCAGAACGGCAGCCGTTGCTTGTGCTTTGGCGTGTGTTCGGCGCGGATCCGGCGTGGCGTTCGACGTGGCTCCGGCACGGCTCCGATACGGACTTGACACGGGTTCGACGCGTCCGACATGTATGCAGCATGAGTTTGGCGCGTCCGGCATACATGCGACATGTATGCGGCACGGACGTCTGGCGCGATGGGCCCTCAACAGCGCAAAATAACCTGTAAGTCTTAAGCGAGAGACCCGCATTAGTGCATGTGTTTGTCAGGCGTGCGCACCTTCTTTTCTGCACGCGCAACCATTTCGGCGTTTGCCTTCCTATTGGCACATGTTCGTTGGTCACTATCCTAGCGGAGCTCGCCAACGCCCTCGCTGACTTTGACCAACCGGCCGAGAAGTAAACAGTGTGTGCGCGTTTGTGCCCATTCTAGCTGCTAGCTATCGCTGTGGGAGTTCGCCCGGCCGATGCAGGAAAGCTGTGTGTTTATGTGTGCGTTCCGACCGTAGTCTCTGGTTCAAGTCGTATCCTGGGATCCCCAAGACCTCGATCGGGGGCGCTTGGACGCTGTTCGCTCGCCGCGTGGCCCGCGCGCGCCCTGGGGGCGTCCCGCGCGCGGCGGCTGCGATCGCCCCCTGCAGCGCAACGGCTGCTGCGCCGGATGTCGAATCCTGTATGGGGGGAGGAGCAGCGAGGAGGAGGACGAGGGGTGGGTCCTAGGGAGTCCCCGCGGCAGCTTGCGGCACCTCGCTGCCCGCATCGCCCCGCTGGTGGCGTCCTGCGCAGCAGCCCTGGCTGCCTGGCTCCTGGCAGCCCTGCTGGCCGCCTCGTGCCGCGTGGTCCCAGCCGGCCAGCCCCTTGCCTGCCCAGCCGCCCTGGCCCCTGGCAGCCCTGCTGGGCGCCTCGGCGGCCCGTGCCCGCGCCTCGTCGTGCTGCGCCGCTTCAGCAGCTGGCGCTCTGCAGCTCAGCAGACCCTGGCAGGTTGCGCCTTGCAGCCACCGCAGCGCAGCCGCACCCGTGCAGCCCGGATGCCAGCAGTTGCCGCGAGCCTGTCGCTTGCCCAGCCCCTGTGGGCGGTCGGCCCTTCCCGCATCCCGCGGGCGCCACGCGTGCAGCAGAAGCCTGTCGCCCGCGGCAGCCTGACGAGCACCTGGAGGCCGCCCGCTGCCGTGGGATCGCTCGCCGCCCCCGCCCCCCGTGCTGGCCCGACCTGGTTATACGCTCCTGCGCACGCAGCCCGTGCCTCAGCCCCTGGGCGTGGCCGTGATGCCGCGCCGCGTCCGCTGCCAGGCCGCCTCAGCGCAGGCTGGCCGCACCTGCCACTCCCGCCGAAGGCCTTCGCGCTGTGAGTGCCCTCCCTCTTCCCCCCGCCCTCCGCGGCCGCTCCCCGGCCCCTCCTCCCTCTTGCAGCCGGACAGTTGCTGTGTTCCCGAACCCGGCCCATTAGAGCGCGTGTGCGGAGTGTTTTTTTTGTGTCGCTTTGCAACGGGCGAATGCATGTGTGCCTTCCTCTCGCTCCCGCCGGCTTGTTTGTGGTCGGCCCCTCACGATCCTCCTCGCCTTGCCCAGCGCCGCCTTTTTTTTTCCGGCCCTGGTCGGTACTGCGCGCACCTGGGAAGATCACCCTACTGCACCGCCTCACGAGGAAGCCGACTGCGCGCCGACATCACGCGTACAGTGGGGGTCGATGCCCAAGAAACCCACCGCAAGAAACTCAATCGTGAAATCCGCCGAGGTTTCTTGGTCCAGGCTTGGGTTTCTTGCACTTCGGCTGCAAACGAAGAAACCCAGGGCACCCTGGCCCGAGCGGTTTCTTGATTGATGGCGTCAAGCAATTTGACATCAAGAAATGCGCACCGAGATGCACCCACTTTCGGGCCTGCGCCCCGAAATCCAGCGCCCACTTCACAGACTGGCGAATCCCCGGGGGTGGATGGGCAACGCGAGACCCGAGTGGCAGGCGAAGAAGACCAATGTCCTTCGAATGCCCGGAAGTTTCTTGGAGGTTCGGGCGCGCGCACCGAAACTGACCGACGCCCCCAAAAAACCAGGGTGCCCTGGCATTTGCAGTTTCTTCGAAATTGAGGCGACCTTCCGCTCCGAACGGCAGCCAAAAACGATCCGGGAACCCTGTCGAAACGTAGGGTGTCTCTTCTCATGGCCCTCCACTGTTCAGCGGTGCCCGCCACTTGGGCTTCTCCTGCAGGCCCACCACTGCGCAACAGAACATGAACCACAGTGCAAGAGCACGGCCAGCGCCGTGGACCCCACCTGCGTGCGCCATTCTCCGAGCCGGATCGATCTGGGATGGCCGCGCGGGTCCCGAAACCGGGCGAGAACGCCCGGTGCGGAAAAACAGCAGCGCCCGGATCTGAGGGGTTCTGGCGCTGCGGGGGGATCCGCGCGTGCGGCTCTGGCGAGGCCAGGACGGCGCGCGGCCGCGGGCACCGGGCCTCTGGAGGCCTCCCGATCGAGGCCCCTGGAGGTGTCGCCATGGCCCAACCTTCGCATGCTGGGGGCCAGCAGCTGTCTTTGGTTATGTCGGGCGTGTCCCCCTACAGGGGGATTTTCGACGAAAAGTCAAACATAAAATATGCCAATTGTTTTTTTATAGTCCCCAGACTATGTTTGGATTTTTTTTTTTTATTATTATTATTTTTCGGGTACGTTTTATTTTTCGTCGAAAATCCCCCTGTAGGGGCACAGGCCCGACTTAATCTGTGGGTCAATCAAACATCGGGGCTGGTACACTCGTGGTCGAGGACCGGTTCACTCACTGCTCCGCCAGAGTCCCGTTTCCCCCCGCTCGTCACCGCAAGGGTTGTTGAGGGGATGGGGGGGTTCACCACAAGTGGATGCTCAGGTGGGTGGTGTCTAACCAAACGTGGCGTAGAATCGGGCTACACGTGATCAACGTTGTGCAGGGTGATAAAATACCTCTGTCAAATTGGCTCCGCCAGCTAGCTCGGATCGTTAAGCCCTTGAGCCGCTCGGGGAATTTGTATGCCACATGTAAACCAGGCTTGACCAGATATGGCCCACACAAGCATCCATTGACCACATCCCTGCCCCTTTTGCAGCCCCCGCGTCGGTCCAGGCAAACCAGTTGAATAGAGATCAATCCTGACCTAGTTTGCGCTAGTCGTGCCCCACGGCCCTTCAATCGGGCCCAGTAGCGCCTACCTTGAGATCCGACGTTGCGACACACTTGCAGCATCGCGAAATATCGCGACCAGAGCCTTGGACCCCATTTATCCGTGGCACTTTTTGAGCTGGATCGATCTGCGACGGTTTAGGGGCCCTAGTACCGGCGGGCACGCCCGGTGTGAAATAAATGCGGCGCCTGGATCTCAGAGGGGCCGACATTGGTACAGAAAAAATTGCAATTTCTGTTCATTGTGAACGAGATTCGCTGTCGGCGTCGCCGCTGTCGTTTCGTCGTCCACGATCGGAGACAGCATATGTTGTTGGGCATCGTGCCTACTTTTCCGCACCCACTGCTCATGAGCTGGCAACTAGCACCCAGACCTACGCCACACGCAATATTTCTCGGAGTGGGATTCCGGGATGCGACCTGGGTATGCGTCGTCGGCTGCGCGGGAGCCCCCGTCAGGGTCCGACAAGTCGCACCCAGACCTCACACGTTAAGCGCCTTCATCGTCTTGCCTTTTCCCATAACTACCCCTCCTCCCTATATATGCTTGGGCGCTTGTTGATTTTCCACACGCTGCTGGCGTCCAGACATCCGAGCCAGAAGTGGTGCCTCCAAATCGATCCTCGGCTTCTCCGGAGGAGGGAGGAGGGAGGAGGGAGGAGGGAGGAGGGAGGAGGAGGAGGGAGGAGGGAGGAGGGAGGAGGAGGAGGGAGAGGAGGAGGGAGGAGGGAGGAGGGAGGAGGGAGGCGCGGAAGCGTCGCCGCCCTGGTCGGCGGCCCCGGGCGCGGTCGCGGGCCGACGCGGCCAGACGGCGCCGACGACGGCCACGACGGCCCCGACGGCAGCTTGAGGCCAATGGTCCTCCTCCTCCTCCTCCCTCCTCCTCCTCCTCCTCCTCCTCCCTCCTCCCCTCCTCCTCCCTCCTCCCTCCTCCTCCTCCTCCTCCCTCCTCCTCCCTCCTCCTCCTCCTC
>CAUYUJ010005158.1:15000-42500 GCA_963575745.1 Prorocentrum cordatum
CTACGACTACTCCTACTACTACTATTACTACTACTACTACTTCTACCTACGACGGCTACACCTACTACGACTACTACTACGTCACGACTACAACTACTAGTACTACCACTGGTACTATAACTACCACTGTTACTACTACTGCTTCTAGTACTGCTATTACTTCTACCACCACTTCTGCTACTATTTCTACTACTACGACTGCTGATATTATATTGCGAATGCTACTACTACGATGACGACGACGACAACGACGACTACTACTACTACTACTACGACTACTACTACTGCAACCTCAACTGCCACTGCTGCTATTATTACTACTACTACTACCTTTTACTACTACGACTACTACCAATACTATTATTTCCACTACTACTACTCCTACTACTACTACTCCTACTACTACGACTGCAAGGGCTACGACGACG
Organism: Prorocentrum cordatum; assembly: GCA_963575745.1. Taxonomy (NCBI): domain Eukaryota; class Dinophyceae; order Prorocentrales; family Prorocentraceae; genus Prorocentrum; species Prorocentrum cordatum. The sequence goes on from CAUYUJ010005158.1 coordinate 15,429, forward strand.
ACGACTACTACTACGACAACTACGACTACTACTACTACTACTACTACTACTACTACTACTACTGCTACTGCGTCGGCTACTACTATTACGTTTACTTCTCCTACTACTACTACTACTACTACTACTACTACTACTACTACTACTACTACGGCGACGATTGATACTACTACCGCTACTAATCATGAGTAGAGGGCTATGGGGTAGCAGTACTAATGCTACGAACAGCGGCTACACATACCAATGCGACTCAAAGTAGTAAACAAAACCATGCAGACACACATGTGAATCCATCTACGGATACTATGCTTCACGCAGCCTGCGAATAGTTACATTAGTAATATTGCGTAAACGGCGGTGCCGGAATTATCATGTCTACTTGTATCAAGATTTAGCCAAACGAGACTGTCAAAGTGTATGAGTGTATTTGTTTGAACAGACCCAATGATACGAATGCGGATGCTTGGAGTCATACGATTGCAAGTACCAGTACGAATCCCAAGCCTCGCTTAGATACTCATGCTAATACGAAGTTTGGCAACCATGCCCTTATAATGGCTCATAGTGTTGACACGGAACTAAGTTTCTTACTCGTGATATTTCTGTTAATATCACGCGGCATGCTGTTTGAATTTCGTATTGGAACACATACGACTGCGACGAATATTTGTACTATTGGTACTACTTGTACGTATACGATGCGTATACGTACGTCACCGTACGAATACAAGCGAAGCGGCGGGAGACGGGCGACAACGGATAACATTGCCTCTCGCCCGTTCTCGGATTTGGCCGCCCACGTATTCGTTTCAGGGAAAAGATGTTTAGGTATTTTGCATGCGAGCCGTTCAGGGAAGTACAGCGCCGAAATCCTTCCTGACCACGATCCCGCGAGCTCACCAGAGCTCACAGCAACGCCCGAAACCTCGATAGGTCGATCTATAGTAATCGATGACGACGACGGAATTCACATCACCTTTTCTGCCTGTTGTTGTACGTTCTCTCCCTGTCCACTTGCCCTCCGTTCGTGCCCCCCACGCCCACCCGGGCACCAGGACTTGATCTCGGCGGACGACGTGCTGGCCATCGTCCGCGTCTTCCCCACGGCCCTGAAGGAGGTCGCCCGCCAGCCAGGGAAGGACTCGGCTGGGGGAGCCTCCTCCCCTGATGTTCCCTCCGGGCTCGCCCGGCCTCGGCGCGCAGGAGACGCCGCCCGCTTCCAGGAGGCCCCGAAACAACACAGCTTGCCGGAGAGCCCCAGAGGCCTCCGCTCAGTGGGGGACCTCCGGAGAGACGTCCCTGGTGGCCACGCGCGGGAGCGCGAAGACAGCCACACGTCGCGCGTCGCCCTGGGCTGGCGAGCTGTTCGCCGAGGAGGCGTGCGGCATTCGGTGTTGCTGGGGATCGGTGTCTTCGGGGACCCCTGCCTTGACGACAGTGTCTGTTAACCTTTGGGGCATATCGCGCCTCATACCCCCGACCTCCCCCCCCATAACCTCACGCTGCCCCCCTCAGCGCGTCCCTGGCACTGCTGCAGTGCGTCCAGCGCCACAGTTTGGGGGAGGGGAGGGGGCGCTACGTTATGCCCCCTCGTGTCCCCCCCCCCTCCCCCCATAACGCTCGCTACGGCCGCGAAGTAAAACATGCGCTATAACGCAGCGATGGTTGTCCAGGGCAAGTAGCAGCTACGGGAAGCGAGCGCACCGAAGCGCTCACCCACCCGATGGCGTCCACGCGCTGGCGCTGGCCTCGTTATCTGACAGCATGGTGGGAGCAGCACGCGGCTGTGCTTGGGGTGCCGCATGCCGTGCTGTTGGGCGAGGGCCGGGGGATGATCACAACCGGTTCCAGCTGGAGGCGGCGCTCCTCGTCGGCTATCGCGGCGGGGTGTGCCTCTTCGTTCTGATCCTCCAATTGGGTCGCAAATTTGAGTTCATCTTCGCCTTGACGTCTGGCCGCTATCCACCGAACGTGAAAGCTCGTCACAGCGAGATGTATAATCTCTCTCTCTCGATCTCTCTCTCTCATGTTTTTTCTGTTCTCTCTCTCTCTCTCTCTCTCTCTTTTCTCTCTAGCTACATCCGTCTTTCTCGTCTCCGCCCCTTCCTCTCTCCTATTCCCTTCCCTCCCCACTGCAATCGCGACCGCCGTCCGTTCGGGGGCCCCATGTGCTAGCCCGATTTTGCAAAGCCAGATATCGGACCACATTGGTGGGCAGCCTGGGTCTACGATCGCCCCCGGGTTCGCTGTCAGGTCTACGATCGCACCCGGGTTCGCTGTCAGTTATCTCTCCACGATGTGGCCACAATTGCTCTGATGTTTTTGACCTGTGTCGCTCTCGATCGCATCCCTTTGCGAGCCAACACCGCAGCAGCTGGCGGGCCAACTTGCCGCTTCAAGCTGGGAGCGGACGGCCAGAGAAGTCCTTGCAAAGGAGGGCCATCGGAAAAGGGGGATTGGGAGAGCGACACGAACGGGCGCGGATGGGAAGCGAGATACGGCCCAGCCTTGGAAGAGACACCACGACGGGGATGCATGACCGCGTGCCCTTCGACTCCGCCTGCCCTCTCGCCTGCTCAGTGCCGCTTTCCCTTTCAAGACCTGTGTCTGTGTGGCCTCTCCCTTCCTGGCAGCAGTGGTTGTTTTTTTGCGGGCTCGGCGCAGTGAGGCGCCGTCACTTGTGCACTCAGAGGTAAGCATATCTCCCTATGAACGTACACCTGTATTTCCCAGGGTGAGGGGGCCGAACGGTCATTCATTGTCCCTGGGCGCGTGGCTCAAATGGGGTTCCGCGCTGCGGATTGTTTCTTGCGTTGCTGCGTCGGTGTTGTTGCGCTGCTGCCGTTGCCCTCGCCCGCGGCCCACCCTGCGACCCATCCCGACAGACCCACCCCGCGACCCACCCGCCGACCCACCCCGCGACGCACCCACACTGTTTTGCCGAGGAGGCCATCGCTTGCGGCTGGCTCGTCTGTGATGTTCAGCGAGCCCCCGCAACTGCGGATGAGCGGCACGGTGTTCGGCAGTCTGCGAGGCTCTGAGTGAGCCTGCCGTAGGCGACGCCTTTATTGTATCAGTTCTATATCGAGCCCGCCGCAGGTGGCGCTGTTTACGTCAAAGCAACGTGGGTGGGTCGCAGGTGGGTCGCGGTGGGTCGCGGGCGTGTCGCGGGCGAGGACGACGACCACAGCGCAACATCAACACCAACAACAACAGCAGCAGCAACAACCTCACCATGAGCAACCATTTTAAGACGGTTCGCTCCTACTTGCCCGCGTGCAATCCATCACGTATATCCCAAACCCTCGGTACCCGCTCTCTTCGTTGTCGATCTTATCCGCTTACGGGGCATTTATTCCTTACTGTGCGCGCGCATGTAGTGTAGCCCATCAACAACGGAAGAAAGGACGGATGGAAGGGTGAGGGAGAAGGATGGAGCACGAGAGAAATTAGCAGGAGGGGGGCTAGCAGCAAAAAAGCACGTGGCAGAACCCGACGGGCAGATCGGGCGGGCAGACCCTAGCGGGCGGGAGTTCGGGCCCGAGCGGCCAGGCGGATGGCTGAAGCGTGAGTCCTGCATGAATCGCGGGGGAGTCTCGACCGACAGCGCCATTTCTTAGTACACCGCGAGAAAGGCCCCAAAGTGAGAGTGTCGTTCCTGAGTGTCGAGGGCGCGGTGCCTGAATCAATTGCGAGGAAGTGCCACGCGAGAGCGCGATTCCTGCATAACTTTGAAGGAGTATCGCGCGAGAGCGCGATTCTGAATACACTCTGAGGAGTATCCGGCGGGAGCCATGGTTGTTGGGGGGGCCACGGGCACAGTTTGAGCACGGAGGCTTTCCTTTTTTGTAAAAACTCCAGGTGCGAGCCCCGAGGGGGGGCACAATTGAAAAAAACTATGGGCACCGGCGGTGGGGCATTGACAATGATTCGAATTCAAGAGTAGAAATTTGACAACAACAGCCACGAACAGTATCAAAACCAACAACAACAGCAGTAGCAATAACAACAACTATCATTTTACAACTGTTCGCGCTGACCTGCTCGCGTGCCATTCAACACGTTTTTACCACACCCACGATGCCCGCACTCTTCGTTTTCGATTGTGCCCCTTTCGGGCTAAATCTTGCCGACCTGCAACATGCATGTCGTGCAGACCCTAAGGCAGAGGCAGAGAGGACGGATGGAAGGAAGAGACAAGGGGCAGGCGGGTTGCTGAAGCGTCCGTCCTGCATGCATTAGTTATTTGCGATAGCGCGATTCCAAAGAAACCGTGAAGAACTCCACAACGAGAGCGTGATTCCTGAGTTTCGCGGGCGCAGCGTTGGAGGAGATATCATGCGAGAGCGCGATTCATGCATATCTTGTCAGGGAGTCCCGCCCGAGAGCGCGAGTTTGGACTGACTTTTGAGAAAGTGTGAGGCGGGAGCCGTTGTTGTTGTAGTTCGGGCTCCGACAACGGGCTTTGGTGGCCCCTCGCTTTCCCATGTAAAAAACGGGGTGCGAGCCCCGGGAGAAGCTCTTTCGCTGAAAAGTAGAGTGGTTACTGGAGGGGGATCAACAATAGTTTTTTTCAGAAGCGAAAATCAAACAGCAACAACAACAACATGTTTCAGATTGTTAGCTCTTACCTGCTCGCGTGCCATTCAACACGTATATCCCAAACCCACGATACCCGCCCTCTTCCTCTTCGATCGTACCCCCTCTGGAGGTCTATCTTCCATACCTGCCGCCTGGAATTAACGCGGCCCCTGAAACGGGGGAAGAGAGGACGGATGGAAGGGGGAGGGAGAAGGACGGACCACAGGATTAGCAGGAAGGGGGCTAGGAACTGCAAACACGTGGCAGAACCAGACGGGCCCATCGGGCGGATTGGACCCTAACGGGCGGGTCGGGAAGGCGGGCCCCAGCGGCCAGGTCGAGAAGGCGTGCTGCTAAGCGTGAGGACTGCATGAATCGCTGGGAACTCCTGCGCGATAGCGCGATTCCCAAGTATACCGTGAGAAGGGCCAAAGCGAAAGCGTCATTTTTGAGTGTCGAGGGCGCGGCATCTGAAGTAATTACGCAGAGACCCCACGCGAGAGCGCGATCCCTGCATATTCCGCAAGGAAATCCAGCGAGAGAGCACGATTTTGAATCCACTGCGAGGAAGAGTTTCACGCGGGTGCTGTTGTTGATGTAATTCGGGGGCAAGGAGCTCAGTTTGGTGACCATTTGTTTTCCCTGGTTAAAATCACCGTACGAGCCCCGGGAGGAGCACCTTAATAATTCACAAAAAATACCAGGTGCCCCAGAAGGTGGGACCAATAATATGGAAAGAGCGCGTTCTGTGGTCGCTTGGAGGGGGGGGGGGTGGAACCGAACCCCCCCCCACCTTGGATGGAGGGGGGGGGTCGAAAACTCTCCCCCCCCCCCTCCCGTGATGGAGGGTGGGGGGGTTCGAACCCGCCCCCCCCCTCTCGTGACGGAGGTGGGGGGGGGTTCGAACCCTCCCCTTCCTGCTTTCCCTCTCATCGAGCCGGCGCTGCGCTTGAGTCGGCGGCGGCTGGCGACGGCGGCAGGGACGACGATTTCCATTTCTTGGCCGGCGCCGGCGCCTGCGGCGGCGGGCGGCGGTGGCGGGAAGCGTCGACGAGGACGACCGTGGTGGTGGTGGTGGTGGTGGGTTGGTGGTGGTGGTTGTGGCGGTGGTGGTGTGGTTTGTGGTGGTGGCGGTGGGTTGTGCTGCTGGTAGTGGTGGTGTTTGTGGCGGTGGTGGTGGTGGTGGTGTGGTAGAGTGGTGGTGGTGGTAGTGGTGATGGGTTTTTGTGGTGGTGGTGGTGGTGATGGTGGGTTGCGGTGGTGAGTTGCGGAGGTGGTGGTGGCTGTGGTGGTGGTGGTGGTGGTGGTTGTGTAGTGTTGTTGTTGTTGTTGTTGTTGTTGGTGGTGGTGGTGGTGGTGGTGGTGGTGGTGTGTGGTGGGTTGGTGGTGGTGGTGGTGGTGGTGATGGTGGGTTGAGGCGGTGGTGGTGGTGGTCGTGGTGGTGGTGGTGGTAGTGGTGGTCATCGCCGCTGCGTCCCAGCCGTCGCCGGCGCCAGCGCCGGCGCTGCTGGCCGCTTCCAGCGCCGGCGCCGAGGGGGGTGGTTTGAACCCCCCCCCTTCCTTTAGGGGGGGGGGTGATCCCCCCCCCATGGGCTGCGTCCCCGCCTTGGGCGCTGCTGGCGACCGCCAGCGCCGGCGCCGGCGGCGCCGAGGGGGGGGGGGTTTGAACCCTCCCCCCCCTTTGGGAGGGCGGGGGGGGGTTCGGGAGGGGGGGGTTTTGTGGGGGAGGGGGCCCCCCCTGGTTTTGATCGACGGTTCCGAGTGTTTGTGGGGTGGGGGGGGCCACCCCCCGGTTTGAAACGCGCCGCCGAATGTTCCCAAGGCAAGCGCCCGTGAAACGCGCTCTCTCACAATATGTACGCATGTAGAAATACAGGTTCAACAACAGCAGCAGCACTGACAACAACGGCAACAACACCAACAACACATATCAGGCTAATATTGGTCGTTTTTTTTTTTGTTAGTTCGCGTGCCATGTAACACGTACATCCAAACATTTTGATACCCGCCTTTGTTTTCTTTGATTGCGTCCCCGTAGGGGTATATCTTTATTACATGCAACGTGTTTTGCGTGTGGCCCTGAAAGCAGAGGAAGAGAGGACGCATGGAAGGAAGAGACAATGAGCAGGCGGATTGCTGAAGCGTCCGTCCTGCATGAATCGCGGGGAAGTTCCTTCCGATAGCGCGATTCCCAAAACAACCGTGAAGAATTTCACAACGAGAGCGTGATTCCTGAGTGTCGCGGGCGCTGCGTCTGAAGAAATTGCGAGGAAGTGCGCGAGAGCGCGATTCCTATACAAATTGCGAAGTCACGCGAGAGAGCGCGATCTGCGAATATTTGGTGAGGAAGTGTCAAGCGGAAGCCGCTGTTGTTGTATGCCAGGGGCCAAGGGCAAAGTTTAATGACATTTCATTTCCTTTTGTAAAAGCCGGGTGCGAGCCCCGGGAGCAGCACTGCGATTGAAAATAGCATGGTTACCAGAAGGAGCTGATCAACAAGTATGTGTAGGACTGGGAGCTCAACAACAACGCAACAACGCAACAACGCCGCAGCAATCCGCACCGCGGAACCCCATTTCAGCCGCGTGCCCTGGACCAACGAATGACCCATCGGCCCTTTCGTCCCGAGAACCGTTACTGACCCACCTGCGCAGTCGCGCTGAGGGAGAGGTGTCGTCCACAGCGTGCCGCTCCTCTCCCCCATCTCCTTCTTCGGCCCGCTCCTCTCCCTCCTCCTCGCCCCGCCCCTCCCCCCAGCGCGGCCCGGTCACCCCGCGGCTCGTCGGGGCAGGTCTGCCTGTACCTAACCGAGTACGGCCAGTTCGCCTTCTTCCCCACCGAGACAGGCATCCTCCGTGGGCTCGGGCGTGTGCCCCGGCCTTCTCCTCCGCCCACGCCCACGCCTACTCTTGTGGAAGTCGATGAAAGGAGAGGAAGCATGCTGCCAAGTAGTTCCCAGATGTCTAAAACATGTTCCAAATATGTTTTACATGTGTAAAAACATGCTTGAAACATGTTTAGAACATGTTCTACACATTTTAAACACATTATTAATTCAATGATAGGACTGTTGGGGTGTCCATTGTCGTGGCATCCACAACCTTACTCCAGCTTGGCGCATTGTCCCCTGGAAGCTCCAGTGGGCTGCACGCCAGGGTTGGCGCCGCTGTCGACATCTCGGCCAAAGGCACCCAGGCACCGGCGGTCACGGCAGGCCAGCGGGGTGCGAATGCCGCACGGGGTGTCCACGCCTGGGCTGTGGGTGCCTCGTCCTTTACCTCGTCCTGCCGTTCCCCTTGTTTTTTTTTATCAACCTCCTTCTGTCTCCCACAACCCCTCACTATCCCTTATCCTCCCCTGTCCTCTGTCTCGGCTCCTCCCTCCCTATCGCCCTCTGAGCTGGACAATGGGATGCGGAACGCACACACACACACACAACGGGATGCGGGAACAAAAACATGAGGGGATGCGGGTAACACGAGCAAGAGGATGCGGACAAACACACAGCGAGATGCGGAAAAACACACACACAGAAACAAGTGCACCGCCTGCCGCCGTCGCCTCGCCGTCGCCGTCGCCGTCGCCGTCGCCGTCAGCGTCGCCGTCGCCGTCGTGGTCGTCGTCATCGATGTGTGTTGTGCCGCATCCCGTGTGTTTTTGTCCGAATCCCTCCTCTCCGCCCTTGCAGGCGAGACCTCATCGGGTGCAGCCTCCGAGGCCCTGGCCCCGCGGGACCACAGTCCGCCCTCTGAGGCCTCCAGCCAGCCTTCTCCCTCCCTCCCTCCTCCTCTCCTCTTCCGGCCTCCTCGTACGTCCTCCTCTCGTGCTCCTTCCTCCCTCCCTCCAGCCAGCCTCCGCCTCCTCCCTCCTCCGTCCCTCCTTCCTCTTTCGTCCTCATCCTCCCTCCGCCTGTCGTTCCCCTCCCACCCGCCGCCTCCCCCAAACTTCCTTCCCTCCCCAGGACAGGAGGGGTCGGGAGGATTTTTTATCTGACGTGGTTGCGGTCCTGTTTGGGTCCCTGGAGAGCTCCTGGATCTGAGGCCATCGCAGACTTCCCGAGAGCCTCAGGAGACCTTTGGGAAGCCGAGACCTCGGGAAGTGCCCCGATGCCCTCACGCTGCACTCTACCAGCATGGTCGACGTTCCCTTCTTCCCCTCCTCCTCCTCCTCCTCCTCCTCCTCCTCCTCTTCGGATGGGCAGGAGGAAAAGGGAGTGGAAGAATGAAAGCGCGGACGAAGATGGCGAGGACGAGAAGGCGAGATCGAGGACGAGGAGAAGGACGGCACGTTGCCCACCACCCCTTCCGTTGCCTCTGCGGAGTTCCGTGGGCCGGGCGGGCGAGGGGAGAGCTCCCCGCGGCGCGGGAGGAGCAAGAAGGGCGGACGGGGAGAGGGAGAGAGGGGGGATTACGGGGTGGCGACGGGTGTTGACGTGACGCGCGACTTCGATCTGTGCGTCTTCGATGCTCGACGGCGGGCGCCGCCAGAGCCAAGTAGGCTGCCGCGTGGGCCACCGCCAAGACGGTGCAAAGAGAGAGAGGGACAGGGGGCGAGAGCCCATTATTAGGCAGGTGGCAGCTGCCCCGAGGGCAGAAACTACAAACGCGATGGGCAAGAGGAAGCTAGACACCACGGAGGCCTACGAAGCGTACGGAAGTGGCGGCAGGCACCAAAAAGTAAGCATGCGGGGAGAACCAGAGCGAGTGCTCACGACATACTTCTCGTGACCAGGGTCCAGACCCCTGGCGGGGGGAGAGCCAGCAACCACAGAAGTCCGAGGCGGGAATTTATACGTGACCACCGCCTGGAGGGTCAGTCTCCGGAGTCTCGGCAGGCGGTGGATATTGACATGCTCGGGCCCTCGGGGGCCGAGATGTGTCCATGTCCATCGCCCGCTGGGGCACCAGGACGTCGGTTCCCAGGCGGTGGATGTGGATACCTCCCCGCCTCGCAAGGAGGAGCGGGACCAGGGGCGACCCTCGAAGAGAGGGCGATGGCTCCCGATGGGCCGCTGGCTCCAGGGCGAGGCGCCGAGCACCGGCGCAGCCGCCTGCAGCGCGCGCACGCGAGCGCGAGGCGTCTGCAGGCTCTCGGCCCCTCGGCCGTTTCATAACACAGCCACCTCCTCCTCTTCCTCCTCCTCCTCCTCCTCCGCCTCCTCCGCCTCCTCCTCCTCCTCCTCCTCCTCCTCCTCCTCCTCCTCCACCTCCTCCTCCTCCCTCCTCCTCCTCCTCCTCCCCCTCCTCCTCGTCGTCCTCCTCCTCCTCCTCCTCCTCGTCCTCGTCCTCCTCCTCCTCCTCCTCCTCCTCCTCCTCCTCCTCCCCAGATGTTCCTCGGAGGCGGGGGCCCGCCGCTGCGCGTCTGCGCCTCGTCTCCTCCGCTTCCTCCTCCAGCAGCCGTGGGGCAGGGCCCCACGGGCGGCCCGGACGAGGGAGGCCCCCCCGCGGCCTTTCACGAGGAGGCCCTCTGGGCGGGGGGCGGCGGGGCTCGGCCCCGGGGGCCCGCGGCGCCACAGGCCCGGGCCCGGGGGGCGGAGACAGGCCAGCACAGCCCGATGCTCCCGGCAGCGCTCCCGGGAGCAGTTCGCCGCGTGCGCCGCCCGCCGCCGCGCGGCCCTGGCCCGAGGGCCCCGGCCCTGCATGGCGTGCGACGCGCTCGGCCCGTGCCGGAGCAGGCGAGCACGCGTGCGGAAGGGGGCAGCACGGCTGCGGCTGCGGCTCGAGCTTGGGGGGATACGGTGGGGGAAGGGAGGGGCGTGGAGGCGTGGAGAAAAAAGAGGGACAGAAGCAGGAGGCCGAGCAGGCGGAGGGAGGCCGATGGGGGCTGAGGGAGGAGGCCGAAGGGGGCGGAGAGAGGGGGGAAGGGGAGGCGGTAGGAGGCAAGCGGCAGGGAGGACGCTGGCCGCGCTGCGTGCCTGGGCAGAGGGAGAGGGCGGCGCGCAGCGCCGGAGGCATCGGCGGCCTCAAGACGGCGAGCGGGGTCAGGGCCCCGGCGGCGGCGCGGCCGGGTGCGTCGTCGTCGCCGTCGCCGCCACCGTCGGCTGCTGTCGTGGTGGTGGTGGTGGTCGTCGTCCTTGGGGAGGAGGAGGAGGAAATGGAGGAGGAGGAGGAGGAGGCGTTGAAGGAGGAGGAGAAGGAGGAGGAAGAGTTGGAGAAGGAGGAGGACGAGGAGGGAGGAGGGCGGAGGAGCAGGACGAGGGAATGACGGGTAGGAGAGGAGGAGGAGGAGGAGGAGGAGGAGGAGGAGGAGAAGGAGAATAATGACAGGGAGGACAAGGATGAGCAAGAGAAGAGGAGGAGGAGGAATAGTTGGAGGAGGAGGAGGAGGAAGAGGAGTAATAGTAGAGGATGAGTACGAGTAGGAGGAGGAGGAGAGAGCTGGAGGATGAGAAGGATGAGGAGAAGGAGGAGGAGGAGGAGGAGGGAGGAGGAGAGGAAGAAGGGATATGACGTGGAGGAGGAGGCGGAGGAGGAGGAGGACCCAGGAGGAGGACGTGAGGAGGGGTAGGAGGAGGAGAATATGGAGGAGGAGGAGGAGGAGGAGGAGAGGGAGGAGGAGGGAAGAGGAAGGAGAGGAGGAGGAGGAGAGAAATGGACGAGGATGAGGAGGAGGAGGAGGAGGAGGAGGAGGAGCAGATCTGGTGTGTTTTGCATAGGAGATGCGAGGTGGTGTGGAGAGGGAGGGAGGGAGGGAGGGACAAAGGAGGGAGGGAGGTAGGTAGGGAGGGAGGGAGGGAGGCGGAGGAAGAGGAGGAGGAGGAGGAGGAGGAGGAGGAGGAGGAAGAGGAGGAGGAGCAGGAGGAGGAGGAGGAGGATGGGGAATAATCTGCCGCATCCAGCGGGTGGTTATGCTGGGGCGACGTCCCTGCGTTCCGCCCGCTCCTTATCCTCCAGCCTGCCGTCTCTTGATCTCCCACGAAGCAGGGAGGGTGGGAGAATATGGGTCCGAGGTTTCTAGATGTTCTCTTCAACTGTGGGGACTTTGGCGGCCTCCAAGGGGCCTCAATACAAAACAAATGCCCCTTCTTCTCTCGTTCCTCCTGTCCCCGCTCCGCCGCCGCCGCCCCCCTCCTGCTCCCGGTCCCAGTTGTCCTTCTCTTCCTACCACTCCTCGTCCTCGCTCTCATTGTTGCCCCGCTCTTCCTCTTCAACCTGGTGTCCTGGGTCCTGGGTGGTGCCACCGATGCGCGACAAGCCACAGCCCGCTCCGCAGTGACGGACGGCGTGCTCGGAGATCGACCGGCGAGCGCGTGGCCCAGGCGGCAGCAGTGGGCGGCGCCAGTTGCCTCAGGGGAGGGCGACGTCGGCACCTCGCAGGGGCAGTACCCTCGGGTGTTGCGCAATGGGGGGGGGCGATGGACGGGGGGGTGAAGAACGGTGCACCTCTCGAGGCCTAGAGCGGCCCCTGGGGATTAAAAGAGGCGCGGAAGGTGCACGCGTCGTGGCCCCCTCCCCCATGGATCGCCCCTCCTCAGCACGCCGCGCTCAAGAGTCACAGGGGCGGGGCCGTCCCAAGCAGGGCCTCTGCTCCGAGAGCCGAGGGGCGGTGGCACCTCGTTCTCGCCAGGGGCCCGCGGAGAGCCGCGGCAGGGCGGCGAAGGAAAGGGCGGAAGCTCTCGGCCGAGACTAAAAATATCGATGTTTGCGTGCCAGAGCGTTTTCCACTGCGGAGCTGGGCGCCCTGGCGCGGACGGCCGAGCGACCCCTGCAGCGGGACACCCTGGCAACACGGCTGCCGCCGCAAAAGAACTGCCCGTCGAACGCTGACGCCGCGCAGACCCCCCTCCATGGGAGGCCGAAGCCGACGGCAGCAGGGGTCGCGGGGCCAGGACGTGCGAGGGCTGGTGGAGATCTCGGGCCACCGGCTGCAGCACAGTGCACCGAGGTTCGGGTAGCGGTTCAGAGAGGTGTTGTCTGGGAGGAGTGCGGCGGCTGTGCCTTTTCCGGAAGCGACGAGCCCTGTTGGCGAGCTCTGTGCAGGACACAGCCAGAAGGATGTGTCGTGCGTTTTAAGCCATGACCCGTGTATCCTATACACAATTAGAGGTCAAGTGTAGATATCCTTCTTCTGTACATGTATGTATGCATGCATGCATGCATGTATGTATGTATGTATGTATGTATGTATGTATGTATATGTATAGGTAGGTCAGTTTATATGTTGGGAGGCATGTATGTATGTATGTATGTATGTATGCACGTATGTATGTATGTATGTATGTAGGTAGGTAGGTAGGTAGGTATGTATGTATGTATGTATGTATGTATGTATGTATATGTGCATGCATGTAAGTACGTATGTATGCATTTTTATTGCGTTCTCTCTCCCTCTCTTGCTCATTGATTATCACTCTGTGTCTCTGTTGTTCGTTCTCTATGTCTCCCTCTACTGTCCGTTTTCTGTCTGCCTCGCTTGCCAATCGTCCGCAATTTCACAGGAGGCGAGTTGTGGGGAAACCGGAGAGTTGAGAACAGTGTCTTCGGGTTTCTCCTCGTTTTCAGTTTCTTCCCCTCACCGTGTATCAAGCATAGCAGCTTTGCCAGATTGACTTGGTTTCCGTGTGTGTAAATGGCATTGCGGCATTGCTTCCTGGGCTCCTGGCGCTATCGTGAAGGAGGAGGAGGAGGAGCAGGGTGAGGTGTCCCCTTTCCGCGGTGATCTAAGGACGAGACGAGTCCTGAGTTCGGGGTGCCTGTTCCGTTCGTTTGCCAGACCTTCAGCGTGGGAGACCAGGCTCCTGCGCTTCTGCGCCTGCGCTGCCGATTTGTTCGGTCACATTCTTCGCTGCCTCTCCTTGATCCCTGAGAGTTTCCCCAGGGCAGCTGTGCGCTCCATACCCGCGAAGAAACGTTCCTGGCAAGAGTGAGCTCCGTCGAGAGGCAGCCCCCGAGGAATTGGGTGGGAGTCGAGTTCAGCTAGCTCGCTCGCTCCCGACTTGCCGTCGCGGAAGAGGAGGTGCAGGAGGCACTCGTTCCTTCGTCCCCTCGCTCTTCACCCTCCAGTGCCGTCCTTAATACATGCTCCGCGTGCGGATCATGTAGAAAAATTCAGGATTCAGTTTGAAAAAACAACGACGAATTCATGCATACATTTATTCATAAAGTATTCATGTACTAAAAATCGTATATGTTTAAAAATCCAATGAGTTAAAAACTGCCCTGTCGGTCCCTCGCTCTGCTCACTGTTGCATGTTCCTGTGCTGGCCGCCCCAGAGCCGCTGGGGGAGCCGCTCCTCACGTTCGCTTCGGCTCCCTTCCAGCCCCCCCCCCCGTTTGCCTGGCTTCGCAGGCGACTCCTCCTCCTCCTCCTCCTCCTCCTCCTCCTCCTCCTCCTCCTCCTCCTCCTCCTCCTCCTCCCCAAGTATCAGGCCTTTTCTAAAGGAAAGGGGGGGCTCGGGGATGCACCCCTCTGGCTATCTGGACGCAGCCCTATGGAGGATGGGCGCCCCTCCCGCCGTATATCCACGAGCTCGGGCCCATCCTTGTCTGCTGCCCCATCGGACACCCCACAAGTCGGAGATCTTGGTCGCCGCGTCCCCCGTCACTGTCCTTCCCCCCCCCCGCTCGCCCCCGCCCTTCTCGTCCAGGGGCTCCCGTGATCGGCCCGCCCTCCGCGCAGGGATCCAGCTGCGCCGCCGCGCCTCTCCGTCGAAGGGGGCGGTGGGGCGGTGGGGCTGGGGAGAGTGCGTGGGAGGGCGGCGGGTCCTGCAGGCGAGGGGAAGATGGGGCGAGGGGGAGGGCCGGGGGGAGGGGGGGGGGGCCATGGGCGGTGGGGCCCCTGCGGGCTGGGGCTGGGGAGGTGGGAGGGCGGCGGGCCCGCAGGCGGGGGGGGATGGGGGGGGCCGGTGGGGGGGGGGGGGGCGGGGGTACGGGGGGGGGGGGCATGGGGCGCTCCCACCCTGGGGCCTCGTCGGCTCGGCGGCGGCTCGCCCGGAGCGCCGGCGCCATCCTGTCTGGGGCTCGTCGTCTGGCCGGGGCAGGGCGGCGGCGTGGAGGTCTCCCGAGGCCAGGGAGCGTCTGCTTCGGTCGCCGCGCCGCGGCTTCTGGCCCGCCAAGCTTCGGCACGGCACGCTTACCCAGAGATCCGATGGCGTGATTTTTGCAATGCGGGGCCCCAGGAAGTCTCGACCCATTCCCCAGGACCGGTTTTTCCTCCTGAGTCGTTTCTTGACGGTCCCGGCGCCCGGCAAGGGCCCCCTGGAGGCCGCAAACTGGGACAAACCTCCGTCGTGATTTTTTGTCAACGCTTTGGATGTCTGGGTAGCACGCCCCGTGCCTCGGCGTCCCGAGCTTTTGTCCAGCCCCCCGTGCCATGAAGCGGAGCGGCATGCTGTCGGCGTGCGCAAAAAAGCAGGGCGCGTCGGAGGGGGGCGCCGCGAGACGCTGTAGGCAACGGCCCCTGACGGTGTGGGTGAGCATTCCAATGCGAAACTCAGGGCAGATAAAGTGCGGGTGGGGGGGGAAAAAGAAGGGACGCAGAAGAGTGGTAGACTGCGAAGTTCGGGCCTGTTGGGCCGTTGGGCCCTGCTGAGCCTGCGAGCAGAGTGGCGGGGGCGATTTTTAACAAGTCTGTGGTAGTCTTCGCGTTGAGCCAACCTGTCGGCCGGCGCCCGTGGTCACCTCGCCGTGGTATCGCACGAAGAATGGGGGAAGCGAACGAGCGGTAGGTCGGTCGGCATTCGCCACATGGTCATATTCATGCCGATGTGTGTGCAGAATCCGTACGGGCGCGAGAAGGGTTGTTCCTTGCAAGCGCCGTCAAGCAGCAGCCAGGCGGGCCAATCACACGGCAAATTGCTGGGTCGGAATGCCCGTTAGGCGCGATGACTTACCCGCATGATATCCCATCAAATGTGTTGGATTGTGCTGGGGCAATTTCGTGTTTCTCCCAGTTTTTTCCATTATGTATTGTCCGTAGCTTCTTGTGTTGTCTTGTCTTGTTTTGTATTGCCTTGCCTTTTTTCTTGATCTTGCCTTGTCTTGTGTTGTTTCTGCTTGGCGTCATTGAGAACATTGCGTTTGACCTGCTTAGCCGTTGCCGAGTTCTTGACTCTTCGCTAGTGCTCATCAGAGTTTCTTCTTCTGAAGGCTTCTACGTGGTCCACCCATCTTGTGGCGTCAGTGAGTTAGTTGCGACAGGCCTTTTTTTCCCTCACCATTGTACATGGTTTCGCCTTGTGTGTGTTGGTCGCTCGCCCGCTTTCGCACTGTCAGCACGAGTCTGGCGCCGCATCGGCGACTCACTTTGCTGTCTTCGCACTTGTAGCTCGTGCCCTTCGGTTCGCTGCTGCGCCTACGTGCGTTTGTCTGCGAATTTAGTTCATTTTGTACTGTGCATGTGCAACTGCGAGCATGCTTGCAGGTGCGGACGGCTGTCGACAGTGACAGCTGGGTTCGCAAATTCGCTCCGTTCCGCATCCTGGACGCTGCGTCCGCTCCCTGACCTTTGCATTGGAGCCGCGAACCAAAAAAGTATCCCCACCAGCCCATCCCGAAACGATGCCTAAGGACGCTGTTCTTCTCGGGGGAGTGTGGCATCATTGGGATACTTCGGTGAGCCTCTGTGAGCTAGAGGCTTCTTGGATGCCTTTCGGAGTCGCGTGCCATTCGTCAGCGATTATGGTTTAATGTTGGCACTGGCTGGCGCATATGTATAGTCGCGCTGGCACACGCAAGCTCGCGCTGAGAGCGGCCAGCTGGTTGGGCCCAGCTGCCGCGGCCGCCATGACGCTTGCCGATGGGAATTTCCCAGCGCCTCTCAAAGGCCGCGCTGGCGCTCAGGCATGTCCGTGCGGATCGTTGATTCGAGCGTGCACGATATCATGATGACGTCGGCAAAGGTAGAAACGAGGATCATGATAGCAATGGTGTTGGCATTGATGACGTTGGCAATTGCAAGGCCAACGACGGCGCCGATGCCGTTGACGACGATGCAGATGGTGTTGTCCATGAGTCGGTGATGACGGGGATTGATTTGTGATGACAGCAATGGCGGCGATTGGCGATGAAGGTAACGGCGGTGATGCGATGGCGCTGATGAGGATGATGTTGAGGAAGTCCGCGCGCCCGATTGCGAGAAATTTGGCAGACGTAGGTAGACAGTGTTGCTATTGTTGCACATGTTGTGTTTTTGTTAGACCTCCATCTTGACATGCTTCGATCACAACTGTGTTTTGGACGGATTCCGACGTGCGCGTGTGGCCCGCATGGTTTTATGTGATACGGGCTCGCGCATGGGCCGCATTTTCGATCAACGCGGAAACACATCGCGGTGACCTGAAAATGAGGGATATTGAAGGATTTGCTCCGATTCTATAGCTTGCAAGTGATTCGAGTAAATGCGCGCGGGCAGAGGACTTGCCCGAGTTGTGATGGAAAGCGTGTAAATGCAGACACACATACGCTACATCTGTACGCGCATGTGCGTTGGGGCGTGGCTTGTGCTGTTTGACGCGCGCTGCTCTGACAAGTGCGTGCGCGCGTGCGGACGTTGTGCCATTCTTTTTTTGCGGGCGAGTGTTGGAAACTCTCTTGTGCAATAATCGAGTTCGCATGGTATTCTTTGAGAGGGTGGTGGGGGGGGGGCGATAACCAGTCGGCTGAAAATGTATGGATACGTAGGGGAAGTGCGCGATGAGGCAGAATCAGATGCACATTGCGATGTGAAAAGGGGGGCTCTGAAGCCCCGGCTCGGGAGGGGGAGGGGTGTTGATCCTCTTTCCCTTTTTTGGAAAGAGACCGCTGGCCAGAGGCACGAGGCAGAAAGCCGCTAGTCCATAAGTCAGGGAACACATAAGGCCCCATGATGCAAACGCGGCGTGGTGAATATACACCCGCGTGGTTGCGCGAAGGATTGCCTTATGCTTGAGTTGCTTGGTTTGCTGCTGAATCTCGTCCGATGAAGGCCTTGGGCACGAGGGTGGAGGGCAGGCAATCTGTGCACAGTCTGCGAGTTGACGATATGGTTTCCCCTCCCCCTCCTCGTGGGCGAGTTTTAGGCGGTCGAGCATGCCCCCCCGCATGGTGGCGCCCATGACGCTCCTGCCTTGCATATTGCCAGTGCGCTGCCCAAGCATAGTATTCTTCCTTGTCCAGCACTTGCCTTGCTTGCTCTGCCCCGCTTAGTCCTCTTCGTTTCGTCTTTCTCGCCAGCGGTCCACTGTGTTTCTAGTTGCAGGCTGTGGTACTTTCCAGACGAGCAGAGACCAGGATCAACCGAGCCAACCAGACACGTATGTGCGCTTCGGTGTGTATGTGTGTTTGTGAACGCGGGAATCGGTGATGCTTTGCCCTTTGCGATTTGAGCAGTTCCCCGAGTCGCAATGTGTTAATTTCCTCCATCTGCACCGGCCGTTGCACCTGCACCACTCGATTGGAGTCTCATTACGCCGCTTCCGTGAAAAGTATGCTGGCGAATGTGTGCGTCAATACGCTTTTTCTCTCACGTGCCTGCTGATGTGTCGTGAACAGTTGATGTTGTTGTCGCGCTCTGCTGCGAAGTCCGCGAGCCCCCCGTGCAGGCCTCTGTGGTTGTAAGCGGGGAGGTCCTCAAGATCCAGCCGAAGTATCCTCTCATGCGCAACACGGAGTACACAGTGATGTTGCCCAGAAGGGCAGTGAAGGCATCGCGCCATGGAAAGTAGTGCCCCAGTATGGATGTATCCGTATCCATTGGTCAATGTGACTCCAGCGATGTGATGTGAATATGATGCTGCCTGGGGCTGCTTGGACTTTGCCTTCGCTGGTCGAGAGTTTTGGCGCAAATTTGGGAGGAAGGCTTTGGCGTAGATGTTGGGAGTACCTGCGCAACCCAATGTCTCTACACTCCATGTAGCAGATCTTGGGCGCGCGGTGCCACGCAAGGCACGGAAGATGAATTGAGTACGACGCGCACGGATGGTTTTGGGATGTCTTAGTTGAGCAGATTCGCCCCCGGATGGTTTTAGGATGTCTTAGTTGTGGATTGCTTGGCTCCAGTGCGCTGTGTGCCTGCGGGTTCGCAAGAGGCCGCTCGTGAGAGAGGGGGGCTGGGAAGGATGGAGACAGGTGGGCGGACATTAGAGGAAACAGGCATGGGGACATCGAGAAAGAGGAGGGGAGAGTGCCACTCTGAAAAAAAGGGAGCAGCGCGCCTGTCCTGAAACGAGGCCAGCGGTGCAGCGGGAGCACCGCTTTCGATCATCAGGCGTACTCCGACAACAATGCACATATGACACATCAGTGTTGAATTCCGACTGGTGGGAGTATAGGCATGCGGGGGAAGGGGAGCTCAGCTCGCACATGGTCTGGGGTAGGGGAGTCGCAGTCATACTGAATCGGCGTGTGTATGAATGCATGGAAGGAGGGACGATGAGTAGGGTTGGGTGGTTCAGCTCCCCCCTCCCCCTCCCCCTCCCCGTCCCTCCTCCGGATCCTCATTTGCCCCCATCGAGGGACGGGGGGGACGCGGAGGAGTGCCTAGCCTGCCCCGGCTTTGGGTAGGGTAGGGCTGGGCATGCTGGGCTGACAGGGAGAAGGGGGAAGAGCGCCCGCGCGCCGCCACTCAGGAGCCGTTTGGCGGCACTTCCCTACGCTTGGCCGCAGTAAAACGGTGTCCCGCGCGTCGGGGGGGGGAAGGGGTCTCCCCTCTCCCTGTCGGGGAGGGCATGGCATGGCACGGCTCACCAGAGCGACTAGTCATCCGTCGGCCAGCCGCGAGAGAGAGAGCTGTGCAGAGCGGGGGGTGTCGCTCGAGCGCGGGCCCCGCGCCTCGGCGCAAAAAAGGTCGAGACGCCGGGCGTCTGGAGGAGAGGAGGAGGAGGAGGAGGAGGAGGAGGAGGAGGAGGAAGAGGAGGAGGAGGAGGACGAGTAGGAGGAGGAGGAGGAAGGCGAGGGAGTAGGAGGGGGAGGAGCTTTATGACTGATGAGAGGTGTATGAGTAGGCGTGGTAGTAGTATTCGTGATGATTCTATATTCGGTCTTATTTTCTGTTAATTATTCGTGAGTCCTCCTCTTATCTTCTTCCTTCGTCCTCTTCTTATTCGTCTTTCTTCTTCGTCTTTACTTCGTACATTCTTTTGTTCCTTCTTCTTTCCGTCTTCTTACTCTTACTTCTTTGAGTCTCGTGGTGCTGGCTTGCTTTCTTCGTACTGCTTCTCTTCCTCTTCTTCTTCTTCTTCTTCTTCTTCTTGCCTTCTTCCCATGATGAGGTGTCCTCCCGCGGCGTCGCCCGAAGGCGTGCCGAACCAAGGGCAGCAGCAGCAGCAGGCGGAGCGGAGGCCGCTCCCGCGGACCCGCGCGCAGGCGAGCGCGTTCGCGAGCGGCGCCTTCCAGGGCGCCATGTTCAACGGCTGGCCCAGCGAGGGGGCCCCTGCGGACGAGGAGCGCTCTGGGAAGCCGCATCCTCCTCCTCCTCCTCCTCCTCCTCCTCTCCCTCCTCCTCCTCGTGCCCCTCCTCGTCCCCCGTCTCCTCCTCCTCCTCCTCCCCGTCCTCCCTCCTCCTCCTCCTCCTCCTCCCTCCTCCTTCCTCCTCTTCCTCCTCCTCCTCCTCCTCCCCTCCTCCTCCTCCCCCTCCTCCTCCTGCCTCCCCCTCCTCCTCCCTCCTCCTCCTCCTCCTCCTCCTCCTCCTCCTCCTCCTCCTCCTCCTCCTCCTCCTCCTCCTCCTCCTCCGCGCACGCCGCCTCGGCCAGTCCGATCCCTGCACTCCAGGAGGACTATGCGTGCTCACGGGTCTGCTCCTGGCCAGGCCTTTAACCCTGGAGGCAGTTTCCCCTTGGTGAGCTTCAAAAGGGCCTTGTGACCCCCACTCTGGCTGTTGCTGGGTGGGGCACAGGGGGCACGAAACTTCTTGGAGGCCCGAACCCGCCAACACCCGCATCGCCGACATCAGAGAACCCCGCGACAGATGGCGAGATGGGGTCGGTGGCTGGGATGGAGGGCGGGTCCGTCGCCTTCCGTAAATTCACAACTGGGCACTACTCCCCCACTGTGGCTTCCACTCCCTTGGGCCATGCCACTGGCTGGGCCTGGGCATCGGGTACGGAGCCACCTGGCGCATGACCTCCTGTGGGTCTGCTTCCCACATCTCGAGCAAGAAACTTGCGTCTCGCTGACGCGGGGCCAGTGGGGTGTGTGTGTGAGAGCAGATGCTGCAGGGCACGTTCGCTCCGCTCGCGTCTGCGAGCGCTCTTGCATTCGACGCTCTCTTCTGCAACTGGAAAATGTGTCCACCACAACATTTGGACCGCTGCTAGTCGCCCTCTGATCTGTTCGCTGAGGGTGTCGAGGGCCAGCACTCTCTGCGCTAGGTCAGCGGGCACAGCAGCTTGGGCAGCGGCTTCGCTCGCGAGCCGATCTGCCTGGTCATTGACAAAAAGGGCCCATTCGGGAAAACGCGCGCGCATCTCGGGGACAGTCGCATGACTCTTGACCTTGAGGTACATCAGATGGCCCTCTCGAGTCCCCAAGACGCGCCAATATTCAAACCAGAGCCGCCTATTGGTGGCCTGCCTCCTACTGGGCCCTTTGTAGTGGCCCTTGATCCCTCCTCCTCCCCCTCCTCCTCCTCCCCCTCCTCCACCTCCTCCTCCTCCTCCTCCTCCTCCTAGTAGGATCTCGGGGGGGCCCAAACTCAGAGGTGGAAAGGGTACCCATACCTCTACCCTTCGCTCGTCTCCTCCTTTTTGGGCCTCCTGGCAGGCCCTCGTCGTACGCTGGATTCGCTTCGAGATCTTGGTCAGAACGCACCCCAGGCGAGGTCAGGAAGTAGCTGTATCGGTACCTTTTTGGTGCCCCCACCCCAAACCGTGTGGTGACCACACCGCGTGGTGAGTCTGTAGGGCTTCCGGGTCACCTCGCGGCTTTGGGGCTCGTGTCGTTCTCCGAAGACGTCCCGGGCGACTGGGGCCTCCAGGGCCCCAAGACCGTGCGATGACGGACCGCGCTGTGAGGTCACTGGGGATTTAAAGGTGACCACGTGGGGAGGAGGAGGAGGAGGAGGAGGAGGAGGAGGAGGAGGAGGAGGAGCTTTCTGGCGAATGGGACAGAGGAGGAGGAGGAGAAGGAGGAGGAGGAGGAGGAGGAGGAGGCCCAGTGATCAGATGCAGGAGGAGTGGAAGCGTGATGAGGAGGATGAGAGACGACGAGGGGACGAAGGGGGGGCGTCCTGGAGAAGGAGGAGAGGAGAAGGCGGATAGTGGCTTTGACCGGCGGCTCTGTCTGCAAACGTAATCTGTCCTGCCTTGGAAGGCCGTCCGACTCTCTCGTTTGCTTGCCCTTGAAGGCCGTCCGACTCTTCCTCATCCTCCTTCTCCGGATTCCATTTCTTCTATTTCTTTGGGTCTTCCATGTCTTCAATGTTTTCTTGTTCCTCCCCCAGCCTTCTCCCTCTTCCGTTTCTTCCATTTCCGCCCTTCCTCCAATTCTTGTACCAAAGATGCGGAGGCGATCGGGATGTAAAAGGCGCCTCGAAGGCACCCTGGCAGCATGTCCGACTTGAAGACCAGTGGTGCATAATACAGTAGAAGCCGAACCGTGATCTGCTGAATTGAAAGGTCGGTCAGGCCTCGATTTGGGCGCGGGCTCGTAGCCCCAACGAGAAGCTGGAAAATGATGCCGTAGCGGCCACGGGGATGCTGAACGGACTTCCGCAGAGGCAGCGGAAAACACCCCCGGGCCCATATTTGACGCATCTTGGGTGCGCGGCCGTTGCGGCCTTCTCGGGGCCCGTCCGAGCAGGTCTCGGGGCCCTCATGTATCATCACGGGGACATCCCACAGGCCCAGAGGATCATCCGAGGCTGACCACGCGAGCACCCGACAATCATGGAACAATTCTTTGGGCAACCAGTGCTGTGAGCCTGTCGGGGGGATGCCTGTGTGGCTTGTGGACAACCTCGACGCCATCTCGGGGCATTTTTCTGGCACCGCATTGGGCTATCGGTGGCTCTCTTGAAGCCACCTAGGCACGTGTCACACGTCCCAATTTCGGGCAACTGCATTCCCCAAGGGAGTAATGATGACTTGTCACCAGAAGAGCTGTTGCCTGCACCTTGAGGCTATCGCGACTCAATGACTGGCAAACTCTGGCTGGGCAGTGAGACAGTGGATGGATCTACCGATTTGTCTGACAGCTCTCCTCAGCCTTTGTTGGCTTAGCTGGGGCCCATTTGGCTGCGCGTGGGTGTCCCGTGGCCCTCGGCGAAGTAGCCCCGCTACACCCGACGGATTACCAGACCCGCCCCTCCTCGCCTTCCTCCTCCCTCTGCCCATCCCGCTCCTCTTCCCCCGCCTCCATCATTCCTGCTTTGCTTCCCCCCTCGCAATGGGGGCTCAGATGTGTGGGGGGGGGAGTGCGGGGCGTGGAAAGAGACGCACAAAATCGTTTCTGCTTCGCTCCCCTCGCGCCTCGCGATGAGGGCGCAGATGGGGGGGGAGGGACGAGTGCGGGGGGCCCAAAGGCACGCGCAAAATCGCTCCTGCTTCGCGCCCCTCGCAGTGAAGGCTCGGATGGGGGGTGGGGGGACGGGTGCGGGGGGGGAAAGGGACGCGCACAAAAAGTGAATGTCTCCCCCCCCCAGATCGAGCGAGCTCCGTGCATCTGCTCCTCCTCGCTCCTCCCCCGCCGCTCCTGCGCCTGCCCTCCCCGCCCTCCCCCCCTCCTGCCCGCCCCCCCCCAGGAGTACGTCTTCACCACCGGCAGCCCGGCCGCCTCCCGCGCGCAGGCCTCCGTCTCCGTGGGCTGCGGCTCGGAGGACGCCGCCTTTTCTGCCCGAGAAGAAGCGGCTGGCACCCTTGGCGAGAAACCGATCTCGGTAGCGAAAGAAGGACTTACAGTGGAGACCCACGCCAAGTGACACCCTGCTTGCTTCCAGGGTGTCCTGGGTTTCTTGGGTTTCGATGGTTTTGCGATGGAAAGCGCGACATTCCCACGCCGAAATTCGATGGACGACTTTGGGTCTCAGGGCTGGGTTTCTTGTGGAAGGCTTCTTGTGGACTGGCATCCACTGCAAACGTACACGAATTCGCGATGGTTCCGAGAGTGTGCATCGCGCGGATCTTCCCGTTGCGCGGCTGGCCCCGGGGATCGAGGGGCCGTGCTCATGTACACAGGCGGGCGCGTCCTCTGTGGGCTCCCTGCGATCCGTGCCCGCGGCCTCGCGGGCCCGGCCCCCAACGCGCTCCGGCCCCGCGGGCACTGGGGCGTGTAAAACAGGGCCAGGATCGGGATAAATCGCTCCAGAGCGTTCCGGAGCGCTCTCAGAGCGTTCCGGAACGCTCTGGAGCGGCCGCGGCGCCCAAAACATCCTCCAAACCCGCCGATTCTCAGAGATTTCGAGCTGTCCCGACCCGATCTTGTCCCGATCTTCGCGTCGTTTCAGGGGCGTGCTTCCGCGGATGCCCCGTGAGGAGGGCACCCGCGGCGCGGCCGCGTCTCCGCGGGGGTCGCGCCCCGGAGGCCGCCGCCGCCGGCGGCGGAGGTGCCCGCCGCCCGGTTGGGGAGCGGGCAGGCCGCGCGCTGCTCAAGGGCCTCGAGCGGCCGTGCGCGGCGGGAGCGGAGCACGCGGAAAAGGAAGGGGCGGCCTCCCTCTCCTCCTCCTCCTCCTCCTCCTCCTCCTCCTCCCTCCCTCCTCCTCCTCCTCCTCCTCCTCCTCCTTCACCCCCTCCTCCCTCCTCCTCCCCCTCCTCCTCCCTCCTCCTCCTCCTCCTTCCCCTCCCGCCCTCCCCCCCCTCCTCCTCCTCGCCCTCCCTCCTCCTCCTCATCCTCCCCTCCTCCTCCTCTCCTCCTCCTCCTCCTCCTCCTCCTCCTCCTCTCCTCCTCCTCTCCTCCTCCGTCTCCTCCTCCTCCTCCTCCTCCGCCTCCTCCTCCTCCTCCTCCTCCTCCTCCCCTCCTCCTCCTCCTCCTCCTCCTCTCCTCCTCCTCCTCCTCCTCCTCCTCCTCCTCCTCCCCTCCTCCTCCCCCTCCGCCTCCTCCTCCTTCTCCGCGGGGTGGGGGCGGCTGGGAGCGGAGCGAGGACGAGGAGCAGGAGGAGCACGCAGTGGAGGGGGGGGGGTGGCACAGGGGCGGGAAAAAGGACGGGGGGAGTGAGGGAGGGCCTGGAGGAGGGCGAGGAGGAGGAGGAGGAGGAGGTAGAAGAGGAGAGGGAGCGTCGATCGAGGGGAGAGGGCCGCCGGAGGGCGAGGAGGGGCAGCAGATCCCTCGGTGTGCTTCGTGGAGCCGGCGGGAGCAGGGACACGCGGGTTCAGGTCCGTCGTAGGCGCGAGAGGCGGCGAGAAGGGGCTCGGGGTGGGGGTGTGGGGGGGGGAGGCCAGGCGATGGGGAGGAGCACGGTTGGAGAAGAGGGTCCTCTTCGACCCGATCCGATTCGAGATGGTTTTCGGCCACTTAAAGCGGCGATCCGACGCGGCCCGATGCTTGCATGGCGCTGTTGTGCGTCATGGCGCGGCCGTTCCATTTCGGTTCCGATTTCGTGTCGGTGCGGCCTATCCAGTGCGCTGTTCGTTTCGATCGGATTTGCCGATTCGATGCTGACTGATCCTGGTGGTGAGAGGGGCGGCTGATGGACAATATCCTTCTCTACCTGCTCGTCCAGGGTGCCGGCGCAAACTTCAACGCGCCCCCCCTGTCCTCGATTCAATCTTGGTTAGCATCGCCAGCGGGGCGCAGGATTTTGGGACGTCGTCTGACACACCGCGGCGTAGCCAGCCAATCTTACATTTTGGGGCGCGGGGGATGCTCACACAAATGGGCATAGAAAGTGAAGAATGACGTCCATCAACCGGAGGGGTGGACTTTGGGTGGGAGGGGACCGTTGAGAGGAGTGGAGGAGCAAGAGAAGAGATGAGGAACGAGGAGGGGGGATAGAGGCAATGGGAAGCAGACTATGCGATGGGAAGAAGGGGTATCGGAGGAGGGGAAGGCGGGGTGGGGGAATATTAACCGCGGAACATTTGGGAGCACAAGCCGATGACGAGCGTGAAGAAGTGGGAGGCAGCATGACTCCACGAAAAAGTCAATTATGCACACCTGCTGCAAAGCAATGAGCATTGGAAGGACGCGATCCTCTACCCATGAGTTTGAGACAGGGTGGGCGTGGGCAAGCAAGGGGTGTAGCATGGGGGGGCGATGGCGGTTGGTGAGCACATTGCTGGAGCAAGTCGTCAGCTCCAGGCAGATTGTGCCTCGCGACGAGACGTCCGCTACATAGTTGTCGAACCAGGGTAACGCTTCTCTTTTCGTACCGCTATTGCACGGGCCATTCCGTATGTTGTCGGTTGCGTTGTTTTTTGTTTAATGCTGGCAGGGTAAGGCGTGAAGTGAGGGATGCCTTGTCCGTCTCCCGATCATACTATGCCGTATGTTCTTCCACCGTATTATTCCCCTGATTGTTCCGCACTGTCTTCTTTGCACGGCGACCGGATAATCATACATACCATTGCTGAGTGTCTGGGCATCGCGATGTTACCAGCAGCCACGCAGACAAATCATGGAATATGGGGCCACAGCCAGCAAGTTTGAAGATCAACTTGAAATTCGTCGTGAGATTTCTGGCCCCGTCAACCCAGTCAACTGAACATAGCAGGCACGGGATACATGGTGTCCTCCAAGCACCGCGTGTCGACACCGAGGGTTTCTCGCTAAAGATGTGGCAGCCCAAATTGTCACCGGCGAAGAGGAGGAGGAGCAGCAGGAGGAGATGGAGGAGGAGACGGGAGGAGGAGGAGGAGGAGGAGGAGGAGGAGGACGAGGAGGAGGTGGGGAGGAGGACGAGGAGGAGGAGTGTCACTGCCCATGAGCAAGGTGTTGGTGGTGGTGGTGGTGGTGGTGGTGGTGGTGGTGGCGGTGGTGGTAGTGGTGGCCGGGCAGCTTTCAACGAGCCGACCCAGGGGTTTGCGAGCCTCCCGGAGGATCGGCACCCTCTTCGGCGCCCGCAGCAGGCGTAGGACAAGGAGGAGGAGGAGGAGGAGGAGGAGGAGGAGGAGGAGGAGTAGGAGAGGAGCTGCCCGTCTCGAGCCGCCTGGGACGCGACGCGTTCCTGGTTTGCGCCCTGCCCCCCTCCTCCCTCGTCTCTCCTCGGCCTCCCTCGTTCTGCCCCCCCTCTTTGCCCTTTTCTTCCATCCTTCCCTCCTCTCGCGTTCCGTTCCGTAGTGGCTTGGAACGCGCCCGTCCGCGGAGGAAACCTTGCACAGAGGAAGGGAAAAAGGGTGTGGGAGAGTACGCGAAAGCACGCGTCACGGGTGGAGCCGCCTCGATCGCCCCTCAACTCTCGTTGTCTCCTCTCGCCCCTCCTCTGGAAGCGTCTGCCCTCGTCGCCCCTCGTGCGCCCCCGGAGGTCCCCGGATGTGGTTGTTGCTGCGCCGTTGCCGTCTTTTCTTTTTGTGGTTACCATTGTGTGGGGGACACAGGTTGGCTTCCCGCAGCAGGCGTGTGCACAGATCAGTGTGTCGAAATGTACGTAGCTCAAGCCTCGTGTCGGCCCCGTACACCAATGCAGATCTCTTGCGCTGTCGTCGTCATC
>CAUYUJ010005158.1:47500-110000 GCA_963575745.1 Prorocentrum cordatum
AGCATCGCCCCCAAGTCACGTAGGAGAGCCCGATGCTGCATCAACCCCGATCCGCAACTTGCTGTAAGCGCGGGCGCCACCAAGAACCTGCCCGTTTGACATCGCTGCAGCACCGTTGGATATATCCATCCCACCAGAAGCAGCTGCGCTCTTGGATTTACCCATCCCACTGAAGGCTGCCTTGGTGCCAGCGGTGTGCTGCAGCTCGACTTCTCTGGTAGACCCTGACCTTAGCTCCACAGCGCTGCGATGCAGAACTTTTCGATATCGCTGCCGACAAAGGGTTTGGACGGGGCCAGCATGAACGCACTGCTTCTACATCTTCCCTTCAGGGGGAACAACCCGGCCAAGGCGATCAGCATGTCGTCAAGCTCGCTCCCGCTTCGACTTGGTGAAGAGTTCGGCCATGCGTTTGAGATTGGCCTTGTCTTCCTCGACGTCCAGGTTAATAGGTGGCTTGCCTCCTCCCATCTCCTCCTTGGCAGCGGTAGCTCCCTTGAGCAGGTCTCCGTCGAGCTCGAGGTCGGGCTCCTTGGCGTCGACTGCCATGGGGTCTTCTGGGCCAGGCCGATCTGGCTGAGGAGCAGGAACAATACCAGCTCCCGGAGCCGCGGCAACCTTGGCTGTGGCAGCCTCCTGCTCGGCGGAGGCCTTGGCATTGCGTACCTGCGTGCTCCCCTCCGGGAGGGTGTCGGTGGCCGCCTCGAGTTGCTCCACGCCGGGCTGGCCCGCGACGATCGAGGGCATCTTGCTGAGGGCACCGAAGGCTGCCGCACCGAGGGTTGCACTCCACCTCCCCCTTCTGCAGCGCTGCCTCGGCGTTCTTCGACCTCGCCAGCTCGTCCAGCTCCGAGAGGCGCTCCTGTTGCCCCTGCCGGCTGACGCAGCTTCTCGTCGTGAGCCTCCTGGTCGCAGGCCTAGAGGTTGACACCAACACCAAGATCGGCGGCGTTCCCCCACCGGGGGAAGAGAATCCCGATCTCGGTGACGGTGGTAATATATTCTGGCTTCCAAGGTGGCCGAAATCTTACCACCAACACCGAATTCTAGGATCGTCTCCACCCTGTGGAGGCAGCCCCGTGTCTTGGTGTTGGTGCCCATTTCCAGGCCTCCAACCTGGGCCTCTGCGAGGAGCTCAGCCCTCTCCTCGGCCCTGTTCTTGCAGCTCCCAAGCCCCTGCCGCGCCTCGGCCGCCCGCCGCTGCAGCACCTGCGCCAAAGGCTTGGCATTCCGTCGGGCACGTCCCTCTACTGGAGGAATATTCAAACACAGGTATGAAACAACTGGGGGCGTTTTTTGCGTATGCCTGCTCATGTTTCGATCATCTGTTGACTACTTGTAATTTTTCGTCCAAAATCCGCCTGTAGGGGGACATGCCCGACCTAAGCTTGGCAGTCAGATCCACCTTCGCTTCCGCGGCTGGCACCGACGGCGAGCCACTCCTCTGGAACCCTCGGGGCCCAGGGGCCCGGGGGTTGATGCAAGCGGGGTCAGTCCGAGCGCTGGACCTTGCAGGATCCAGCAGGGCCAGGGGCGCACTGACACGGGCTTGGGCGCAGGTTGTCCTGCGGGGTCCTGCAAAGCCTGACTGACCCGGGTCTGGATTGACACGGGTGAGAAGGCCCCCGAAACCTGCCTTTTTCCTCCAGACGTTTCGGCAGCTTTCTGTTGGATGGCGAGGGCCGCAGCAACCACCCCCGACCGCAGGTGGCCGTCGTCCTTGGTGAGGTCGACAGCTCCTTCCTCAGACTGCCTGCCACCCCAGCCTACCTACGACGACCACTTTTGCCACTTCTACTTCCCAGAACCCAGAACCCCAGTTGGACTTGGGCCAAGGCTCCGCTCGCGAGGATCGCGAGCGGAGCCTTGGCCCCACAAGCACGGCACATTGGGCCTTGTATATTGTCTGGGCACTCGCCACACTTGCCCGAGCACATGCGTTGATCCTCACTCGACTGACGCCCATAGCCCATGGGCGCGAGAGACAGACTGGCGGTACGACTGGCTCGCAGACATGAGCCGCTCTGAAGGACGTGTCTGCCAGCTCAGATGCCCATTTGAGCCAGGATGGCTGCAGGGGGCGATAATGAGGAAGAGGATGGGGAGGGGGAGGAGGAGTGAGGAGTGAGGAGTGAGGAGAAGGAGGGGAAGGGCGGAGAGAGAGGAGGAGAAGGGAAGAGGAGGAGGAGGAGGAGTGAGGAATGAGGAGTGAGGAGCGAGGAGGATGACTCAGGAGTCCGTCCGCCGTCTTCCGTCCGCAACGTGCCTCTGCCTCCTACGGATAATCGCGGATGGTGGCCGGACTCCTCATTTCTCCACTTGCTCCTCCTCGCCTCTTTCTTCCTCCCTGTCCTCCTCCTCTTCCTGCTCACTCCTCATTCCTCCTCCTCCTCCTCCTTCTGGTCCTCGCCTTCCCTCTTTCCTCCTCTCCCCCCCCCAAGGAGGAGGCGTGAAACATGCGGAGGAGGAGGAGGAAGAGGGCGGGGGGGAAGGGAAGTTGAACGAGGCGAGAGGGAACGGTGGAGCAGTTGAACGGTGGAGTGAGAAAGTACTGAAATAGGTTGTTGTGTTCACTATGGTGTTCTTGTTGCCCAGCCGTCCGCATTTCATGCCTCTATTGTGGCTTGTCTTCCCGTGTGGTTGCTTGCTTGTTCTGGCCTCACCTGGAGGAATATGAAGAATGGAAGATGAGAACAACGTAGGATGAGAAGGAGAGGGGAGACGAGGAGGAGGGGGGAGTGGAGAAGAGGAGGAATATGATTGGATAAGGAGGAGGAATGGGGACCACACTTGACTCGCTCTGCGCAGTTTTTCAGTGGGCGGGGATAAACCAGGACCTGCATGTGAGCACACCCACACATCTATGTATGTATGCATAGATATACGCCTACACACATCTGATATACATATATATATATATGCATGTACGATAAAGTGTATAGTGGCCTTCTGGCAGCCCCGCCACCGTGCCTGGGTTGTCGGTCAGAGGCTCCTTGGATGCCTGTGAGGTTCTATTCGGGGACCTCTCGGAAGCCTCGTGGAAGCGAGTAGGGTGTCTCGGGGTCCTCTTGGGGGGCCTCTAGGGGGGCCTGTCGGGGCCTCTTGGGGGGTTTCTTAGGATCGCTTGTGGGCACTTCGGAGGCCAATGAGGGGATCTTGCGGCGATCTTGTGGCGGAGGGCACAAACTGTCAGTTCGCGTTCCCGCTTCGTGGGCCCCTCTTGGGGCTGTCTTCGGGGCCTCTGGGCCCCTTTTGGGTGCTTTTCGGCAGTTTTCCGGCGAACTTGGGCGCGGCGAGGGCCGTCTCGGACGCTCTGAAGACCAACACGGCGGTACTGCTAACACCATGCAACAACCAACATATGTTGAAGAGTTTGGCCTCTTGGGCCGCCCTCCACGGCAAGACGGCCCAGGATGCGCCCAAGAGGGCTCCTCGAGGCCATCTTAGGCCATGCCGGACACGCAGGTCCCGAGCGACGCGCTCTTGGCCTCCGGGGGCCTCGCGCGGAGAAGCCCCGGGGAGCGCCCGGGAGCGCCCAGGAGCCTCGGGGCTGTGGGCCCCTCCGAGAGCACGCAGCACCTGCTGCAGAGAGCTCGCAGGGGCCCGAGGACCTTCCCAGCGCGTGCCCCAGGGCACGCACGAGGGAAACCGCGCCCTGGCGGTGCGTCGGCAACGACGGAGAGATAAGCGAAGCACGCGTGCGGAAGCGTGCAGGCGACTTCGGCGAAAGCGCGGAGCAGCAGCAGCGCCTCGGTCGACGTGCGCTTGGGAACCTCGTCCGAGCGCTGTGCGGGGGTAGGCTGCACTGCACGTGGAGGGGAGACGGGAGCCCACGAGGAGGGAGGAGGGAGGAGGGAGGGAGGGGGCAAGAGGAGGGGGCGGCCCAACAAGAACTACTCTCCGAGGCAGTATGGTGAAGCTGCTGCCTGCCATTGCGTCTGAGATCCATCGAACAGGTCTTGTACTGCGTCCGGGTCGCCCCCCGCGACAGCGAAGTCATCGGAGAGTCGCAGACAAATATATTTGAGCCACCATCCGATCCATCCTGCAGTGATTGATGCGCGTTGTTGCCGCCGTCTGTGATCCCGACGGCGGGCAAGAGCCGACTGCCTGTTCAGGAGCTGGCCAGGAGGGTTGTCGGGATCACGTAGTATAGTGTGTGTGTGTGCGCGCTCCTGCAGCAGGAGTGTGCTACTGGGCCCCGCGGGGATGGGAACACGCGCCTGCTGGACTGGCGTCGACCCACCCCCCCTGCGTCCCGCGGTGCGCACTTCAAGTGCCGGCGCGGGGCGGCACGCGTCTGAGGATGCGATAGTAACAGCAGTAGCAGAAGTACATTGTCGGATGCAGGTCGGCTGAGGGCTGATTTGTCCACCCCCCTTCATTCTCCGTCTCTGGCTCCTCCGTCCTCCTCTTCTCCTTCTTCCTGTTCCTGGCGATTCGACTGCCATCCTCGGGACTAGTTGGGACGGTTCCGGCGCAGCCTAATGCCAACGATGCCGCTGCACTGCGGGAGTCCATGCAGCCGCTTTCTGGCGGATTTGCCCGGTTTCTTCTATTATTCGCTGCGCGGGCTTACCTGTTGCAGTTCGGTCTGCGTGGCGGTGAATCTCCTGCCCGAGGCCGGGGCTATTGTTTTGTTCGAAGTCACGTTCGAAACTACATTTCGGGGCTGGTTGTACTCTTTTTCCTTTTCTCTCTCTCTCTCTCGCTCTCTCTCTCTCTCTCTCCCTTTTTCTCCCTTGTTCCCTTCCTTCATTATCTCCCCCCTCTGCCTCCCCCATATTTTTCCCCATACTCGGCCACGTTCATGGCCAGGATCTGCCTCTGCGTGTCTGGCGTTTCGCCTCTTGT
Organism: Prorocentrum cordatum; assembly: GCA_963575745.1. Lineage (NCBI taxonomy): Eukaryota > Dinophyceae > Prorocentrales > Prorocentraceae > Prorocentrum > Prorocentrum cordatum. The sequence goes on from CAUYUJ010005158.1 coordinate 52,355, forward strand.
CGGTTGGACGACTTTTCGACATTTTCGCTGAATTCGCTTGGTGGATGGGTAACGGTCGCATGCAATAGTCTGGCAGGGGTGTTGCACATAAGCTCTTGACTGCAGTGCATTGTATGCATTACATGTTAGAACATCTGTATATGGTGTACGTAGTGACACGAAGTGTACACATTTCTATGCCTTTATACATGTGACAATTTTCGTGTAGATGTTCAGTCTCAATTTCTTCGATTCGTGAGCACCGCGTGGACGTATGTATCCAATAGGTCGTCGGGGTGCGTTCATGAATGTTCATGTCGGCCGTCGTGGTGTACTCATGAGTTTTTATAAATCGCCCGACGCTAAGTTGGATGGGTGCGAGGCCGCCGCGCACCGAACGTGGTGCCCAACCCCCTCACGCTCTGATCATCGCAAGGATTGGCCCATGGGCAACTGCAAAATTGCAAAATGCGTGCCCGTGTAAGTGCCCGTGCGCCAGCGCGGTCTCCGACACGCGCGGGAAGGGTGCCATCGGTAAGCGCCATCGCGGCCGCGTCGGTCGTCCCAAACTAGGCGGCCGCTTTGCGCGCGAGCTTGTTCGCGCCAGCGCGGCCGCAGAGATGCGCCAGTCACGGCGAAGCAGTCGCCGCAATCGTCGCCGCATAGGTTTTGCAAGCTCAATTGCGGGTGGGAGGGTGTGCTGATTGCGCAGGGGATGGGGTTGATAATTCATGAGTTGGCCAAACTTGGTTCTCATCCGTACACTTTGGATGTTGTTGCGTAATTGCCCACGCGCTCATCATCGACATCATCATCATCATCATCATCATCACCATCATCATCATCAGCATCATCATCATCATCATCAGCAGCAGCAGCATCATCAGCATCAGCATCATGACCCTCAGCATCATCATCATCACACACATAGGCTAGGTCCGTATCCACTCAAGTTCGATACAGATCGGTCGAGGCATCGTTGTATCAATTCGCAGTACAGGCGATGCAGTAATCTCTTGCTCGGTGCACTTGCGCGCCATGTCAGTGGACGTATGGTAACGCCAACGCCGTCACGTATGCTGATTTATAGTCGCAGGGTCATACTCGATTTCATCGGATTGTCCATTCCATTATCCAAGCCAGTATTGGTGAGCTCCTACGAGCGGATCAGGGCTGCAAGTGGCAGCATCAGTATGGGCTCTTGCTCAGTCTCCAGACCTTGCACAACGATTATGTGTAGAAGATCTTGTCTTGTACATCGCCTTGTTGCACGTGCGTTCTTTGGGCCACCTCCCGCTGGTAAAACCGACGTTCGTCATAAGGACGGCGTGCGGTGGAACAACCATGTTGGCAATTTTGAGTATGCTTCGAAGTCACAGAACTTAGTGATTTCGCACAGAAACAGAAATAACAGAAGAGTTCGGTCGCCAGGCAATTGTAGACCAGTTGTTGGACGAAAGAACGGGACCACATCGTGGCGGGTTTTCCCATCCATCCTTGAAGCTTCGAGAAGTCCCGGGCTGAACAGGGACTGCATTAGGAGATGCTGCCAGCATCGCCAGGATCAGACAGGTGGATACGAGTTCCGCTATGAAAATGCATGCGTTGTTGATTTGCGTGGCGAAATGTGGAGGCGAGCTCTCGATCCGAACTCTGAAGGCGAGCTGTCAACATGGTCTGGCAGTTCTCGTGGGCGATTGCGCAATACACGTGAATACACGTGGGCATGTATCATGGGGATCGCCTAATCCATCCGGATACAGGACGATTACTATATCATCAGATGGGGTACAGCAAGATTTCAAGGTTCATCGACTAGTTGCTCGTAGATTCTTGGGGCGAGGTCCGATCCCTTGGAACATGGAGGTCAACCACAAAGACGGAGATAAAGCTAACAGTTGCGTTCATAATTTGGAGTACGTGACGCGGTCCCAGAGCATGACACATGCGTATTCGATGAACCCCAAACCTCGGAACTCGATGTCACTGCCCAAGCTAGTCTGGACGGGCACGGCCGAAGGCTTTTCCGAAGGTGGACGGGACTTGGAGCTGGTACCCATCCGCCAGTGAGGCGGCAAGATTATTGAGCGTTCCTCAGGCCAGCATTTCGAAATGTTGTCACCGTAAGCTCTCCAGCACGAACGGCTTTGAGTTCATATTTGGAGAGCCCGCGTGCGCCGAATTGCTGGACGGAGAGGAGTGGCGGGAAGTTGTCTTCGACTTTTAGAGCATGTCATGTGCTGCGCTCGGGGTTCGATGTGTCCCCTTCGCGTGCAGAACGTATAGGTAAACCAGTACTGGGCCAAGAGGGGTCACTATGGCCAAGAACCCCCGGGACGATCCCAACGGGCTCCCTATAAATTCGCGAGCTTTCGAGTGGCCAGATACGCCGACAGTTGCTGGTTGCCGAACACTGTCACGCGTTGACCATACACATATGTAGATGTATAGAGGCTAGTTTCGTAGCACGTGCCATAGGTTAGTTTTTGGCCGCTCATACGACCATCTGTCGTTATGTCGGCGGTTGGGTGGCGAAGGCGAAGTGACCCAAATTGGGAAACCAGTTTTGGTTGTGGCTCGTTCGAGCTGGGCGAAACTGCGTGTTGACGATGGTGCGCTGCCTGAGGCTAGGGCCAAGTCGCGCAATAAAGATTTTGCGTTCGTCTCACGTGGGCGCGTGGGATTGTCCCGTAGTATGTCTTGCGGTTGTCCCGTGGTTCTCTTGTGGGTTGTCTCGTGGGTGTCCATTAGGTTGTCGGGTGGCTGCATCTTACCTATTTTGTGGTTGTCCCGCGGGTTGTCTTGTGGTCGGTCCACTTGTTGTCCCGCGGGATGCCCCGTGATTGTTTAGTGGGTTGGTCGACACTACGCAGTAAAGGGTAGGTAAGCAGATAAGTCGGCATTCGGCCGCGCCCGCCACCCTGACAGTGACGTGGACAACACGCCCTATGGATGTATGAAAAGGGTCTCTTGTGGTGTCCCTCGGTGGCCTCTTCGAGGGCTCTTTCGGCCCTCTCGGGAGCCTTTTTTCAGGTCCTGCTGGCGGTCCCGGAGGTCATCTTGGGGCGGAGGGCTCGACATGTCAGTTCGCGTTTTTTTTTTTTTCGTGGGCCCCTGTTGGGATCCCCCTGGTCTATCACGGGGGCTGTTGGACCACCCCAGAAAGGAGGGTCGTGGAGCTCCCTTGGGCCGTCTTGGTATCCTTTCTGTAACCTTTTCGGTAGTCGGTGGGCGATCTTGGGGGACCGTCGGTAGCCCTCAATGGCGAGTGCGCTGAAACCTGTCAAATATCTAAGGGACATGTTTGATGTTTGCCACTTGGGGCACTTTCGGACGGCCTCTTGGAATCATCTTTGAGCATATTTGGAGATCTCTTGGGCTGTCATGAGTCCATCCATTGGGTTATCTCGGGGCCTCCTTGGATTGTCCCCAAGGCTCCTAAACGCCATCGGGGCCTGTGTTGCCCCCCCCCTGGCCTAAGGCAAAATAGCGCGAGAAATCTCAGAATGCACGCGACACACCGCGGGAGCGCGCTGAACTCGAGGTTGCTCGCCCTTTGGAAACATTTGCAATACGCAATACCCAGCATGAGAAATCAAAGGGGTCTCAGGACGTTCCACTTCGTGCCTCGGGGCAGCTAGCTACATCGATGGGTAGATAGCTACATCGATGGGTTGGTAGCTGGATCGGCAGATTGCTCAGTCTAGAGACAAGTAGTGGAACATGTAGTGGGTATGGAGGTCGTTGTATAGATTGGTGGTTCCATCACCACAGTTACATGGACTGTGGATCATGGAAACGCGAGACTGGTGATATTCACACTTGGGTGTTGGTTCTACCAGATTGGCTGTGTGGGCGCAGCAGAGCTGATTTTGCCGCGGCAGGCGTCTGGAAACGCGTGACGACCAGTGTTTGAGTAGATGATTCGATTTATGCTTCGTCGTGCGCCCGTGTCTGACATCTGGGGGCCACGGCAGTTGTCCGGGTGCTCGAAATTATTTCTGGGATGCGGTCCTTAATTAAGTAGGATGGGAACAACACAAGCCTGCGTAAGGTATCGGGCTGGGCCGGGCCGACGAGCGCATTGCCTCCCCCCTCCCGCTGTGACAGTCCCTCCTTTCGTCCTCCTCGTGTCCCTCCCGCCGTCCCTCGCCCTCCCCGCCTCCCTGCGCGTTCCTGCTCCGGCGCCCTCCCGCGCCGCGGCCCCGGCGCCTCGGGGCAGCGCGCTAGCACGGCATGCCCGTGGGCCTGCCTCGCTCCCGCCGGCCTGGCTCTTCCTGATGGGAGCGTTTTCCACCACCACCACCATAAGTTGGAGGGGGGAAGAAGGAGGACGAGGAGGAGGACGAAGAGGAGGAGGACGAAGAGGAGGAGGAGGAGGGCAACCGAACAGCGCATTGCACCCAGAGACCGATGGCGCCGGCGTGTTGCGCAGTGGGAGCCCCCGCTTCACAGCAAAAGGCCAGCTCAGCGAATACAGGGCCGAAAGCAAAACGGAATCGCTGGGACCATGAATGCACTCAGCTTTTGGACGGAATGCGCATCGTGGAAAGAGGTATCACAAAACTGGGCGACACTGGGTTTCAATTGTGATTTGGCACACGCGTGCGACACATCTACATGGCAGGGTCGGGGATGCGAGCGTATATTGTGTTGATTGGACGCGGGCGACGCATTCTGAGGATTTTGTCCCGAAGAACAGGCCTGGCGGTCCCTTATTTTGTCGGACCCGCGTGGTCGCCTTGCTTCACTTTCTCCTCCCATCCTCCTGTTTGTTCCTGCCCCTGCTCGATTGCCTTCTCATATGTTCTTTTCAGCTCTACACCCTCCACATGCCCATTTCCAATTCTTGCCTGTGCATGATGCTTCCCGTTCGTCGCATCCGAATCACCTCTTCTTCTTGCTTCCCTCATCCCCTGCTCCCCTCTGACACCATGATCTCATTCTCATTTCCTGGTGGTCAAGCATGGGGAGGGCGACGCAACCAAGGTCCTCGACCGGGAAATGGATGACGTCGCATTGAGGACCGCTGGTTCAAATATGGAGAAGCAGGAAGTGGGGAAGGCAGGAGGAGCAACAGATGGAGGGACAAAAAGGGAGGAGGAGGAGGAGGAGGAGGAGGAGGAGGAGGAGGAGGAGGAGGAGAGAGGAGGGAGGGAGGGAGGAGGGAGGACGGAGGGAGGAGGGAGGAGGGAGGAGGAGGAGGAGGAGGAGGAGAAGAAGGAGGAGGAGAAGCAACACCATAACCAGGATGAAGAGGACGATGCGGAGGGCGAGGAGAGATGCATCCTGTGTGAGAGGAGGGAGGGCAGGAAGATACTTGGGAGAAGGGGAAGAAGGATGAGCAGCGTCAGAGGAGGACACGTACGAGGACCCGGGGGGGGAGGAAGATGTGTGAAGGGCAGGGAGGGGGGGAGAGAAGGTGGAGGAGGGGTCACTCGACACCGACATTATGGCCGGCCAAGTCAGAGCTGCTTCGCCCGGCCTCCGCTTCCCACATCCTCCCCCCCCGCTCCTGTTTCCGTTCTTATCCTCCTCCTTGTTGTTTCGCTCCTGCTCCCGCTTCTGCTCGCCCGTGGCCGTCTCGGTCTTGCCGAGGCGTTGAATCATCCCTCCTCGCAGCTCCCTCCGCCGCCCATCGCTGCCCAGAGCTAGAGCAGACAGGGGTGTGCGACGACAGAGCTTCGGGCAGTGTTTCACGCGTCTCGCCCTCCTCCCGCCAATACCTCCTCGGGCTCGCGAGGCCAACGTGCTGGCCCACACCGGCCAGAGAGCATGGGCATGAAACGCTGAAGCAGGGATTTCACCCAGATCTGTCCTCTCTCTTTCGCCCCCCCCCTCCTTTGGAGTTGGAGTGCCAGCCCGATGGCCCCGACTGGCCCTGGGGCATCCCTGTGGGCAGCCAGAAGACAGTCTTCACAGGAAGTTTGGAAGTTTGGTGGGTCGAGCATCGTGCTCAGGGGTGGGAACGCCCTACCCCAATGGTAGCTGACCGATCGATCAGAGATGGGGTGATTCCCAAGCACCTGGCGAAGGATTTGGAATCTCATCCCACGGTGTAGCCGAAACCAACCAAGTGATGTTACAGTCGGGGCGTTGAAGAAGAAACCTTTTTCGTTTGGGAGGGGTTCCGTGCTCCTTGGTTGTTTTACTGTTTTCCTTAGTTCGACCTTCGGTTTTCGAACGGAAATCGAAGTTAAACTTCAGGAAAAAGGGGCTGCGTTCCTTGTTCATCGTTCCTTTGGTCAACGCCCCGACTGTATGGCATACTCATCTTCCATGGACAGTTCCGACACGGCCGCTGGTATGAAACAGGGATCTGTGTTCTCCGCTCCTCCCAATGGTGTCAGCCAGCGGTCGACAGGTGTCTACCGTACTGAAGACTCGAAGGGTGCGGCTTGTTGTCGGCCAACTGTTGGCTCATGCGCTTCTTGCGTCTGCCCAGTTCGAGTGTCCTCGGGACATTTGTTAGCCCGATGTGTGTTTGTGTGTGTTCTTCCCGTTCAGTTCCATCGGTCGCACGCCGCTGGTGCCGGCCCTCACTGCACCGCCTGCGTCATATTGGAGGGCTTCGGTGCACGAGCACATGTGGGCGCTAACACACATTCTGGGGACCATCGATCTGTCTCCAGTCGTTTTCTGGTACCCACATAGTCGTTACAGATCTGCTGGTGCGCTTTAGGCTTACAGCGAGCTTAATAATCTACCCATCACTGCTTCTTTCTCCTTATCCTGCCTCCCCCCTGATGCCCATCCAGCCTTGGATCACCCTCCTCCCAACTCCCTCATGCTTCCGCCCTCTGCCCACTTCCTCCTCGCCCCGCTCCTCCTCGACCTGCTCGTCCGCCTCCTTGCCCCCCTCTTCCTCCTCCGCCTCCTCCACCTCCTCCTCCCGTCTTCCTCCTCCTTCTCCTCCTCCTCGTCCTGCTGCTCCTACTCCTACTCCTCCTCCTCCTCCTCCGCCTCCTCCTCGTCCTCCTCCCCCCACATCATCATCCTGTTTCTCCCCCTTCCTTCTCTCTTTTGGACGAGCTTGTCCCAACTCGACCTCCTCCCCAATGCGGAAAGAGGAGGAGGAGGAGAAGGAGGAGGAAGAGGAGGAGGAGGAGGAGAAGGAGGAGGACCACGAGGACGACGACGAGCATGTTCCTTCCAATTGTGTAGTCAGTTTGCAGTTGAAGCAATCTCTGCTTTCACATGCTCTCGATGGAAAATCGAAGGTTTTTTATGGATGAAAGGGGCATCGTTCCTTTTTCAGGGTTCCCCAGGTCCACGCCCCGACGGTAGCCGGGACCAACCAGGTGATGTTATGGGATACGTCTCTTCCACGGACAGCTTCGACACGGCCGCTGGTACGAAGCAGGGACCTGTAGACTCCGCTCCTCCTCATGGCGTCAGTCAGTGACCGACGGTTGTCCACCGTACTGAAGACTTGAAGTGTGTGTGTGTGGCTTGCTGTCGGCCAACTGCTGGCTTATGCGTCTCTTGCGTCTGTCCAAATTCGACTATCCTCACGACATGTGTTAGCCCGATTTGTGTGTGACCCTTAGGATATGTGTTAGCCCGATGTGTGTGTGTGTGTGTGTGACCTTCGGGTATGTGAGCCCGATGTTCTCCTCAGGGTATGTGTTAGGATATGTGTGTCATCCCGTTCAGTTCCATCGGTAGCACGCAGCTTGTGCTGGCCCTCACTGCACCGCTTGCGTCATATTGGAGGGCTTCGGTGCACGAGCACATGTGGGCGCTAACACACATTCTGGGGGCCATCGATCTGTCTCCAGTCGTTTTCTGGTACCCACATAGTCGTTACAGATCTGCTGGTGCGCTTTAGGCTTACAGCGAGCTTAGCAATCTACCCATCACTGCTTCTTTCTCCTGATCCTGCCTCCCCCCTGAGGCCCATCCAGCCTTGGACCTCCCTCCTCCCAACTCCCTCATGCTTCCGCCCTCTGCCCACTTCCTCCTCGCCCCGCTCCTCCTCGACCTGCTCGTCCGCCTCCTTGCCCCCTCCTCCTCCTCCTCCTCCTCCTCCTCCTCCTCATCCTCCTCCTCCTCCTCCTCCTCCTCCTCCTCCTCCTCCGCCTCCTCCTCCTCCTCCTCCCCCCCCTCCTCCTCCTCCTCCTCGTCCTCCTCCTCCTCCTCCTTCTCCTCCACCTCCTGCTCCTACTCCTGCTCCTCCTCCTCCTCCTCATCCTCCTGCTCCTACTCGTGCACCTCCACCTCCTCCTCCTCCTCCTGCTCCTCCTCCTCCTCCTCCTCCTCCGCCTCCTCCTCCTCGTCCTCCTCCCCCCACATCATCATCCTGTTTCTCCCCCTCCCTTCTCTCTTTTGGGCGAGCTTGTCTCAACTCGACCTCATCCCCAATGCGGAAAGAGGAGGAGGAGGAGGAGGACCACGGCGACGACGATGACCAATTGTTTATCAGTTTGCAGTTGAAGCAATCTCTGCTTTCACATGTTCCAGCGTTTCTGATTTGGGAGGAGGCGCAGGTAGGAGGAGGGGGATGAGAAGGCCGCTCCTCCCCCTTGGTGCCAGCCCTCGGGCAGGACGGCCTGCTTCATCGCCTGGTTCCGCTGCTCGAACGACACCTCCTCTGCCCGCTACTGCGAGCAGCCGGCGGGCATGGACTGGTGCGAGGCTGCGGCGGCCGCGGCCCGGGCGGCGGGCGCAGGGTCTTGGGGAGGGGGATGTTCCTCCCCCCCCCTCCACCCCCACCACCTCCACGTCCTCCTCCTCCTCCGCCGCCCCCCTCCCTTCACTCGGAAGAGGAGGGGGAGGAGGAGGGAAGGGCAAGTGTTGTGCTGCAGTCGTTGTGCCCGTCTTGGCTTCTGCAGCGGGCAGGGGGGGATTCCAGGACACCTGGGGACTTCGGGGGCATCCGGAAAGTTCCAAGACCACCAGGTGACGGAGGAAAAGTGAGAGGGGAACAGAGGAGGGGGAAGGAGAGGGAGGCGGTGGAGGAGGAGAAGGAGGAGGAGGGGGGAAGGAGGAGGAGGAGGAGGAGGAGGAGGAGGAGGAGGAGGAGGAGGAGGAGGAGGAGGAGGGGGAGAAGAAGGAGGATGGAGGGATGTGGGAGCCAAACATATGCAACAGTACTGGCATGACGAAGGCTAGACGCGTAGTCCTGCAATGGACTGGGCTCCAAGTATACTCGTCATAGGTCCCTTCATCTCTTTCTATATAGATATATATATATATGAATATATATATACATATATTCATATATATGTATATATGTAGCGGGAAGGGCTCCGTTTGGAGACAGCCGTCTGAATATCTGCAACCATCGCAAAGCACCGTTCCTGGGCTGCCGTGCCAGAACACCGTTCCTGGGGCTTCCACTGCGCAGGTCAGTGTGACCGTCGCGTTGTGACAGTCCCAAATCGTGCCAGTTCAACGTTCTTGGGACGTCAGCGGTAAGAGTCCTTGAAACTGTTGCACATTTGTTGGCGAGTGTGTGCTCTCTTCCTCTCCTCCTCCTCCTCCTCCTCCTCCTCCTCCTCCTCTCCTCCTCCTCCTCCTGCTCCTCCTGCTCCTCCTCCTCCTCCTCCTCCTCCTGCTCCTCCTGCCTCCTCCTCCTCCTCCTCCTCCTCCTCTCCTCCTCCTCCTCCTCCTCTCCTCCTCCTCCCCTGCTCCTGCTCTCCTGCGCCTCCTCCTCCTCCTCCTCCGCCTCCTGCTCTCCTCCTCCTCCTCCTCCTCCTCCTCCTGCTCCTGCCGTGCGAATGCGAGAGCCACATTTCGAAGACGGCCGCACTCCGTCCGCCGAGCTCTCAGCAGCTTGCAAGCAGAAACGAGCGTGCGCGGCGCGAAGGCGGGGGCCCCACTGTGACAGCGGCCCGCCTTCCACCCGCCGAGATGTTTGCAGACCTTTTGCGTCGAATGTGCTCGCGCAGCTCCAGGTGCAAAGGGGGGGGGGGGGGGCTGCGCCGGCTGCGCAGGTTTTGTTGGGGGGGGCGGGGGTTTCTGGCCCAGCGGGGGCTTCTGGGGGCCATCACGGTGCTCTTGACATGGGAAAGGAAGCCCAGGTGGCCAGAGCACGTTTCTGTGGTTTGGGTCCTTCTGGCCCAGGTCACTGACAGCGGCTCCCGATTCTGGCCTCAACAGTCCCACGGAGTTGGATCAACGGCGGCGCGACAAAAGGGTCCCCCTTATCACCCCTGATTGGCTGACCTCCGCAATGTGCAGGCACCGTTGTGGGGCGGAGTTTGCAACCATGCAGTTGCGTCAGGGCCCCCCCTCAATTTGTGGACATCTTTGCGTGGAGTCGAAGCTGTGTATGCCTTTTGCGGGCGGGTAGAGGTTCCCACAGCCGGCGTGGCTCACAAGTGATTAGGGAGCCTTGATGAGGGTACCAGTTGATAGAGTGAAGTCGGACAAGTCCCTCTACAGGAGGAAATTCAATAATGGTAAATAAAACAGTCAGGTGACGATTATTCCTGCTCTTTTGATTCTTCGTTGCTGATTTTCGGTTTTTTTCTCCTTCAAAATCCGCCTGTAGGAGGACATGCCTGAGCTCATAGTGAAGTCATAAAGAGCACGGGGGCATGGGGCAGGGCAGTGGCAGCGGCTGCATGCAGCGCCCCTCGAGTCGTCGTTTGGCTCGGACCGTGGCTCAGTCCGCCGTGGCTCAAGACCGCCAGCTTTGACCGAGCACACGACCGCCGCACTGGATAGTCGACCTGTGAAGGTACCCCAGCTGGTTCCTTGGCATCGCTCGGACGTGTGCATTTTTCTTTGGCTAGTTGGCGAGGACCATCGAGGTGCATCCTGGATCATCTTTCGAGAAAGTACACGCGCGACATCGAACAACGCACGTGAAAAGGACGTCCGAGCGATGGCCAGGTTCCTGATTTTACAGTCGGTTTCTTCGCAAGGTCGGGCTTGCGAAGCGCCAGGGGCGCTTCTGAACTGTGCCGGGCTGCGCCCGGTCCAACATCCCAGGTTGGCCCTGTAGCCCTGGGTTCCTGTCCGGTCTGGCGGGCCGACCAGCGCGGGCGTCTGCTCTTCCCTGGAAGTCCCTACGGCTTCCCAGGGGTCGAAAATCATGAGCCCCGCAGTGGTGGGCCAGAGCCTGGCCCTGGTTGGTGCGGGCTTCAGATGCAGGGGGCTGGTGGTGCGACAGGTGCAGCTGCAGGTACGGCGCGCACACAGGAACTCAACTGAACCTGGCTTCGGCGGCCTGATGTTCGGTTGCCAGCGGATCCTTCGCTTTCTTCGAAGGCGGTCAAGGCATGGGCGGCGTGCTGAAGGCATCCGCGCTGGTGCAGTTTCATCCATTGCTCACGCGCTGTGGCCAGCACAAGGCTGCTGGGCCGGACTGGACAGCGGAGCCTTCGGTTTCGGCTGGGTCTGGCGGGTTACCTGGTGCGGGGTCTAGCGCTGCCCTGGATTCTCCCAGGTTCCCACAGGGGTCGGGCAAGGTCTTCCTGCACCAGTCGGCTCGTGCATGCCACATTCCGGAGAGGCCCGAGCAGCCAGCGGGGCTAGCCAGAGCGCAGAAGAGCGATGTCAAACGTGAGGAGTCACCGGCGTTGCTTTTCCTCACGGCGCAGCCACATGCAGAGAGTACGACATTCCAGGTCGCTTAGATGGGGTCCGAGTAGATGGTGTCGGAGAATCGCGCCGCATCGCCGATGCATTGCCGCTGCGGCTCGATTCGGAGCCCGATTCGATTTTCTCCACGCCGACGTCGCCGATGCGCCGCCGACGTCGGCGATACGCCGCCGACGTCGCCGATATATCGGCGATGCATTGGTGATGCATCGGCGATGCATTTGCGATGCGGCGCAATCGTCCGACCTCATCTACTCGGACCCCATCTAGAGGGCCTCTACACATGCAGAGAGGATGACCTTGTTGTCGCGCGACACCCGGTCGCAAATTGGTCTGGCGGGCATTGCGCCCACTGCTGTTCGGAAGCTGCTCCGGGTGCTTCCGGATGCTTTTCGTTTGGCGTGCGACCAGGCCAAAGGCCACCGAGGCGGAGAGCCGTCGATCCCAGGGGGAGAGCCGTCGATCCCTGGGGGAGAGCCGTTTGCATCCAGGTATCATACGGTCACGAGCCGTTGCCTGGTCGCCGTCGCGGTATGTATGCGAAGCTTTGAGCAAATGCCAGTTGGGGGAGTCGTTCATGCCGTTTTCATCCCGAAGATCTTACATCACGTGGCAGCAGCCACCTCCGGGAGAGAGCCGTCGATCCCTATCCATGGGCTGTTCCCGAGGCGGACCGTCGAGGTCTGGGCCAAGCTGCAGGGGCAGGTGGGGCCAGGAGGTGGGCAGCGGAGACCTGGTGGGACAGGCGGGTGGCGCAAACCCATGGTCAGTGCAGCACAGGACGCCATTGATCTGCAGAAGAGGCAGAACACGGCAGCGCGGCTGATGTTGATTCTGCGGGGCGACCTGGACCAAAGCACCTTTTAGGGCCGAGCCGCTGGAGTCTGGGACCGACAGGTGGCTGGCGCATTATGAACGCGTCATATGTTTACTTCCATCGATGCCGCGGGCATGTGCAACGCTGCGCGCATACGGGAGAGACGTGTCAAGTGGGGGCGGAACCACCATTGTCTGGGCGCCATCGTCTTTGCTGGGCCTACTGCGCTGGAGGTTGCCTTATAGCTGTCTTATGTGGCCAGGGGCGGACCAACGGCCTTCAAGGGGGTCGTTGTTGCTTTGCGTTGGCGCCAGTTGAATATTGGGTTTCAGGGCTTCACTCTTGACGAGGAGGAGGAGGAGGACGAGGAGGAGGAGGAGACAAGGAGGAGGCGGACCAGGAGGAGTGAGGAGGGAGGCTCTGAAGGAAGGCTGGGTGGAGGAGGAGCAGGAGGAGGAGGAGGAGGAAATGGAGGAGAAGCAGGGGGAGGAGGGGGAGGAGGAGGAGGAGGAGGAGGAGGACGATGATGATGAGTAGGAGGAGGAGGAGGAGGAGAAGGATGGAGGAGCGAGGAGAATGACTCCCTGTTCTTCGTTCCCGTGTTCGTCACTCTCCTCCGTTCCTGTTCCTTATAAAGAACTTCTCCCTGTCGCACCCCGACGCCAGTTTTTAGAGCGGGTCGGGCGTTTCGCTTGAGACTTCCTCACCATGAACAGTTCATGTGGTTCTGCAGCTGAAAAAAGTGGCAACAGTTTCACAGCTGGAGGGCGGGTAGTTTTCAAAATGTGGCTCTTGCCTTAGCGCCTCGCACATTCGTTGCACAAAATACAAGAGTTTCACGGATTGAAGGCGGGTCCTTTTCAAAATGTGGTTCGTGGTTTTCAAGACGTGGTTCTCGCCTTAGCGCCGCGCACATTCGTTGCACAAAATGCAAAAGTTTCACGGTTTGAGGGCGGGCGGTTTTCAAAATGTGGTTCTCGCCCCAGCGCCGCGCATTTTCGTTTGAAAGAATTGCAAGCGATTCACGGGTTGAGGGCGGTTCTTGTTAAAAATGCGGTTTTCGCTTTAGCGCCGCGCATTTTCGTTACGCTAAATTGCAGAAGTTTTACGGATTGAGAGCGGGTGGTTTTCAAACTGCGGTTCTCGCTTCAGCTCCGCGCGCATTCGGTGTAACAGATTTCAAGACTTTGCAGCGACTCCCATGATCAACGAAACAGACATGGTGGTCTGCAAGGACTCCAGATTATGCGGGTGCAAGAATTACACTGGTGCGCGGTATTGAAGTTTCAAGAATGGCGATCTGGCACGGTTCAGGATCGTCAAGACGCAGCAGTCAGGTTGATCCCTGGTGTTGAAATCCCGAGAACACTGTTTTGGCATGCTTCAGGGTCTTCAAACGGTTGTCCTCCAACGAGGCAGTTCCCTCAATGGAAACGAACCGCTGTGGGGGCCTCCGAAGAGGGAGCTCGGAGGGAGGGTTGAGTCCAACATCGTTGATGACTCTTGGGCTCACGCTGGTCCTCCTCCTGCTCCTCCTCCTCCTCCTCCTGCTCCTCCTCTTCCTCCTCCTCCTCCTGCTCCTCCTCCTCCTCTCCGCCCGACTGGCGACGAAGCAGCGCAGCGGCGACGGCGCCGAGGTGAACGCCGACGCCTGGAACGCCACGGCGGGGCCCGAGGGGGCCTCCGCCGCGCCGGCGGGCGCCTTGGGCGCCGCCCCCCGCCCGGGCGGCGCCGACGTCCTGAGCGCGACGGGCTCTCCGCGGCGCCCCTTCGCGACGAGGACGACGCCCACGACGACGACGACGGCGACGACGACGACGACGACGACGGCGACGACGACGACGACGACGACGACGACGCCTTCGCGACGTATGCCCCTGCTCCTGCCCTCCGCGGCGTCCATTCCGCGGCGCTCCTCCTGCGGCGCGGAGCGACACGCTATCCGCTCGCAGGGTATAGCGCGTGGCCAAGGGCCGCCGTGACGACACGCCATCCAAGAGTTTCCCGTCCGTGCCCGTGCTCCTGCTCATCCCAGAGCGGTACGCAGAGGCGGAGCGGGGGCATGGAACAAATCCAGCCGTTGGAGGCCAAGAGCGGGGGCCGCAGCAGGGGTATGGATTGAACGTCGATCCCCGATTCCGTCCTCCTCCCCTGAGATCCTGCCGTCCGGTCTGCTTCGCCACGGGCGGTCTTGCCTCGGTTCCAGGCCCCCGGAAGAAGGTGGGGTCCAGGGCTCTGGGGTGATTGCTCAAGACGCCGCATGTCTTCGCCACGTCGGACCTCGGGGTCCTTGTCCCTGCATCCCGCTGCATCCTCCTCCGCCTTCCTCCGTTCTCCTCCATTCCCCATCACTCTTCCTCCATCCTCCTCCTCCATCCTCCCGCCCCCCCGACTTCCCTGGGGAAGCGCCCCCTCTCGGAAGCAGGGGAGACGGGCGACGGCGCCTCGGACGCAGAGGCAGCAGAGGGCTAGACGCGCTCAGGACTGGCTTTAGGCCGCTTTCTTATCTCATCTTCTTCTCCCGCACACTCTTTTTCTCCCTCCTCCATCCTCCTCCATCCTCCATCGTCCTCCCTCCCTCCCTCCTTCCTCCTTTCTCCTTCCTCCTTCCTCCTCCCTCCCTCCTTCCTCCTTCCTTCCTCCCCCTCTGCCTCATTCGTGCACCACCTCCCTCTCCTCCTGCTGCCCCCCCGTCTCAGTTCGGGTGCTAACAACTCGTTCAACGCTGACCCCGTGTGCTTTACCAACGGCGCCTCGCTCCTCAGCCCACGCTGGTGGATCCGTGCTGATCGTCCTTCGCCTTCCTCCTCCCATCCCCTCGTTCGCAGCGCGCTCGTCTTTGTTCACGGGGGCGCCCGCTGGAGAGAGACGGACTGCGAGAGGTTCGTGTCGTGCCGACGCGGCAGCAATCTTGCCGTGGGCGATCTGGGTTGAAGGCTGCCAGTGGCCCGGAAGTGGGCGATATGGAGCGATCTGACGATCGACAAGCCGCTTGCCGATCGAGGTGGAACGAGCCACGTGGTGTCAGAAGCCAGGGCCAGGGTCGAAGCGGCACGAGAGTGTCGAGCTCAGCGTGCCGTGTGATCACGCTGTGGTGCTCCCCTTCCCCCCCTCTGCCACCGGGTGCCCCACGATCACTTCTCATCTCCCGATGGGCCTGCTGAACCCTGGGGCTCCTTGCCCAGCTCAGCGTCGACGAAGGAGATGCCCCCAGATTCCATGGATCAGAATTTCTTATCGTGTGCGCCTGCTGCGCAGCGCACAACGTGGGCTCACTCGGGTACTATCTTTCCCCTGGTCGGCTGGCAGCCGACTGGTCTGGCGATCGACACGCCGCCCGCCGTTCAAGGCTGAACGACCCACGCAGTGCCAGAAACCAGAACCAGGGCCGCCACGGCATGAGCGTGCCGTACTTGGCATATCTTGGGCTCGCTCTGTGGCCCTCCCGTCCCCAGAACAAGAAACAACTGTGTGAGCAGACCCTTGCGGCAGAGTGCCCCGAACAGTTCTCAACCACGGGCCGGAGAGAGGGGCATGGGCGGAGATCGGGAGCCTCGAGACGGGGGTCAACGCAAACGGGGGTCAGCCAGAGCGCCCCGACCTTGCAGGATCCTGCAGGGCCAGGGTCGCATTGACCCGGGTTTGGGTGCAGGATCCTGCAGGATCTTGCAGGATCCTTCGCATTGACCCGGGTTTGGGTGCAGGATTTTCCAGGATTTTGCAGGATTCTGCAAGGCCTGATTGACCCGGGTTTGGATTGACCCGCGTCAGAGGACCCCCGAGGAGATGCCCGGAGAGTGCACACAATTTTGTGACGCTGACGCTGGGACGCATGCCGAGACCCACAGTTCCCCATGCCGTGCTGGCGCTCAGGGGCTCGCCGTGCGCTCCTGCGGCACCGTGGTGCGCCCGCCTCGGGCACCGCGCCTTAAGGGCGCCCCGTGCGCCAAAAGGCGGGCCCGCCGAGGCCGCGCCACGCGCTGCTGCCGCCCGTGGGGCGCCCCGAGGGCGCGCGCCCTGTTGGCGCCCCCGCGTGGCTGCTGGCCGGGCTCGGGCGCCGGCTGCGCCCCGGGGCGCTGGCCGGGTTCGGGGGGTCCAGCGCATTGTTTTTTTTTTCCTCTACCCTCCTCCTCCTCCTCTGCTCCCCTGGGAGGCGGCGCGAGAGCGCGAACAGGGGACCAAAAAAAGTGGCATGAACAGAGACATAGAAACTCTGAGGTCCGCGCGGATTCCTCGGATCGGCGCTGGGGCCCCCCGGCGGCGCCTCCGGCGCCGCCCCTGGCGCGCTCCGCGCGCCAGGGAGGGGGGTCCAGCGCCGATCCGAGAAATCCGCGCGGACCTCCGAGATTCTATGTTCATGTCACTTTTTTGTTCCCCGATTGCCTTCCTCCCTGCTCGCAGTCCAGCCAGCGGGTCAGCTTTTCAGTGCTCCAGGGCGGCCCAGAGAGGGGTGATGACCGGGGTCGGGCCGGGCGAAAGGGGGGGATTGGGAAAGGGGGGGGTTACGAAATCTGCTGCATGCAGCTGGTTTCGGCCCCACCGAGGGGCCCCTTCCTCGCTACTTGGCCGCCTCCAGCGCCGGGAGGCACCAGGGAAATCAGCCACGTGAGCTGATTCTCAAACACCCCCTTTGCTATCTCCCCCTTTCGCCCGACCCGATGGGTCCGCCGAGGTGGCGCGGCGTTGCGGACAGCACGCGGCTCACAAAATTAGAGCTCTGGCCTCCAGCTTTTTAAGTCGGGCCTGTCCCTCTACAGGGGGAATCTTCAAAGACAGTCAAAACATAAGCCTGGGGACGATTTTTGAGTATGTGTTTGACCACTTCGGGGTATTTTTGGACCTTTTTTAAAAAAAATTTCGTCCAAAATCCCCCTGTAGGGGGACTGGCCCGACGCAGCTCCAGTTCATTCCACCTAGATTACAGGAGGTTCGCTCACACCACATCGCCTGCGCGAGCACCTCCGTCGCCAATGCCACTTTGCACGGCATGGCTTGCCCCAGATGCGCACAGCTTCCACCTCTGCAGTGAAATGGCCCACTGCCTGGGGTACGCGCTGGCTAACATGGCAATGCAAAGTGCTGATACGAATGCACAGTGCGAATTCTGTGGAGAATGCGAAGTCCAATATTTCAACCAGGGTTACTATTGGTGCTCAGGGTAACGGCATTGCGTTCTGATGCTGTGTTATCCATCCGATTGCATACATGGGCGCGAACACGAGTTCCACGCAGGTGACCGCTCGCACGACTGGCAGTAACAGTACGGATGCCGATGCCACCGGTGCCATGGCGATGGGGGACCACGGGAGGCCGCGGGAGCAGCGATGCTGCTGCGATGGGAGGCCACGGGAGGCCACGGGAGAGCAGGGCGCCCGCTCCGGCGATGCCCGTACCGGAGGTCCTCGGGCGAGCGGCACGGGAGCCTCAAAGACGGCGTGTGCAGGAAGCTGGTGGCAGTGTCGACATCGCCACTCGTAGTACTGCTAGTGTTTGTCCGAACGGTACCACGTTCCACTGCCCAGGGTTACGGTTACGAATGCGAAGGCGAATACGAATATAAAAGGATACAGGACAGGGTTGTCAATATAGGAAACAATGGAAAGGGATATAGGTTTAAAGATAGTGATCGGGTGAGGGACAGGGCTCAGGATAGAAGGCGAAGGATAGGGATAGAGAGAAAACGGGACACAATGGGGAACAACCAGAGGCATCGGGATTCAACGGAAGACAACACGAGACAAGGACAGACAACCGCAGACTGCGGGCAATAACGGGAGGGCACGGGAGACAAGCGGCGACAACGAGAGAGAGAACGGGAGGCAACGGAAGACAATGGACGACAACGGGAGACAACATGAGACACAGGCGACAGCGGGACAGCAGAAGACATCGCGAGGCAGCGGGAGACAGTCTGCGCCCGAGCGATTCCAGATCCAGGTGCCCCCGTAGGGCCCTTACAGACAAGCTGTTTAGGGGCAAGCTCCTCAGGGTTCTGTTGGTGCTCCGGGCCCTACTATGACGCAGCGCAGATCCAAAACATCCGCGCAGGTCCAGCGCAGATCCAAGAAATCCGTGCGGATATCCGAAAGTTTGTGTACATACTTCTATATATATAGAAGTACGAGTGATTATATATGTATATATACACATATTATAGGTTTACATACATACATACATGTGCATATATAGTTCTACAAACACACACGTGCATATGCACATATTCACACGTATGGTTTCCTACTCGGAGCAGGCAGGGCAGGAGGAGGAGAAGAAGCAGGAGGAGGACCAGGAGGAGGAGGAGGAGGAGGAGGAGGAGGAGGAGGAGGAGGAGGAGGAGCAGCAGGACGCGAAGGATGACGGACGTATTACTGGGCACACCTTTGGTTCCTTCTGCGGCTCTCCCCCAGCCTACCTTGCCCCTGGCTGGCCATGCCCATCCGGGTCCAGGAACGGCGTACTGGCCTCCCCAGCCGAGCCAGCAAGGCGCAGACGCCGCCCCTGGGCCAAGGATTGGCCCGACCAGCAGCAGTGCAGATGTGAATGTGTGTATATACAAATACGTAGCACCCCGCAGTTGCGGATAAGAGTGAGGGGGCGGCGGGGACGTTTGCAGTCTGCGAGGCTCTGAAAAAGCCCGCCGCAGGCGCAACATCTTCAAGCTATACAACGAGCCCGCCGCAGGCGCCGATTTTTTGTTAAAGCAATGTAGGTGGCTCGCGGGTTGGGTCGCAGGTGGGTCGACGGTGGGTCGACGGTGGGTCGCGGGTGGGTCGCGGGCCAGGTCACGGGTGGGTCGCGGGGTCGCGGGTGGGTCGCGAGCGGGTCGCGGGGTGGGTCGCGGGCAGGTCGCGGGGTGTGGGTCGCGGGTGGGTCGCGGGGCCGGGTCGCGGGGCGGACGACGACAACAAACAACAACAGCAACAACAACGCAACAAGCAGAATCCTCAACACGGATCCGCACTTAAGCCACGCATCCAGGGACAATGAGTGACCGTTCGCCCCCCCCCCCCCCCCCATTCTGATAGACATATATATATATATAGATATATATATATATAAATATGGATATGCACAGGTGTATAGGCACACATGAACTGGTGCATGTATGTACGTATGTATGTGGATCTATTTACGGATTTTATTTGTAAGTGTATATATATATATAGATATATACATATATCTATACGTTTATGTATGCACTCATCATAAATCATGTTGCGCTGGATCATCGCGAGCAGACCTCGTCGCGCAGCCTTCCCCTCCCCCCCCGCCGCCCCCGCCCCGCGCCCGCGAGGCTCCCGGGCCGGGCTCGCCGCGCGGGCCCTGCTGCGCTGCCTCCCCTGGTGGGCGTGGGCCTGCGCGCTGGGCGCCTGGGCGCTCTGCGCCTTCGCCAGCTACCGGGCGACGCAGTGGCGGGGCGGGGCGGCGCCTCGGGGATCGATCGAGGATCGAGGATCGGTCCTCGATCGATCCTCGATCGATGCTCGATCGATCCTCGACTCGAGGATCGAGGATCGAGGATCGGATGGATCCTCGATCCTCGATCGATGGATGGAGCGATCGATCCCCGGCGGATCGAGGAGCGATGGGTCCTCGATCCTGGATCGATGGCCGCGGCCCCCGCTCCTCGCTCGAGGAGCAGGGTGGAGGGAGGGTCGAGGACTGCAGGAGAGGCGCCCAGAGAGGGGCCCAGGAAGGGGCCCCGGAGTGGCCCCACGATGGGGCCCGACGGGCGTGAGGCAGGCGCCCGCTTCCTCGCCCCAAGCTGATCCCCCCCACCTCCGTCCACGACCCCCCGGGCGCGCACCGTCGACCGATCGAGGATCTCGACCGATCGACGAATAGGTCGTCGCTCGTCGTCGCGGAGAGAGAGCGAACGGGTCCTGGAGGGACGCCCCGGCCGCCCGCGGGGGGGCGCGGCGCCGAGCGCGCTTCGGGCTCCGCGCCCCGGGCCAGAGCCGCTGCCCCTCTCCGCGGGGGGTGCGCGGGGGCGCGACGACGGCCCCGCGCCGCGCGCCGCGAGGCGCGGCGGGAAGGCGGGGCGGCGCCTCGGGCCGTCGAGCGTCGAGGCCTCTCGATCGATCGAGGATCGCCCGTCGTCGTCGTCGTCGTCGCGACGGCGGCGGCGACGGGGGGCAGGCTCCGCGGGGGAACGCCTCGCCCGCCCCCTTCCCGGGAGCGTGCGGACCTGCCACCCAGGGGGGCCTCCTCGCCGACTCGTCGGCGGCGAGGCGTAGCGCCGATCCCCTCCCGACGTCTCCCCCCCCGAGTCGCCCCTCCCCCCCGAAATGTTCCCCCTCGCTGTCGAGGACCGTCGAGGATCGAAGATCTCGAGACGACGGCGACAACGACGGCGGCGGCGGCGACGACGACGACGGCGACGGCGACGTCGACGACTTGTATATAGTTGAGCAGACGCGTCCTGGTGGGCGGCTCCTCCCGCCATGGAGAGCAGACCTGGACATCCACTGTGGTGACAAGTTCGATGAAGAGGCTTGTTGCAGTCCGCGGGACCGTCAACAAAGCTACTCATGATGATTGCTGGTGCTGGGAAGGGGCGAAGATCTCTGGGGGTCCAGGTTCTGCGACCACTCGCGAACCCTATCCCCGCGGGTTCCACCGACGCTGGGATATCGGGCATCTGCCCAGGGGTTCAGTTGTGCGCATGTTTCACGAATTCTGACCTGCAGGGGTAGGGTTCACGCCGGGAACACCCAGACCTGCTAATACTATGTGT
The DNA here is from genome assembly GCA_963575745.1 of Prorocentrum cordatum. Taxonomy (NCBI): domain Eukaryota; class Dinophyceae; order Prorocentrales; family Prorocentraceae; genus Prorocentrum; species Prorocentrum cordatum. Next base: position 73,441 of record CAUYUJ010005158.1, read on the forward strand.
GCGCCGTATCCACAGAATCCGCGCAGACACTGGAACATCTCATATCATGAACGCCGTCGCTGCCGTTCTGTGGCCATCCCGCCCTGGGGCTGACATGCTATAAGGTGGTGTGCTATATGTTCTGGTCGGGCGGTCGCATGCACGAGGGTCCTACAGTCGGGGCCCTGAAGAAGGAACCCTTTTCGTTGGGGAGGGGCTCCGCGTTCCTTACGTGCTTCCCAGCTTGCCTCAGGTTGTCCTTATGTTTCCGATCGGAAAGCGAAGTTTAACTTATGGAAAAAAATGGGCTTCGTTCCTTATTTAGGGTTCCTTAGGTCAACGCCCCGACTGTACAGTATCAGTACGGCTCTCTGCATCGCAGGTGTTTGCAATACGTATTTGCCCTGCGGTCGACACCGATCGCTGGAGTTGCGGCCACGCTCGCAGGGCAGCCCGTCGAGTCGGCTCCGTGCGCGGTCGGGGCTCCTGTCCTGCAGCGTGCCTCGCGCTCTCGTTCCCCCCAGCTGCCATGTGCCTGGCATCGCTCGGACGTGTGCATTTTTCCTTCGGCGAGGACCTTCGAGGAGCATCCTTGATCATTTGGCGAAAAAGCCACGCACGAAACCGAACAAAAGCACAGGGAATGGACGACCGAGCGATGGCCAGTGTGTCCTCTCCATGAAATCGCGCGGTGGAAACAGGTTGTTTGTCTCCCTGCGTCGTGCGGGAGCTCCGCGGCCTCGAGATTCGGGCCGCTGCTCCTGAGGTGCCTGGCTGCTCCCCGGCACCCGGGGCCCCGTTCTGGTAGACCCAGAGGAGGGTCCAGCTGAAAGGGGGTGGTGCAATAGATTTGGTGCAATCGATCTGTGGGGCTGCAATCGACTAGATGCGTGCGATACATTCCCGTGCGCAGATGTGTTGCTGGATTTTCGCGCGCAGTGCATTGGCTGCAATACCAAGCAACGCAACTCTCTGGCGCAATCCATTTGCAGTACTACGTACTCTTGCCCCACATCCGTTGCGCCACCCCTTTTCAGCTGGCCCCCTTTGGGGCAACCAAACCCCTGGCACAGGGAGCCATGCCCGGGTGGTCTGGGGCCTGTTTCCCTCGGGGTCCGCTCCCTGCGTGGTGTGACCCTCACGTCCCGCCTCCCAGACCACCCCATCGAGCCATCGACGCACAGTTTTTTGTTCGCTGTGTTCGGTCCCTGGGGGGCCCGTTGCCAGGCCTCGGGGCCGTCCAAAATCGATTCTCGGGATGAAAAACCGGTCCCAGGGAATGGGTCGAGACCTCTTGTCGAGGCTCTAGAGACGGGGTTCAATGCAAATTGGGGTCAGTCCAAGCGCCGGATCCTGCAGGATCTTGCAGAGCCAGGGCTGCACTGACCCGGGCGTGGGTGCAGGAGCCTGCAGGATCCTGCAGTTTTGTGCCGGATTCTGCAAGGCCGGGCTGATCCGGGTCTGGATTGACCAGGGTCATAAGATTCTCGATCTGGGGGGCGAGGTTCTAAACAAAAATCATGACGTCGGTAGTCTGGATTCCCTGTCCCTTCCCCCGCTTCCCTGTTGCTGCCGCTGCTGCTGCTGCAACTGCTGCTCCTGTGCGCTCCAGGGCAGGGGGCAGCTGGGTCATCCGATGCAGCCTTGCGCCCTCCCCCTTTCGCCTCCCCCTCCCTGCTCCTCCTTCTCCTCCTCCTCCTCCTCCTTCTCCTCCTCGTCCTCCTCCCCCCCCTCCTCCTCCTCCCCCTCCCTCCTTTCATTTCTCCTCCTCGTCCTCTTTCTCCTCCTCCTCCTCCTATTCCTCCTCCTCCTCCTCCTCCTCCTCCTCCTAATCATCATCATCATCAGCAGCATCATCATCATCACCATCATCATCATCATCATCACCCTCACCATCATCATCAGCAGCAGCATCATAAACACCATCATCATCAGCATCATCATCATAAGCATCATCATCAGCATCAGCATCAGCATCAACATCATTAGCATTGTCATCATCACCATCACCATCATTCCACTTCCTCCCCTTCCTCCTCCTACTCCTCCTCCTCCTCCTCCTCCTCTTCCTCCTCCTCCTCCTCCTCCTCCTCCTCATCCTCCTCCTCCTACTCCGCCCCTTCTTCCGCCTCCCTCCTGCTCCTCCTCCTCTCCTCCTCCTCCTCCTCCTCCTCCTCCTCCTCCTCCTCCTCCTCCTCCTCCTCATCCACCTCCTGCTCCTCGTCCTCCTCCTCCTCCTCCTCGTCCTCCTCCCCCCCCTCTGCTTATCCTCCACCCTCCTCTCTGCTCCTCCTTCTCCCCGCCCTCCCGTGGCCCGGGCGGTCGAGGTTCGAGGACGGAGGTTAAGAGGTGCCTCGGAATGGCCTTGCGGTCTCTGGGGCCTCTGGATGCCTTCGGGGACCTCTGGGAAGGCCTCCGGGCCAGGGACCTCCAGAGACCCTCTGGTTTCGGAGGTGGATCGACCTCCTACCCTGACACGTCGATTAAGGAATTGGCCGTTTTCGGTTCGCGAGAGGGCGTCGCGGCCTTCATTTGTGCGGGTCCAGGTCCGTCGGTTTCGGTCCCATGCCGTTTTCACTAAGGGGAGGTTTACGAATGGGAGATTTGTCCACCGCCGATGGTTCGCGTGGCAGGTGCTATTTCGTCCTCCGGGCCGCTTCTGGGCCGCATGCCCTCGAACAAAAATTCTCCGGATCGACAAGCCGCTGCTGGGGAAGGGGCCCAGCGACGACATCGACGAGGACAGGGACAGCAGGATGCGTGCTAGAATCAGGGACGAGTAAATGTTTGTTGGCCCTACTGTCAAACAGGTCAACGTGAAAAATAGCTCAAGCGAAACGCAAACTTGATGGGAGTACCTCGGTCGACGCTCAGCGCATGACGTAGGTGCCGTGCACCTAACAGGGAAAATCTTCGGGTTGCGCAACTCGTGAAGGATGAGGAGGAAGAGGACGAGAAGGAGGAGGAGTAGGAGGAGGAGGAGGAGCAGGAGGAGGAGGAGAAGGGGAGAGGGGGAGGAAGGGAACGTGGAGTCCGGAGAGAGAAAGGAGGAGGAGGAGGAGGAGAAAGAGGAGATGGGACGAGGATGGGGACCGCTGACGATGATGATGCTGATGATGATGATGATGATGATGATGATGAGGACGATGAGGATGAGGATGATGATGATAATGGTGATGATAATGCTGATGATGATAACGGTGACGATAATGATGATGATGCTGATGTTAATGATGATAGTGTTGGTGGTGATGATGATGACGATGATGCTGATGATGATGGTGGTGCTAGTGGTACTGATGATGAGGATGATGAATGACATGGTGATTATGATGATGATCAACACGAATCTGACTATGATGATGATGCTTATGATGATGACGATGACGATGACGAGGCTGGTGATGATGGTGAGGATGATAGCGATGCTGAGTACGATGATGCTGATGATGATGTTGGTGATGGTGATGTTGGTGGATGTTGGTGATGGTGATGATGATGATGATGATGGTGCGGATGATGATGAATATACTTAGGCTGCTGATGATGACGATGATGTCGATGCTGGTGATGAGGATGAAGATAAGGATGGTGATGATGGTGATGATGACGATACTGATGATGATCGTGATTATGATGATGCTGATGGTGACGATGATGACGATAACGATGACGATGACGATGGTGGTGATGATGAGGATGATGATGCTGATGGTGATGGTGGTGGTCATGGTGGTCGTAATAATATCGAGGACGGTGAGGACAACGATGATGATGCTGATGATACAGGTGATGATGGTTATGCTGGTGATGCTGATACTCATGATAGTGATGATGATGCCAATGATGCTGCTGATGATGAGGATGATGCTGATGACGAAAATGATACTGCTGGTGATGATGATGATGATGATGAGGAGGAGGAGGAGGAGGACGAGGAACAAGAGGAGGAGGATGAGGATGCACAGGATGATGCTGAGGAGGGAGAGGGGGGATGAGGAGTGGCCGGGAGAGCATATCAAAGGATAATGACAATGTGCGGAGGAGGAGGAGGAGGAGGAGGAGGAGGAGGAGGAGGAGGACGGGGCGGAGGGAGTAGACGCAGGAGGAGGGCCAGTGAGTGGAAGAGGTGTGAGCTTGGTGAAAGCAGAAGGGCCGATGGAGGAGGAGGAGGAGGACCTCAGGATGAGGAGGCGGAGGAGGAGAAGGTGGATGCGAGGATGAGCAGGCGGATTGAGAATTGCTCGTTTACTTGCGTGTCGTCGGATATCTGTACATATAGAGAGATAGCACGCAGACTGGATGGAGGAAGAGGAGACGGAGCAGTGTGTTTTTTTTTTGGGGGGGGGGGGGGGGCAGGAAGAGGAGGAGGAAAAGGAGGAGGAGGAGGAGAAGGACAGGAGGTGGCCTCTCCTGCTCCTCCCTGGAGGCGGAGGAGGGGAGGATATGCGACGTCTACCGGAAGAGCCGGATGTACGACCCCTACGTGTGCCAGGTGACGAAGTGCCCTTCGCTACCGCGCGCCCCTGGCCCGCGCCCGTCTTTTGCCGGCCCCCCCGCTCGCTGGAGGGGAAGAGGAGGAGGAGGAGGAGGAAGAGGAGGAGGAGGAGAGGAGGAGGAGGAGAGAGGAGGAGGAGGAGGAGGAGGAGAGGAGAAGGATAATGAGGAGGAGGAGGAGGAGGAAGAACAAGGAGGAGGAGGAGGAGGAGCAGGAGGTGGAGCAGGAGGAGGAGGAGGAGGCGGAGGAGGAGGAGGAGGAGGAGGAGGAGGAGGAGGAAGAGGAGGAGGAAGGGGGGGAGGAGGAGGAAGAAGAAGAGGAGGAGCAGGAGGATCAGGAGGAGCCAAAGCTCATTGGTCCGAAAGATACCCGTACCCGGGGCCAGCCAAGGTGAGATGGGCCGTCCGGGGGACTGGGCGCTTGCTACTGTGCCCGGTCAGCTTGCCCCGCGCGCGCCAGTGCAGCATCCGCGCGTCAAGACGCAACGGCGCGCTCGATCGTTGGGTGTCTGATTGCAGCGACAAGCGCTGGTTTTTGTTAGGGGCGTCTCGGGGCATCGTGGTGCGTGCGCGGTTCAAAGCCGCCCATATGTGGCGGCGCCTGTCCCAATCGATACAGAGTTGCATGTCCTCGCTATCCTGGCAACCAATGCGTCTGGGCCTGCCCTGAGGAACGACGTTGCAAGGTCGCGCCCCCGCGGGGGCCGCAGCGGCCACGTCGGGGACGGCTCTGGAGGGCATGATATGTGCTCGAGAGCGTTTTGGGCCTGCCGCCACTTCGGCTGGGTACGGGGACCTGCGTGAAACCACCGAAACATACCCGGACCTAGCTGGGGTGAGCTGCGGCACCCCGGCTAGGTACGGGTATGTGTTTTGGGTTTTCATGGGGCAACCGTACCTAGCTGGGGTGATCCGCAGACGGCCGTCCAAGGGGGGCGGCCTCTGGCGACCTCGCCCAGGGCACAGATTCGCGATGTCTCTGCATCGAGCAATTCGCGATAAGGCGGTTGTCGCGCAATGACGTTCGCGCCAGAGTTGTTCGCATGCGCCCCCGAGTGCTCGTTGACTCTTCAACGCCCGGATGTGTGTCTGGGGGCGCGCCTCCGCAGTAGCTGGTCTACATCGACAACAACCAACGCAGGGTCGGGCACTCCGCCGATTCGAACGCACGTGCGATCGGTGCTAACGTGCGCCCCGAGAAGACAGCGGTCTGTAATGCTCGATCGGCTGTCATTGCTACACTTGCGCAGCCGCCGTCAGCTGCGACGAACCGCCCCCCCGGCCCCTTGCCACCCTGTCTAGGTAAGGGTACGGGTATCTTTCGCGCTCGAGAAAAGCAGGAGCAATACGAGAAAACAATGGAGGCAAAGAAGAGCAGGAGGAGGGGGGACGGGGCGGCATGATTCGGAGTGCGGGGGGAGGGGTGGGGCTTCGGGCGCGCAGGAGGAGGCGGTGGAAGGAGGACGTGGTGGAGCAGGGGTTGGGCGATGCCAAGAGGGGGAACATCAGGAGAGGGGGAGCATCAGAAGAGGGGAAAGGGGGGAGAGCATCAGGAGACGCAGCAAAAGCAGGATAAGACAAATAGGAGAACAAGATAAAAGGGTGGTGGAGAGGAGGACGAGGAGGAGAAAGAGGAGGAGGAGGAGGAGGAGGAGGAGGAGAAGGAGAAGGAAGAGGAGGAGGAGGAGCGGGAGGAGGAGGACGATTATGATGATGATGAGGTGGAGGAGGAGGAGGAGGCGGAAGAGGAGGACGCGGAAGGGGAAACGGAGACGGACCAGCACTCCTGCGCTGCCCTCCGCCTGCTCGTGCAGTGGGCGACTGCATGGCCAAGATGCAAAAGAGCACACGGTCGGGCATTTGGGCCCAGCGTGTCACGCCGCTGGTTCTGGCCCACCACGCTTCGGCGCGACAGGCCAACCATGTCCTGGTGCCCGAGCGTCAGCGTCCCGAGCCTCTCCCAGCCTCCCGCCCCGCGGAGCAGAACGGAACGCGATCATCTCGCATATCGGGCCGGACGAACGGGGGGATTGGGAAAGGGGGGGATCGACATTTGCTGCATGCAGCTGGTTTCGGCCTCGCCGAGGGGCCCATTCCTCGATACATATCCGCCTCCGGCGCCGGGAGGCGCCGGGAAAATCAGCTACGTGAGCTGATTATCACCCCCCCCTTTGCTATCCCCCCCTTTCGCCCGACCCGAACATAGCATGTCGCCGGGCCCACCGCCGCGACACGCTGACCAGACGTTCCTGGCCGCTGGCCGCAGCCGTGAAGGGGCCGCCTGGCAGGTACCTGCCCTTCTGGGCAACGGTCTCGGTGCTGATCCTGGTGGTCGTCAGCGGCACGTTCGGGGCGCACGCGGCCGAGACCACGTATCAGCGCTGGACGGGGAAGGGAGATGGCGCAGGATTGGAGGAGCAATGTGCTGGGCAGGTGCCGGGGGAGGGAGCGAGAGGGGGAAGCAACGAGCGATGGGGGAAGGGAGGGGCGAAGCGAGAGAGGCAGAGAGCGAGAAGGAGAGAGGGAGGCAGCGAGGGAGGGATGGGGGAGCCAACGGCATATATGAGGCGCACGAGGAGAACGGGACGGGGGAGGGGGGGGATGTAAGCAGTTGGGGGAGGAGGGAGGTCGCCAGAGAGGGAGTCAAGCGGTGGCGCGCGGGAGGGCGAGGTGGAAGGAGAAGGGGACGGAGGGGGGTTGAAGGGGGGAATTGGGCAAAGGAGCAGGGCATCGCGGAGAGTGCCCCGGGCGGGGGGCCCGACCCTTCGCACAGGCACGCAGCGCAGTGGATGAGCTAGCTCCCGTCACGGGGGCTGGGCGGGGGGCGCGCAGAGTCTGACGCGGCGGGGGCGCCTGTCGCACACGCTGCGTGCCCGCGCCCGCTGCTCGCGTGGGCAGGTGCCGAGGTGCGCGGGGGCGCCCCGCGAGCGCTCGAGCTGGGGCCGCAGCTGGAGCGCCCTGCGCGGCGCGGTCCGGCGGGGGGGGAGCATCGGGGCGCGCTCGCCGGCGCCGCAGGCGGGGCGGTCCCCCGGGGCGGCGCAGGCAGGCCGACGAACACAACGACGGCGTCCCTCTGACTGAGGAGCAAAAGCAGGAGAGGGCTTTGAGAGCCATGAAGGAGGCGGTGGCGTTGCACGTCGACAAGGGGCGTGCGGCGCCGCAAGCGGAGCGTGCCAACAGCAAGCGAGGCCCTGCGTTGCACTGGGGCCGCGGGCGGAGCCCCCTGGAGGAGTGCGGTCCTGGGGCGGGGTGTCGCCGCAGGGAGGCCGGGACGGCATGCGCGCACACCGGCAGAGGCCGTGCTCGGAGCTCCACGCGGGCCGCGGTCTTCGCGAGGGGTGCGCCGCAGGGAGGCTTCGACGGCACACGCGCACCTCCGCTGGGGCCGTAGCCGGAGCTACCCTGCGGAATTTTGATCCTCGTGCGGGGGGTGCCGAACTGGGCGTGGAACCAACTTTGGATCACCCTCGCTGTGGAGCTGTAGCTGGAGCTCTCCATGGGGGCACGATCCGCGTAAGGATTGGTCCCCAATAGCGTTGGGCTGGCGCCGTCCGTGCGAGGGGTGTGCCGACTTGGTGGAGGAGGGGGAGGCGGACGAGGAGGAGGAGGAGGAGGACGAGGAGGAGGAGGAGGAGGCGGAGGAGGAGGAGGAGGAGGAGGAGGAGGAGGAGGAGGAGGGGAGGGATAGGATGAGAGGAGCAGAAGGCGCGCGCAGCGCAGCGGAGAGAGAACCAGGACCCAGCACCACCACGGGAGGGTCTGGCAAAAAGACGGAGGCTGGCAGTGGCAGCGGCGCGTTCGGTGACGGTGCCGTCGATTTTTTGTTGTGTGCGTTTTGTTATGGTTTTTACTTTGTTCCATCCTCTGTCGCGTACAAGGCGCTAGCTGGGCCAAACCCCTCCACCCACGAGTAACGGTAACGACCGTACGGGGGCAGGGGCCTGTACCCTCCCCACGTGCGGGTGCTCGCTCCTGCACCTATGGCCGCCGCAGCGCGCCCCCGGCCCGACGTGCACCACCCCGCCCACGCGTTACCCTTTTGCCCTGGCCCCAACTCCCTGCCGCCCCCTCTTCCTCCTCCTCCTCTTCCTCCTTCTCGTCCTCCTCCTCCTTCTCCTCCTCCTCCCCTGGCTATAGCGGCCGTGTCCAGAAACATATGACAGTGACCTATATCGTGGGTGCTTCCGGCGGGGCCGTCGGCGGCGACCCCGGCGCTTGCTCGACGGGGAAGGCCTGGGCGGCGCGGGCGGCCGCGGGCGCACGGGAAGGGCGGCGCGTGGCCTGTGCCAACTGTACGCGGCCGCTGCGCCTAGTTTCTCGAAGCCCTTGCGGCCTGCACCGCGGTGCAGGCCGCGGCGAAGCGCCGCCTCACGTCTGCAGAGCTGGCCTGGAGTCCGCCGGTTGCCGTGAGGGGGGGGGGCCTTTGTGGCCCTCTTGGGAACTCCTCGTCGCCACCGCTGCGTTGCAGAGCCCCGGATCATCATCAGGACCGGGGGCGGTCAGGGGTAGGTGCAGATCCGCGCCTCGAGGGCCCACACAGGAGTTCTGCCCCGGACCGCAGTTTTCCCGGAGGAGTCGGGCGCCCAGCCCTCCCGAATCATCAGGGCTCGGGGCAGTCAGGGATAGGTGCAGATTCGCGCATCGAGGGCCCACACTGGAGTCACCCCGGACCGCAGCTATCCCGGATATAACTCGGGCGCACAAGGAATCGCCCCGACGTTCTGGTCAGAACGTTTCCAGGAACCGTCCGGGGATTAGCGGTATATCGGTACCTTCCTGTTCCCCGCCCACACGCCTCTGGCAAGGAACCCCAATGGCCACAGCGTACTTGTGCCTGCCGCTGCCACGGAGGGCTTGGCTCAGCGGCAAGGCTGCGTGGCGGCCCAGGGCAGGTATGCGGCCTCCCGGGCCCCGCCGCTGCTGCTGCACTCGGGTGTCGGAGGAGAGGCACGCAGAGCCACGGGGGTGCAGAGCCCCCCGCTGCGGCGCGGGGCACTTCTCAGAGGCCAACAAGTACGCGGTTGGCGTCTGCTCGCCTGCGTTGGAACACGGTTACAGCGGGTTGTTGTGGATCTGCGCTGGAGCGCATTGGCGTTACGTCGGGCCTGTCCCTCCACAGGAGGATATTATGGGGACGATGCTTTCACTGTATTTGACCTTTTGGTGGCATTTTTTGTCATTGTTTTTTCTCTCCCCAAAAGACGTGCCCGAGCTAACCCTGGCGGCGCTGCTGGCGCCGCCCCTGACGCGCTCTGCGCGCCAGGGAGGGGGGTCCAGCTCAGATCCAAGAAATCCGCTGGGACCGCCAAGAGTTTATGTTGATGCAGTGTTTTTTGTCTCCTATATCGCCGTTAGCTGGCGCTGCTCGACGCCCTCGTCCAGGAGGTAGCTTGCGGTGGCCGAGGGGCCAGGACGGGGCAGCGCGGCCAGACAAGGCCCAGGAGACGCCGATAAACATTAAGGTACATGTATGTATTGTTTTGTTTTGTAGATATAGCAACAACAGCAACAACTGCAGCAACAACTGCAACAGCAACAACGACAACAGCAGCACCAGCAACAGCACCAACAACAACACCAACAACAACATCACCACCAACAACAGCAACATCAGCAACAACACCAACACCAACACCAAGAACACCAACAACAACAACACCACCAACACCACCACCAACAACAACACCAACAACAGCACCAACAACACCAACAACAACACCAACAACACTGATAATCACAACAACAACAATAATAACAACAACAACAACAACAACAACAACACCAACAACACCACCACCAACAACACCACCAACAACAACACCAACAACACCAGTCACAACACCACCACCACCACCACCACCAACAACAACAACAACACCACCACCAACAACAACAACAATTATTCACTGCGTGGAGCTCCCCATATGTGCATCTACTCGCATGGACCTGTCCGCCGTGAATGTCTAGGCGCAAGAGCTTTCGAATATTAACGGGCTTCAGTTGTGACGGTCTGGACATCAATCTAACTGCGAATGAATTGGAGTGTGAATGAGCCTCAGTAGTACGAGCGCGTCTCTGTGCATGAGCCTGGGGCCTCCTGGGGCCTCCTGAAACCTACTGGGGCTTCCTGGGGTCTCCAGGAGCCTCTTGGGACCTCCTGGGACCTCCTAGGAAGGTTTCGTGCCCCAGGAGAGGCGCAATCTATAGCAACAGACGTACATAAAACATTGCGGATTAGAGCCACAGGAGAAGGGCAATCTATAGGAACACGCGTAAAACACCAAGGACTCGTGCCCCAGGAGAGGCCCAATACATAGGAACATGAGTAAAACATTTAGGATTGTGTACACAGGAGAAGGACCATCTATAGAAACATACGTAGAACATCAAAGAATCGTGCTCCAGGTGAGGCCCAATCGATAGGAGCATACGTAAACACATGGGATTGGAGCCACTCCTGTTGCCTTCTGAGGCCTCCTGCTCCTGGGGCCTCTCGGGGCCTCCTGTTGCCTTCCGAGGCCTCCTGGCGCTTCCTGTTGCCTCCTGGGGCCTCCTGTGGTTTCCTGAGGCCTTCTGGAGCTTCCTGGGGCCTCCTGGAGCCTCTTGGGACATCCTGTGGCCTCTTGAGTCTTTCTGTGGCCTCCTGATGCCTCCTGGGACCTCATGTGGTCTCCTGGGGCCTCCTGGAGCCTGTTGGGGCCTCCTGTGGCATCCTGAGAAGAATCTGCGCCCACGAGCCTGGCCACCAAAACAAGCAAACCGATCGAGACATCCTCAAAATCTGGCCCACCTGGGGGGTGAACATGAGCGCCGCTCGAGACATCCTCCAAATCTGCTCCGAAAGCGAAGATGTTGGGCCCAGAAACAAGCAAACCGCCTGAGACATCCCCACAAAATGGCCGCGAACGAGCCCGTGCAACACCCCTGGCGGCTCCCCTTAGGGGTGCTGAAATGAGCGCCTCGCTCGAGACATCCTCCAAATCTGCTCCGAAAGCGAAGGATGTTGGGCCCAGAAACAAGCAAACCGCCTGAGACATCCCCACAAAATGGCCGCGAACGAGCCCGTGCAACCACCCCTGGCGGCTCCCCTTAGGGGTGCTGAAATGAGCGCCTCGCTCGAGACATCCTCCAAATCTGCTCCGAAAGCGAAGGATGTTGGGCCCAGAAACAAGCAAACCGCCTGAGACATCCCCACAAAATGGCCGCGAACGAGCCCGTGCAAACACCCCTGGCGGCTCCCCTTAGGGGTGCTGAAATGAGCGCCTCGCTCGAGACATCCTCCAAATCTGCTCCGAAAGCGAAGGATGTTGGGCCCAGAAACAAGCAAACCGCCTGAGACATCCCCACAAAATGGCCGCGAACGAGCCCGTGCAAACACCCCTGGCGGCTCCCCTTAGGGGTGCTGAAATGAGCGCCTCGCTCGAGACATCCTCCAAATCTGCTCCGAAAGCGAAGGATGTTGGGCCCAGAAACAAGCAAACCGCCTGAGACATCCCCACAAAATGGCCGCGAACGAGCCCGTGCAAACACCCCTGGCGGCTCCCCTTAGGGGTGCTGAAACCAGCGCCCCGCCTGAGACATCCTCACAATCTGCTCTCCAAGTGTGAGAAAGTCTGTTTATGTGTACGTCTGGGTATGAGTAAGTCTGAGTATGAGTAATACTGTGTATGTGTAAGTCTGGGTATGAGTAAGTCTGTGTGTGAGTACGTCTGGGTGTGAGTAAGTCTGTGTATGAGTAAGTCTGTGTATGAATATGTCTGAGTGTGAGTAAGTCTGAGTATGAGTAGGTCTGAGTATGAGTAAGTCTGAGCATGAGTAAGTCTGAGTATGAGTAGGTCTGAGTATGAGGAAAGAGGAGGAGGGGAGGAGGAAGGAGGAGGGAGGAGAAGGAGTAGGAGGCGTCCAAGTAATAACAAGAACCCCATCTTAGGATATGGGGAACAACAACACCAACAACAACAACAACAACACCAACAACTCAGATCCAAGAAATCCGCGGGGACCGCCAAGAGTTTATGTTGATGCAGTGTTTTTTGTCTCCTATATCGCCGTTAGCTGGCGCTGCTCGACGCCCTCGTCCAGGAGGTAGCTGGCGGTGGCCGAGGGGCCAGGACGGGGCAGCGCGGCCAGACAAGGCCCAGGAGACGCCGATAAACATAAAGGTACATGTATGGATTGATTTGTTTTGTAGATATAGCAACAACAGCAACAACTGCAGCAACAACTACAACAGCAACAACGACAACAGCAGCACCAGCAACAGCACCAACAACAACACCAACAACAACATCACCACCAACAACAGCAACATCAGCAACAACACCAACACCAACACCAAGAACACCAACAACAACACCACCACCAACACCACCACCAACAACAACACCAACAACAGCACCACCAACACCAACAGCAACACCAACAACAATGACAAACACAACACCAACAACAATAATAATAGCAACACCACCACCAAGAACAACACCACCAACAACAACAACACCACCAACAACAACACCAACAACACCAGTCACAACACCACCACCAACAACAACAACATCAACAACACCACCACCACCACCACCACCACCAACACCAACGCCAACGCCAACACCAACTTCAACAACAACAACAACAACAACAACAACAACAACACCATCAACAACATTGGCCCCGGAGACGCCGAGGGAGGCGCAGCCAGCCGCCGAACTCGGCGCCCGCCGAGAGGGGTCGAGCGGCAGCCTCCGAGCGCCTCTCGTGCAGGCCACGGCCCGTGCAGGCGGGCCGCCCCTCCCGAGAGGGTGCTCGGCGAGGCGACGAGGCGGGCAGCGCCGCCGCAGGCATGATCGCGGCGTAAACAACAAAAAATATCGCAGGACGGCGAGGAGGCGACCGCCCGGCGAGCGCGCGCAGGCGACCGCCTGGCGAGCGCAGGCGAGCGAGGGCATTTGTGTCAGCGACCGCAGGCGAGCGCGCCAGCGGCGAGTCGAGTCAGAGCGGGCCGCGCAGAGACGAAGTGACCGAAAGCGGTTGGCCGGAGCCTCACGCGGCACCTCGGCGGCCAGGCCGGCGAGTGGAGGGGTGCTGGGGGCGGCTGCCAGGGAAGCTGCACTGCCAGGGGTTGCACGCATGCAACTCCGCAGGCATAATCGCGGCGTTTTTTTTGTTTTCTATTTGAAAAAATAAAAAGGAACAAAAACAAAACTCAGGACGGCGGGTCTTCGGCCGCTTCGGGCCTCGTAGGGCCCCCGCCGGGCCTCGGGACCGTCCACAGAGACGGCTCAGGAGGAGAAGCTGGTCCCGGGGAAGGGGTCGGGACTTCCGGGGGCGCGGTCCGTGAAAAGATCCGGGCGTCGCATGTCTTCAGGAGGGAAAGAAACACACCGACACAATGAATCGTCGATCCCCAGGAAAATAAAGGAAACTATGGGAAGTGGGGGGGGAAGACAAGAACCCAGAAAATATGGGAAACTATGGGGACTGCTTTTATTTGTGTGCATTCATTTGTGTGTGTTTGTGGGCCCCTTCGTGGCTGGGGCCCTTGTGGGGCCCGTGGAGGCACCCTATAGTTCTGGAGCCCTCCGGCCGAAGACTGCCGGCCCGCACCGCGGCACGGGCGGGGGCGCGCAGCACCGGCCCGCTCCAGGCGGACCGCGGCCTCCCCGGCGCGCGGCGGGGGAGCTGTGGGAACAAAAGCACACAGTGGGAAAAAACACACACACACACACACACGCACACACACACACACACACGCACGCACGCACGCACGCACGCACGCACGCACGCACGCACACACACACACACACACACGCACACACACACACAGACACACACACACACACACACGCACACACACACACACTTTTGTGTGTGTTTTTTCCCCACAGACTTTTTTGCTTTTTTCCCACGGGGAAGCGCCAGGAATCCGCCGCAGGCATCTGCTGCACGCCACAATCACGAGCCTTCGACGCTCAGGCCTTCCCGAAGTCTTCTAGTAAAGTCGCTATACGGCTGCAGCCGCCGTGGAAGCTTGGGCAGGACGCGCCCCAGGAGGGATCCGGATGTCGGTCCTGAGGGGGGGGGGGAAGCAGGGAAAGGGAGGGAACGAGGGAGGGAAGCGGAGGGAGGAGAGGGACGCCAGGGAGGGAGAGATTAGGAGGGAGGGAGAGGGAGGATGGATGGCAGCAACATGCGCCGCGTTGCGCGAGACCCGTCGACCCTGATGGACCAGTGGAGGAGCAGGCCAGCGAAGCCGTCCACCTCTCCATCCGACACCCCCCAGCATCATCAGCATAATGTCCAGTGGCCCACTCTGTCAGATGGGCGTCTCGGCTTTATTTTCCAGGGTGTCCAGTGCGACATTCGGGCCGGGCGAACGGGGGGGATTGGGAAAGGGGGGGGTACGAAATTTGCTGCATGCAGCTGGTTTCGGCCTCACCGAGGGGCCCATTCCTCGATACGTAGCCGCCTCCGGCGCCGGGAGGCGCCGGGAAAGTCAGCTAAGGTGAGCTGATTCTCAAACCCCCCCTTTGCTATCCCCCCCTTTCGCCCGACCCGAGACGTCCGCGGTCTCGGAGGCGGCCTCGTGCAGAGAGCTGGCTGCCCGGGCGCAGGCGTGCAGGGTGTGACCGCGCTCGCGGCGGGCAGGAGAGCGTACACACTGCATGGAGCCGCGCCTCTCGCTCTCTCTCTCTCTCTCTCTCTCTCTCTCCGTACACACTGCATGGAGCCGCGCCTCTCGCTCTCTCTCTCTCTCTCTCTCTCTCTCTTTGTTTATCTCTCTCTCTCTCTATTGTATCTCTCTCACTCTTTTTACCTAACAGCTTGTTCTGATAGGTTTCTGGTAGGGTCAAAAGAGAGCAGCAGATGACTCCACAGGGGGGTCTGGGCGGGTGCCGGACAGGGTGCCGCAGAAGTCGTTTTAAGCAAACAGTCACACACTTCGTGCTCTTCGACCTCCCAGAACTCCATTCCCGGGCCACATTCTGAATGCCCGGAGCCAACTGTAGGCCACTTCGTGGTCTTCGACTTCCCAGAACTCCATTCCCGGGCCACATTTTGAATGCCCGGAGCCAACTGTAGGCCACTTCGTGGTCTTCGAGCCCCAGAACTCCATTCCCGGGCCACATTTTGAATGCCCGGAGCCAACTGTAGGCCACTTCGTGCTCTTCGAGTTCCCAGAACTCCATTCCCGGGCCAGATTTTGGATGCCCGGAGCCAACTGTAGGCCACTTCGTGGTCTTCGAGTTCCCAGAACTCCATTCCCGGGCCAGATTTTGAATGCCCGGAGCCAACTGTAGGCCACTTCGTGGTCTTCGAGTTCCCAGAACTCCATTCCTGGGCATGATTTTGAATGCCCGGAGCCAACTGTAGGCCACTTCGTGTTCTTCGAGTTCCCAGAACTCCATTCCCGGGCCACATTTTGAATGCTGAGGCAGGCTGAGGCTGAGGCTGAGGCAGGCTGATGCTGAGGCAGGCTGAGGCTGAGGCTGAGGCTGATGCAGGCTGAGGCTGAGGCAGCCTGAGGCTGACGCCGAGGCTGAAGGCAGACTGAGGCTGAGGCTGAAGCAGGCTGAGGCTGAGGCTGAGGCAGGCTGAGGCTGAGGCAGGCTGAGGCTGAGGCTGAGGCAGGCTGAGGCTGAGGCTGTGTCTGTGACTGCCGTTGCCACTGCGACTGTCATCGCGAATGCGACTACGACTGCGAGAACAGCACAATTCTACAACTGGATTATCATCTGAATCTTAAGGGGAATGCTTCCAGATATGCTCCTACACATCGCTGTTAGGTTGCTTTGCCGGGATAATTTATTTATCTTTCTCTCTCTCTCTCTCTATCTCGCTCTCTCCCTTTTTTTTGTTCTCTCTCTCTATCTCTATATATATATATATATGTCGATCTCCATATATATAGAGAGAGAGAGAGAGAGATAAATACGCGTAGCACCCCGCAGTTGCGGACAAAAGTGAGGGTGCGGCGGGGACGTCGGCAGTCTGGGAGGCTGGGAAGAGTCCCGCCGCAGGCGCCAACTTATTACGTACAACGGGCCTTCCGCCGGCTCCGATGTCTTCGTTGCAGCAGTGTTGGTGAGTGGGGTGGGTCGCGGGGTGGGTGGGTCGCGGGTGGGTCGCGGGTGGGTCGCGGGTGGGTTGCGGGTGGGTCGCGGGTGGGTCGCGGGGTGGGTCGCGGGTGGGTCGCAGGTGGGTCGCGGGCGGGTCGCGGGCCAGTTCGCGGGGGGACGACGACCACAAACAACAAAACATGACACTGACAACACACAACAAATAACACGCAACAACAAGAACAACAACAACAACATTCCGCACCGCAGAACCTCATGTCAGCCACGCGCCCAAGGTCAGTGAATGACCGTTCGGCCCCCCCCCCCTCTCTCTGTCTCTTTCTCTATCTCTCTCTCTCTGTCTCTCTCTCTCTCGCTCTCTCTCTCTCTCTCTCTCTCTCTCCCCCCCCTTCGCTCCTAACAGCATCTCTCTCTCTCTTTCTCTCTTTCGTGAGTGTGTGTCTGTGTGTTTCCGATTTCTCTTTGTGTATATATACATCTCTCTCTCTCTCTCTCTTTCTTTCGATAGTCTTGATATTTCTCCTTTGTGTGCGTCCTTTGCCTCGCTCTCCATCTACATTCGTTTTTCATTTCTATCTAAATATATCCTTCTCTGCCTCTGTCTTCCTCTCTTTCTCTCTCTGGCTCCCTTACTCTCTGTCGAGGGCGCAGTACGTACGCTCGCTCTCTCTCTCTCTCTCTGTCTTTCTTTCTCGCTTCCTCGCTCAGCACACTAGGAGTGGCAATCTGCCGTGCGAGTCGCCGCTGAGGCGAAGTGAGGCCGGGGCAGCAGGAGAAGGATTACAGGATGACGATTCGAATGTGGCGGAGTTCGGGGTAGAAAGCCAGAACGATGAGAATGCGGCATGCTTCTCTGCAACTTCTTCATGGGCTGTGGAAAAGGGGAGGGTTCGGCCCATGAGCAGAGAGATGCTGGACGCGCAGACCGAAGAGCCGATGGACCTTCCATACTTCCGTGGGAGGCAGCTGCCACGTCCACGCATGCCAGATTCCCAGTAGTAGAAACTTGATCAGCAGGAGCAGGATGCGTTTGAGGCCGGAGGAAGACACCGACGAGAAGGGAGGATACTGACCACACGGAGGAGGAGGAGGAGAAGGAGGAGGAGGAGGAAGAGGAGGAGAGCAATGACGGGAACGCAGTGAGGGGGATGAGAGAAGCATGATGAGGCGAAGCATGCCGAAGGGGAGACTTGAGAATTACAAGGGTTAAGGATCAATGGATGTTGTTCCACGTGCGGTATATCTCAAGAGCGGAGGAGGAGGAAGCGGGGGAGGGGGAGGAGGATGAGGAGGATGCCGGGATGGCCGGAGGAGTTGATCAGCCAGGTGGCGCCAGGTAGAGCAGGACACAGTAGGCCAACTAAGCTGGTGAGGGGTGGGTAGCCAAGGGGCCAGATGGGGAGCCGAGCGGGCTTCACTTGACCAGGCGTCGGCGCGGGGGAAACAGGGCAGAGGGGGCCACGTGCGAAGCAGCGGCAGCGTCATGAGCAGAGGGATGGTTTGGGAGGGTGCTGCCTGCCTGGCGTGGCTTCGTTTCACCTCACCTCGGTCCGCCTCGCTTCGTTCTTTTCCCCTAAGAAAATTATATATATATATATATGCATATATGAATACATATATATATATATATAGAAAATAAAAATATGAAAAACAAGCAAAAACAGCCTCGCTTCGTTCTTTTCCCGGACAGCAGTTTACCTTGTCGTGGCTGGTATCCTCCACTTGCTCACACAGCCTCGGCCGCTCCTCTTGTACTCGCTTCTTGCTGCGATCGCACGTGCGACCGCACGCACCACTCTGCGCTTGCCTTCCCCAGGCGGTCTCTCCTGTCTTCTCACATCCGTTTCCTTCCCGCGCTATCCACCCGACCCCGCGCTCCATATCGCCCCCAAGAAGGAGGAATAGGGTTTGGAAGAGGAGGAGAAGGAGAAGGAGGAGGAGCACCCTGCGGGAACAGGAGAGCGGAGCGGTGACGCGATCAAGTGGGGAGGTGTGGACGATGAGGTGGGTCATGGCATCGACGAGGAGGAGTGTGGAGGATAAGGAACGCCAGGATCAGGAGCATGTGTTTGGCGAGGATGGGGGGATGGGGGTGTATCTGTTCTGGAGTCGGAGCAAATGGGATGGCGAGGGGACAGGGGGCAGCGCGGGGGCGGAACAGGGCAGAAAGGGTAATCACGGTAATGGGAGCGAGGGGGAATCCGTTGAGGAATAGCAGAAGACCCGATCATCAGGATACCAAGGAGGGCAACGATCCACAGGAGAAGGAGCAGCCTCTGCACGGGGGAGCGGGATGAGCAGAGGGGTTCTGATGGTACGGATGTGTAGGGTGAGGGGGCCACGTGGTGCGTGGCAGCGGGTGGACAGGCCAGTGGTTCAGCCTGGTTGTTGCCTGGCTGGGTCCTTGCTCCGCTGAGAACGTTTCCAGATGCTTCGGGCGAGCCGTTTGAAGAGTCCTTGTCGCTCAGTATTCGGCGATCCTAGGCCAACCTTTCCCTCATCCGATGATGAGTCGGAAGGCCGCCGCATTCGAAAAGCAGGCTTCTCGGAGAGACCCGCGGGGCCCGAAGCGTGCCCTCAGAGGCTCGAGCCTAGGACAAATCAGCCGTAGTGTTTTTGTTCGCGGCACCTGGAGGTCAGCATTTGCCTTTGGTCGAATCCTCGTTTTGAGTGGGGCCCCATTTTGATGGGCTCTCAATCATTTTCGATCGACACATGTGGATTCTCACTGAATAAATCGCGTATTTCAGGGTTGGGTTTCTTGTGGAGGTTCCGTGTGGCCGAGCCCCCACTGTAATCCCGTCTGGTCCATCTCAACTTCATGTCATCTGGCCTGATCCGAGTTAGTTTCCCCTTGCCCAGATGTAGTAGCCCCCAGTCGATCTCGCGAAGATCCCCCAGGAGTCGCCTCTCCAGGTCTGCCAAGGGGGGTGCGAGTAAATGGGGGTCGGGGGATCGCGCCGCATTGCCGGTGCCGGCTCGATGCGGAGCCCTACGTTTTCAACGCGTCGGCGATGCGGCGCGAGCCTCCGACCTCATCTACACGGATCCCAGGTGGGAGGCACTCAGCCTCCCAGCCTCTTCCCCGTCCCTCCCTCCCTTCTTGCCGCGGGGGAGGCCCCCCTCGCCCCCCCCACGGCGCTCACCGGAGGCGGCTGTGCCTTCGCGCGAATCCAGCCGTGACGACGTGGGACGGGCAGCGGTATCGCTATCTCGCTTCGTCCTGTGACTGATTTTGCAAGGCGGCCTGCTGACCGGATACGACTGCAAGCAAAAATCCCACGTGCCACGGACCACGCACGTCGTGTGTCACGAGCGGCAGGCGTACTTGCGTCCGCACCCTCGCGGTCTGAGCTCCGGGGCGCGACCCTGCGGACACGCCTTCGCACAGAGACGTTCCGCACGGGGCACTTGCGAAGAAGTGCTCCGTACCCGCGGGGTCGCGGCCCAGAAGCCCCACTCCGTTTCTGTGGAGTCGCGGCCCAGAAGCCCGGCCCGCGAGGTCGCGGATACGCATATGCTTTTCGCCCACGAAGGTTTGATGTCCCGCGCGCAGTCACGACGCCGCCTCGTGATTGCCTCCTTGATGCGGGGTTCCCCCCCCCACGGCTCGGTAGCAAATCATGGGAGCCTGGTATACCCTCTTAATTCCGTCTTTAGCGTCGATTAGCGTCGATTGGCGTCTGGGAGTCGATGGGATAGCCCCGATTTAGCGTCGCCTAGCGTCGATTAGTGTGGATTCGCAAGCGCCGACAAGATGGTGTGGGAGGCTCCCATGATTGCCACCGAACCCCCCCGGCGCTCGCCAGAGGCAGCTCTGCGCCTTCACGCTCGCGGCCTCCGCTTCCGCGGCCGGCATCTCCGCCGTGGCTTCCGGGGCGACGGCGCCTCCCCGGGGGGGGGGAGAAAGCCGCAGCCTCAGGCAGTCTAGGCCTTGTGGATGGAGTTGGAGTAGGGAGGGTCGGAGGATAGCGCCGCATCGCAGATGCTCTGCATCTTCGGGGGACCTCGCCTGTCCCCGAAACTGGTGTCTTCTTTTATGCCCGACGCGGGCTCGAGACGGACACGACGCGGATTTGACGTTAATTCAACGCGGATTCGATTCGGATTCGATGCGGATCCGACGAGTCCGACATGGATTCGGCGCGGATAGGGCCGCGACGGGACATACAAGGTCCTTCGAGGATGCAACATGAGGAGTAGAGAGGGTTGGAGGATCGCGCCGCATCGCCGATGCATCGGCGATGTGGCTCGATGTGTAGTCCGATTTTATCCACGCTGGCGTCGCCGATGACCCGCCGACGTCGCCGATGCATCGTCGATGCATCGGCGAGGCGGCGCGATCCCCCGACCCCATCACCTCGGACCCCGTCTGGGAGGCCTCTAGATAGTAAGTCACAGAAGCTTCCGGTGTCTTGCATTGAACGTGTATCGTCGAATAACGTCAAATCGGGTCTTGTAGCGCGCGCGCCGCGTAAAATAGCCCTCAGCATCGCCAAATAGCGCCAACACGGTGCCAAATAGGGAGATGCGTCGCGTCCGTTTTGTACGCCATTGGAAACGCTATTGGGCGCCATGGGGACGACGCGAAACTTTCGTGAGTTGCTTTCGCACCGCAGCCCGCCCGCCCCTTCGGGCGCCGCTCGGGGCCAGGAGGGGACGAGGCTTCGAGGATACTTAGAGGAAGAAATGTCTCGATACCGTTACCTCTGCCCAGTAGCAACCCATGGGGAACTCATGGGAGCATATGACGTCCT
The DNA here is from genome assembly GCA_963575745.1 of Prorocentrum cordatum. Classification (NCBI taxonomy): domain Eukaryota; class Dinophyceae; order Prorocentrales; family Prorocentraceae; genus Prorocentrum; species Prorocentrum cordatum. The sequence goes on from CAUYUJ010005158.1 coordinate 94,754, forward strand.
CGGAGTTATGTCTTCAGACTGCACTGGCGTGCGCTAGCTTCTGGTAGTCGCTGATGCAGTGCAGGTCTAGCGTCGATTAGCGCAGATTTAGGGCCGAATAGCGCCGACGAGCGTCGGTTCGCGACGGTTCGCAAGAGCCAGCTGGGAAGCTTCCACGAGCTATCACAGATCGCTTGCGTCGTGCTCGCCTCGCTCGGCTTCCTGGGAGGCCCTCGTCGCCACGGCCGCACTCGCCCCGACATCCGACTCGCGGCACGCACCCCCTGGAGCAAGCCCGCGGAGCTGCGGCACCCTTGCCCTCTGCGGCCCGCTCCGCCTGCGCCCCCATGGGCCGCCGCTCGGGCCCCCCTCTGGAGGCACCGAGAGGCCTCTCTCTCTCTCTCGCTGGGCCTCCCGGCTCGGGGCCCGGGCAGCCGGGGCCGGCGGAGGAGCGCGCCGGCGCGCCGTCGCCGAGGCATCGGCGCCGCGCCCGCGAGGCCCCCCGAGGCATCGGCGCTGACCCCCGGCTGGGAGGCCTCCAGCTTTTCTCGAGGGCCGTCGCGCGGCACATCCCAGCCGCGCGGCCGGAGGGGAGGTCGGCCGCCGGGCAAGCCCAGCTCGGAGCGCCGCGGGCGCGGCGTTTTTTTTGTTGTTGTTTTTTGTTCGGGGGGGAGCGGCCCGGTGCGGCGGAGGGGCGCCAGGGCCCCGCGTTCCCCGCCTGCGCGCCCGGGGAGAGGGCCGGCCGCTGGGGGGGGCAGCGGGAGGGGGGATGTGGGCGCGGGGGGGGGAGCCCGTCGGCCCCCAAGGCGCGGCCCCTAAGGCATCCATGGATCATCGCCCTTTTGCGGGGCCCGATGGCCCCACGCCCCGCCCGGGCGGGTACGGTTGCGCTCTGGGGGGCCCGTCGCCGGTCTGTCGGCGATGCGTATAGCGCCGCTTCCGGGTCGAGGCGTGCCTCCCTATGGGCCAGTCCCCCGCCGATCGTTGCCCCTCTGCCGTCGAGAAGGCGTGCCAGCGCGCAGTGCGCGCGTGAATGTGTGTGCGTGTGTGTGTGTGCGTGTGTGTGTGTGTGTGTGCGTGTGTGTGTGTGTGTGTGTGTGTCTGTGGGTGTGTGTGTGTGCCTGCGTGTGTGCGCTTGTTAACCGCATGCCGATGATAATAAAGGGACCCCCCCCTTCAGTGTTTAGAGTTGATTATCGTCGCCCTATACAAAATTCAAATTGGGCGGCGAGCGCTGAGGCCGAACTTCATTATCACCTCGAAACGCTATGTTGAGATAGCAACATCAAGCGATGTTGATATAGCAACATCAAGCGAAGCGATCACACTTTTTCAGGATGTGTCAAGCGAAACCAATAATTTTGGGAGGCAGACTCAAACGAAACGAGCAATGTTCTTATTATTATTCTACTTTCCTCTTCTTCTTTTATATTTCTATCTGTCCTCACGCTCGCCTGAACTTTTTTATCCCTGGGGTTGATTATCCATGGAAAATGAAGCACATGAGCTACCCTACACGAGCACTTAAAAAATCAATTTTCATAAAGCGTTTGTAAATTAAAATTGATAGATTTGGAACTTTGGATTTTTCCTTTCTTCGTCCTCTTCTTATTATCCTCTTCTTCTTCTTTCTTATTATTATTCTACTGTATTCTTCTTCTTTTATATTTCTCTCTGTCCCCACGCTCGCCTGAACTTTTTTATCTCTGGGGTTGATTATCCATGGAAATTGAGGCACATGAGCTACCCTACACGAGCACTTACAAAAAACAATTTTCATGAGAGATAAGCCATTGTTGAGGATATTTCTATGAAAACTAAACGCCAAGGATGTCTCAAAACGTGCTCGGCTTGGTCTCCTCTTGATCATCTCTTACTTCGAGATTATGCTGAGGTCTGCTGGGCTACTTTTATTATCTCTCCCTGAACCCCGAACTTTATTATCCCCTAGTGTTTATTCTCACGGGCATGAGGTTATCTCATGTTGGTGTCTTGTTTCCCCCCTGCCGCTCTTCGGCGTCGCTGCTTCTCCAGGGTCGGTGCTGGCCCTCGCCGCAGCAGGAGGCCATCAGGCTTGAGCCAGGTAGCGCTCTGTGCGTAAGGAGGAGAAGTACCAACATTTCGTAAGGGCGCAGGCTGTGAGTGCCATCCCGCGTTGAGCCCGATGTTGGCGCCCCGGCCGCGCTGCGATCTTGCCCCCGCATTTCGAGATAGGAGCCCAAACGTTGACGATACCGCCACTCCTTTCATATTCGAGCGGGAGTGTTAGATGGGATGTTGGTAGGGCTTTTGCCAATGGGGTAATTTGATGCGTGTGTTTTCCATGAATTGGTTTCCGCTTTTGACCAGAAACTGACTGAGGACCGCGTGGATAGACAGCGCGATGACATGTATTTCTAAGTCATCTCAGGCTTCCAGTTTTATTCAGACCTCGCCATCCCTGGGGTGGTGCGAGCTGCGAAGCAATCGCCACTCTCGTGGGCTGCCAGGGGGTCCAGCGCATTGACGTCCTCAGGCATATTCGGATTAGACCTGGCCATCCCTGGGGTGCTGCGAACTGTAAGACCGCCTCCACTTTCGTGGGCTGCCGGGGGTGTCCAGCGTAGTGCGCTGCTGCGCGGAGTAGAATGGCCATACGGTGTTGTCACGCTTCGCTATCCCCCCGCGAGTCGTGCCACGCGCGGGCCTCCCACGAGTCGTCTACACCACCATTGGCTTCCCGTCGAGTCACTGTGCAGCACGCTGTGGCCCATTCTTGTGCTCTTTTGTGGCCACGACGGGGGGGGGGCGTCGGCCGAGGCCTGCCCCAGGGGGGCCCCAGACCCCGGAATCCACACCTGGAAGCGTCTGGACTCGTGGGCGAGAAGCACACGCACCCGCAGCCGCGGCCTCGCGGGCCGGGCCCCCTGGGCCGCGACCCCGTGGACACGGGGCGTGTCTCCGCGGCTGCACCGCGCGGGCCGTAGCCGAGCGACCGCGCCCTTTGGAATCCAGATCGCGAGGGCGCGGATGATTACGGACATGTTCGCTGCTCGTGACGGGCCCTCGGATTCCATCTCCAATGAACCTGCACGCTGGTCGTCGAGAGCTGGTATCCTCCGATTTTGCAGATCCCAATCTGCTTCCAGCGCCCTCCGACTTCGAGAAGCGACATCATGGTTCCACCTACTCCTCTTGACAGGCGGGTATTTTTGTTCACTGTCAACCCGCATAGTGAGGATTAACGTCTTTCCAAGGTTACCCTTGCATCCTTGCCCCTTGGGCCCATCCTTGGCCGCTCCCGCTGGCCGCGCCGCGCTCGCATACTGTCGACATGGCATTCCGAGGCCCTTCCATCCTTGCCGCGCATCGTTCTCGCATTAGGGAAACCGAGAGGTACCGATACCGCTACTCATTGCGAGGCGAATCCAGCAGTGGCGACGAGCGCCTCCCAGGAGGCCCAATAATATCGGAAAACGAGGGAAGGGTATGGGTATAGGTACTTTTCCTCCTCCGATGTACGGGTATTCCGTACTTCTCCTGACTAGCAGGCACTCGTCCAATGCCTGACCATGGCTGCAGATGTCGGCCACGCGCAGAGGGGGGGCAGGGGGAGTGGGGCAGGCTTCTGAGAAGCACTCCTGCCTCTCAGAAGGCGCGGGCCCTGCCTGTAGATGTGAGGCCGGCGCCTTCTAGGAAGCCGCCTCCTCCTAAGAAGCCTTCCCCCGCCCCCTCCCCCTACTGCGCGCCGCCAAAGATGGGCTTCGGTAACACGTAAGAGTGACCCTGTCCCAAGAAAGCCTCTGGCCTCCTCCTTTTCCTCCTCCTCCTCCTCCTCCTCCTCCTCCTCCTCCTCCTCCTCCTCCTTCTCCTCCTCCTCCTCCTCCTCCTCTCCCCCCACTCTGCTCCCCCTCCTGCTGCTCTCCTCTGCCTCCTTCTCCTCCTCTTGCTTCTCCTCCACATCCTTCTCCCCCCTCCTCCTCCCTCATCCACCTCCTCCACCTTGGCAGGAGTGACCTTTGGTGCGGGCCCACTGGGGCCCCCCAGTCGCCGAGATTCGCCGAGTGCGTGGCGTCAGCGGCGGCCTGCGCGCCTGTGTTTGGCCCCCTTGGCGGCCCCCGCTAAGCCGCGCACCAAAGGTTACTCTTGCTCAGGGTTAAGTCGGGCCTGTCCCCCTACAGGGGGATGTTCGACGATAAATCAAAAATACCCCCAAACTCATCAAACAACAGCTCCAAAATTGTCTGGGGACAATTTTTTGGGTTTTGTTTGACCTTTTTTGGTGCACTTTTGGGGTATTTCTTATTTTTCGGCGAAAACACTCTTTGATTGTGTCCCTTGGGCATTGCTTCACGAGTGGGCGATAAATTGTGGGGATGAGAGGAGCGTGCACATTTTGTGCCCTTTTCGGGCTCGGGCCCCTCCCCAGGGCGCCCCTGTAGCGCCCCGTGGGGGGCACAACACATGCACCTTTCTTCTCCCCCCCCCCTGCTCATCGCCCCCCCCCATGACGCAACGCCCGAGTCCCCCGATCGCTGAATGCGGTGCGGCATGAGCGTCCTGCGCGATTGGGTGCGGCCCCTCCCCCTCCCCGCCGCCCCCGAAGGTCGCGCACGCAGGGGGGCACTCATGCCGCGGGTCGTCCCTGCGCACGGCCGGTGCTCTTGTTCCCCGAGCGAACGGGAGTGCGAGTCCGCACGGACCCCGCAAGACAAGCACGCACGTGGTAGCGACTAAAGGTTGAACGCGCGCGCATCATATCATCGCCCGCCCGTCGATACCATAAATCAGCAAATTCGGTCTTGCTGACCCGTGAAGGGGCGTCGCATACTGCATCGATCCCAACTCTGTGCTCGCTACCAGATTCTGGGCGTCTCATCACCCATCTACGGCTAGCTCCCACGAGCGTATCCCACGATGTGCTTCTGCGTCGCGAGCGGTATACTTGTTTTTGTTGTTGCTGTACGTCTCTTGAGACATAGCTCATACTACATCGTTGGCGAGACGCTGGTACAGCCCGACGGTGGATATTACGCGCCGCCGAAGCCTCTGGAGATCTTTGAGTAACCACCACGTGCGGGCACTTTGGGCAGCTGGTTTTCGTTTCGGAGCCATTTTTACAAACCGCATTGGGGCCATACTCTTCTGGTGCCGTACTGTTTTAGAAAGCCCAAGCAGTGAAGCATCATGACGAGCCCGCTGAGCGTCCGTCCAGACATCGTTGTATGGGGAATCGCTGGAGTTTTGGAGTGGAGTGGCTCGCAGGAGGCCGCCGGGTGAAAGATGCCCTGCGTTGACAGCAGATCTACGTGACTGACTGCGCTAGCGATGCTTTGACGGCTCAGGAGAGCGAGGGAAGAGCAGGTGGAAGAGGAGGATGAGGGGGGAGGACAGGGGAGGAACACGAGGAACATTTTCGGCCATCCTACTCCTCCTCCTCCTCTTCCTCCTCGTTCCTCGATGGTTCTGGGGCAGGCGCGCTTCCGGATGTGCTACCACGACGTCGGCCAGGCTGCCTCTAGCATTCTTTGTTCCGATCTGCTGCGATCCCGGCGCAGCGCCACGTATGGTGAGGGCCGGTTTGTTGGACCCGAAGCTCGATGCTGCCAGGCATAATAAATCGATCGACTCTGTGTAACGCAGTATCAATCATCATAGTTGTTTCGCTCTGCTGTATGTGGGCAAGCATGGGAACATGCGCTGGCGACCTATGTCCTTTTAGTCCTTGGTTTCGTTCACTTATTTGTGTTCCTCCACCTCATCCCGCCTTCTTTTCCCAGCCATCTAAACACAGGGCCGCGCAATCTTGCAAGGGGCACTCCATTTCCGCATACCCTGTCGACAAGAGGATGTTCCTGACGACGACGTCACTATGCCACTAGGAGGAACATCACGGGAAGTAGAAGCCCATGTATCAAAGCCGCGACCAGTTACCCCAGCAGTTGTAAGACAATCGTTGGTAGAGCTACGTAGCGTTCCATTGCGTAGTGCTTCAAAGGTGGCCCAGGCTGTCTCCACGGGGGGTCTTGGCGGCTGCGTGCACGGCGCCGCCGCGGTGTCGGATAGTGTTTCTTGTCGAGTACTGTACGCTGGTTCGTGGGCCACCCTGCTAACACCGGTCCAAAACCACTCAAATCGCACAGGCGCTCGACACCCACACATCGACTTAGGTTTTCACACACACATACATATATGGTCCCGGGCTCCGGGCCCACGGGCCCCCCCCCCCAGATGGAATGGTCCCAGGATTCCTCGGGCCCCCCCCCCCAAGATGGTATGGTCCCAGAGACGACGACGACGACGACGGCGACGACTACGACGACGGCGACGACGACGACGACCACGCCGACGACGACGGCTGCGGCGGCGACGACGCCGTCGGCGGCGGCGACGACGACGATGACGACGATGACGACGGCGACGACGACGATGACGACGACGACGACGACGACGAGGACGACGAGGACGACGACGACGACGACGACGACGACGACGACGACCTCTGAAGCACCACAGCACCACACCACATCCACAGGGGGGGGGAGGGGGGCACCGCAGCGCAGCACCACGCCACGCCCACCTCTGAACCACCACAGCACCACACCACATCCACAGGGGGGGGAGGGGGGCACCGCAGCGCAGCACCATGCCACGCCCACAGGGGGGGGCGGGGGGGACCATCGCGCGGGGGGGAGGGGGGGGCCAGATGGCATCAGCATTGGGGGGGAGTGGGGGGGGGGGCCCAAGCCCTGGACCATATATACATGTACCTTTTACATGTATATATGTATATGCATTTGCAGGTACATAGACATACAAATAAACATACAGCAATCTATATATTTGCACTTCAATATGCATCCATATTTACAGTTGTACACATACACCTACATGTATACATGTATATATACATGTACATGTGCAGATGTGTATGCACACATATATATACACATCGATACAATCATATTCATCTTCACATACGTTCGCATATAGCGACACCCAACCACATATATATATATATGTGTATATATATATAAACATACGCCTGTGCATAAGCATACACATATACCTTTCTATATGTATTTGATTTTATGCGCATAACCATACGCATGTGTATATACAAATGCATATGCATGCACGCATTCGTATACATGTATGCGTTTATGTATATATGTGTGTGCGTGTACATGTGTGCATGTAAGTATATATATATATATAAAAAATACATGTATACATACATATGTGGGTACATATGTATGAACTGTTTCCATGAACAGCGCGTGCAACTACAACGCCTGCTCAGCCTTAACATATCCAATCGTCGGCTCTGGAATCCGAAGCTTCCTTGGAGCCTTTGGGGAGCCTTTTCGGGACCCTCTCAGGACCCTTTCTCAGACCCTCTCCAGAGCATATCCGAGTTTTCTCAGGGCCATCCCATCATCGTTTCAAGAGCCCCTCAAGACCCTCTCAGTGCCTTCTCGAGATCATCTCTTGAGCCTCTCAGCAGCATCTTGGCATCGAGACCAGCGCCCCAGAATTTCCCGACCCCGTCCACGGGACCAGCCTTTCCGTCCCTAGTCCTTTCTTGTTCGATTGTCCTGGGGCCAGGCATTTGCTACGGGAGGCCCATGACGGCCGAAGTCTGGCCGTTCCGATGTTGTCCAGGCCGCTGGGTGTCTGAGGTATAATTGGTCTGTCACAGCCTCGGCCAATGCTCGGGCAGAGGTCGAGCAGCGCGCGTCTCGCCCTTGGGGGCCGCGAGAGGGTCGAGAGATGGCCCGAGTGCAGACATCGAGCCGCCGCCCCGGTCGCGAAGGGAAGGAGCAGCAGCAGAAGCAGCGGAAGGAGGAGGAGGAGGAGGAGGAGGTGGAGGTGGAGGTGGAGGTGGAGGTGGTGAAGGAGGAGGAGGAAGATGATGATGATGATGATGATGAGGAGGAGGAGGAGGAGGAGGAGGAGTAGGATAATGGGGAGGAGGAGGAGGAGGAAGAGGAGGAGGAGGAGAGGAGCAGGCTTTTTTCGTCTGGGGTTCACGGCGGCTGCCGCGTTCTGCCCTCGTTCCTCGAGGATCGTGGGTTGGGAGAGGGCAGGCCGAGGGTGCCGAGCCACGGGTGGTCCACCGCAGTATTGGATATTTGCCCCCCCCTCCCCCTCCACAATTATTCAATATGAATACTACTCTCCCTCTTCCCCTGATGACGGCCTAGGAGTGTCCGACCCCCCTCCGCGTACTGATTTTTAGCACAGGTTTCCCCGGAGTTGGGTTTTCGCTTGCATTTGTTTTCAAAATGCTGCTCTTGCTGAGGCGCCCGCCTCATTTTCGGGCCCCACTCGTTCCGAATCGTGCTCCCGCTGCAGCCCTGGCCTCATTTCCGTGCTTCCGCTCGTTCCGAATCGTGCTCCCGCTGCAGCGCTGGCCTTATTTCCGCGCTTCCGCTCGTTTCGACTCGTGCTCCCGCTGCAGCGCTGGCGTCATTTCCCGTGCCATGCCACGGCATGCAATGCAATGTTAGGTTGATACTACGCTTCGCGGTGCTCTTCTACGCCATGCCATGCCGTGCTCTACAATGCATCGCGTACCCTTTCGGGATCATTGCCCTGCTCGACATCCGACTGTGCGAGTAGAGAGGGGATCTGCGCCATGGTAAGGGATGGGAGGGAGGGGTAGGATGTCAGATATGACGCGAGCGCACCTAGCTTGCCCCCTCCCCCTCCCCCTCTCCCCCCCCCTCCCTCTCCCTCCCCCTCTCCCTCTCCCCTTCCCCCCCCGCCCCCTCCCCCCCTCCCCCTTCCCCTCCTCCCTCTTCCCCCTCCCCCTCCCCACCAAAACGCTGGGGAAGGCGCGCGAGGCCCGCATGGCTGAGGCGGTAATCTTGCGAGAGAGGAAAAGGGTGGGACATGCTGGGTGGTGGTGTGGTCTGGACGTTTTTGGCTTCCTGTTAGGCCTCCACGGGCCTCTTCTTGGCTCCCATGGCCGTAAATAGTAGACTAGGAAGCAAATCCAGTCCCCAGAAAGGGGTCGAGGTCCTTTGGGGCCCAGTCTCCAGCAAATCCCAATCGCAGAGGTCTGGGTAAGGCTGGTGGAGGGGATCTCCACGGATTCATGGCGCCAAGTTACGTTTCGACACAATCGTCTGCACGCCAGCGCAGCCGACCGAGACATCCGACGCATCGATGTGTTTCAAATCGCCATCTTCCCCAGATCGCATTGTTCAATTGGGCGGAAGGCAACGATATCAAACAACTGCTCGGCGGGATTGTTTCGAGCTGCTACGCTCCGCCGAAGGCAGCTGTGCACCACCATCCAGGCCCAGTCCATCATGAGACCCCAGGTCCTGATTGAGGCCAGCATGGTTTACGTGCATACACCATCCTAGGGCCCAGGACGGCCCTGGCATGGTGATAGTGGTGTGTTCAGACCTCACCGCCGCGATTCTCTTACAGCGTGGACCCGCGGCCGTCTCCACCCCTTCCCTGGGACAACTGCTCAACGCCCTTCGTGTCCAGCGAGGGTTCCCAAATCAGGCCGAAGCTCGCCAACAAAAGCCCGTCGTGTTTCACCACGCGGGTTGGTCCAGAAACAGGCCCCCTCTGCGTAGCCGGGCCCTAGAAGCCATGTTTGTAGTTGTTATATATATATATATATATATAGATGTATGTATGCATACACATACATTGTCAGAGTCAGGGGGCCGAACGGTCAGTCGTTGTCCCTGGGTGCGTGGCTAAATGAGGAATTCGTGGTGGGAATTCTGCTTGTTGCGCTGTTGTTGTTGTTGTTGATGTTGTTGTTGCTGTTGTTGCAATTGTTGTTGTGGTTGTCGTTGATGTTGCTGCTGTTGTTGTTGTTGTTGTTGCTGTTGTTGTTGGTGGTGGTGTTGTTGTTGTTGTGGTTGTGGTTGTGGTTGTTGTTGTTGATGTTGTTGAATTCTCATTTCTGAAAAATAATGATTGTTGATCCCCCCCACCGGTGCAGATTGTTTTTCTAATCAAAGTGTGCCCCTCGACGCTCGCACCTGGTTTTTTGACAGGGAAAGTCTTCCTGCTCAAACTGGGCCCCTGGCCCCCGGGTTACAACAACAACGGCTCCCGCCTGAGACTTCCTTACAATTTAGCCAGGACCCCCGCTCCCGCCCGAGCCTTCCTCGCATTGTATTCAGGAATCGTGCTCTCGCTGGGGGCTTCCTTTCAATTTATTCAAGAATCGCTCTCCCGGCGCTCTGGAGTCGCGCTCTCGCTGGAGACTTGCTTGCATTTAAAGAAGAATGGCCTAGCTTTGGGATTTCCTGCAATTTGCCCAAGCTCCGTGCTCCCGACACCCAGGCACCCATGAGTCGCGCCCGTTGTGGCCCCATGTGCATGCCCTTCGTGGCCCCGCTGTCGCCATTTGTGCCCCCCTCACTGTCCTACGTGGCCCAGTTGCTACCCTCAGTGGCCCCATAGTTACCTTCTGTGGCCCCCCATTATCTGCATTTCGTGGCCCCCGCTCGTTCGCGCTCTTCGTGGTCCCATACGCATTCCCTTCGTGTCCCCGCTGTCGCCCTTCGTGGCCTACTTCGTGCCCTTCGTGGCCCTGCTGTCGTTCTCTCTCGCTCTCGCTTTCGCTCGTCGTCGCCGTCGTCGTCGTCGTCGCCGTCATCTTCGACGTCGTCGTCGTCGTCGTCGTCGTCGTCGTCGTCCTGTCCGTCCCTCTTGGGGTCGGGTCGACGGTCCGCGGCCGCCCCGCCGATCAGCGCTGCCGCTGGCCAGGCCGACGGTCCGCGGCCGCCCCGCCGCTTGCCGGGGCCCGGCTTGCAGCGAAGACGAAGAGGGCGGGTATCGAGGGTTTGGGAAGTACGCGTTATTGGACACTCGAGCATATAAGGGCGAACAGTCTTAACATGATTGTTGTTGTTGTTGTTGTTGATGTTGTTATTGTTGTTGTTGATGTTGTTGTTGTTGGTGTTGTTGTTGTTGTTGTTGTTGTTGTTGTTGTTGATGTTGTTGTTGTTGTTTGTTGTCGTCGTCCCACCCGCGACCCACCGCGACCCACCCCGCGACCCACCCGCGACCCACCCCGCGACCCACCCCGCGACCCACCCCGCGACCCACCCCGCGACCCACCCGCGACCCACCGCGACCCACCCGCGACCCACCCCGCGACCCACCCGCGACCCACCCCGCGACCCACCCCGCGAGCCCACCCCGCGACCCACCGCGACCCACCCCGCGACCCACCCGCGACCACCCCGCGACCCACCCTCAAGGGTGGAAAAACCACCCAGACCCGACAATTGACGTTTTTTAAATCGGCCCTGGGCGTTGACTAAACATCCTTGCCCTGTTCGATTCGTTCCTTGTGTGCGTTTACTAAACGACTTCGCATGTCGGGGTGATTATGATGGGGTGAATTTTCTGCCCTCTACACCCGCGACCCACCCGCGACCCATTTGTGACCCACCCGCGACCCATTTGCGACCCACCCGCGACCTACCTACGTTGGTTCAACCAAAAAATCGGCGCCTGCGGCGGGCTCGTTGTATGATTTGTGAAACTTGGGCGCCTGCGGTGGGCTTCTCCAGGATCTCGCAAACTGCCGACGTTCCCACCGCCCCCTCACTCTCATCCGCATCTGCGGGGTGCTACGTTATACACATATATTTATATATATATATATATATGTACGTGTATATATATATATATATATATATATGTGCGTGTGTGTGTGTGCCTACATTCAAACGAAGAAAACAGAAACACCAAACAAGCTAGAAACCCAGGTCTCTGCCAGACCCAGCGGGGGAGGCCGAAGAGTGCGGGTGCAGGCTGCGACCCGCGGCTGCAGTCGTCCCGGGACGCGTCGGTGTCCGGGCGTGCGGTAGGCCGACGCGTCGCGCCGTGCCCTGGCGGTTCGGCGGCGGCCCCCACCCGCGGGCGCTCCAGGCGCGCCAGTGGCCCAGGGTCGCCCAGTATTTGCGCACCGCTTGGCGGTCGGCCGGCCGCAGATCGTGCATCGCTCGAGGTCGAGCGAGCGGTCCACGCGGTGTCAGAGACTGCAGGCGGGGCGCTGAAGAAGGAAGCCTCTTCGTCTGGGCGGGGCTCCAGGTTCCCCAGCTGTCTGGCAGTCTGCTTCAGGGCTTCCGTCGGTCTTCACGTCTTCGATGCTTCTTCTCGTTCCTTGTCCAGGGTTCCTGAGGTCAACGCCCCGACTGCACCGTCGGGGTCGTCACGACACGCACGCCTGCTATCAGAGTCCCCGCCGAGGGGGCCCACCGCGTCGCCGCGCCCGCAGCGGCCCACCGCCCCCGCCCCTCCGCGAGGCCGCGGCCCTGGCGTCCGCGGCGCTCGCGCTGGTGGCCGTGCTGGCGTCCTCGTGCGGGTTCGTTCGGGGCGCAGGCCTGGGGATCATGCATAACGGAGCGACTCGGGCGTTGCGCCATGAGGGGCCGACAAGTGGGTGGGGAGGAGGAGGAGGAGGAGGAGGAGGCGGAGGAGGAGGAGGAGGAGGAGGAGGAGGAGGAGGACCCCTCCCTTGTTCATCGCCCCCCCACCAGCAGCGCCGCCCCGGAGACAACCACATCCGCCCGCCAGGGGCCGAGAAACCCGCTCCTGGCGGCCCTCCCCCCCCAGGCCGACCCCGACCCGCCAGCGGTGATGCCCTGCGCGCGGCGCCAGATCTCGAGTGCCGCGCGCAGGCCGTCACCGCCGGGAGGTCAGGGTGGGCCCGGGGGGCGCAATGGCACGCTGCCGTGAGAGTGTTTGTTGCGACCCTCGGGGACAGAAAGCGCGTTATGCCGCCTACCCTCCCCCCCCCCTTCCCACTAAAACGCAACGCTCCCCCCCCCTTCCCGACCCTCCCCCCCCCACTGTAACGTACCGCTTCCCCCCTTAGAACGTAACGCGCGTTATGCCCCCTACCCTCCCCCCCACCATAATGCCACGCTCCCCACCTCAGTGCGTCCGCTGCACTGCCGCAGTGCGTCCGGCACCACAGTCGGGGGGGGGAGGCGCTACGTTATTTATGCTCTTTCTTGTTCCCCCCTTGCCCCCCCCATCACGCCCGTTATGGCCGCGAACAAAGGAATGCGTTCCGTCTGGGGAAGTCCACGTGTTACTCCTTCGCTGGTGTCCGAAAAACGGGTGTTTGTTCAACAGGGGCATTTTGATGAGTTCTCCTCCACGGCGGCGTGTGCTTAATCTGGTTTTACCTCCCAAGATGTTTGAGGGATGTCTCGTGCCGCTGGAGACTCGGCAAAACAGTCGCGCCAGATATTCGTTGCACATGTCAGCATCCAGAGATTTAGAGTTGCTTGCGACTCGAACACATCGAGCCGATGGCGATCTAGCTGACCCTCATCACCTCCCTGCTCCCGCTTCGCGATTCTCCGATTCCTATTCTCCGATGGACCATCAGCAGACAGGGTTGCCAATTCTGGGTTCGCGGTGGACTGCAAATAGGAGTCAAGTGCGTGCGTTGTCTCCAACTCGCCTCTTCCTTCACATTACCCGAAATAGCACAACGTCCATCCCACCACCGTGCTTGGGTTGTGGGTATGAAGTCTATTGGATGTTCGTTGGGATCTCGTGGGAGGCCTCTCGGGGGCTTCTCGGAGACAGTTTGGGGGCCTCTTGGGGGCCGTTTTGGGCCTCGTTTGGGCATCTTGGGGGCATCTTGGGGACTCTTGGGGGCCTTTCGGGGGCCTGTTGTAGGCCTCTTTGGGCCTCCTGGGCGCCTCTTGGGGCATCCTGGGGGCCTCTTGGGGCGGAAGGCTTGGATTCTCGGTTCGTGTTTCCTCTCTTGGTCCCCTCTTGGGGCCGTGTTGGGGCCTCTTGGGCCGTCTTGGGTCCATGTTGGGCGTCTTGGACCGATCATGGTGGCCTCTTGGAGCCCTCTTGGCTCGTCTTGGGGCCTTCTTGGGTGCCAAAAAGGTATTCCCGTTCGTATGTAGTTGCCTGCGGCAGCTCCCGCCACCGTACCAGCGCCTCGTGACGCTTCAAGTATCCCCGCCAGCCCATCGAAGAATCGATGCGCAGTCGAGTTGCATTGATCAGGAAAAAGTGGCAAACATGTTGTGGAACCAAAGGGGGGGCAGCCGTGAGCAGGCCCAGTAGTCAAACAGAGATGCCTGCGCGGATCTTCCGAAATGTCAGCGTCTTGACCCCTTACTTGGGCCCGCTCGGGGCCATCTGGGAGGCCACCTGGGAGGCCTGTTGGGGCTCTCTTGGGAGCCTCTTGGGGTCCTCCTGGGGCCAAATTCGAGGCCCTTGTGGGGCAATATGGGGGGGGCCACCGGTCAAGCAAGAAGGGCGGCGCTCATTGCCCTCCCCCCTATCGGGGCCCTCAAGCTCGCCTCTTGGGGCCCTCATCGGCCGTTCCTGGAGCGCTCTTGGGGGGCCGTCTGGGAGCCCTCTCGGGGCGCACTTTGGCCATGGTGGCGCCACCGCGAGGCCTCATTTGTCGACCGGAAGCGACGAGGCGAGAGGGCACAGCACACGCTGATTTTTCCCGCACGTTCATTTTTCCCGCAGGTTCGGGGCGGAGCTTGGCTTCTCGGGGGCGTTTGGGAGGGAGGGGGGGCTCCGTGACCACTTGGGCCCGTCTTCGGGCGGTGTTGGGGCGTTCTGGAGCCTAGAGGCAGGTTGGAGAGCCGTCTTGGGCTGTCCAGAGCGGTGCCGAAAACCATCCTGGTCCAGCTGGGCCATCTCGCTCGCTCCCACCCGCCCTCCCAACACATCAGTCGCGCCCGAGTCTCAGCATGAGCAGGGGCCGTCATCGAGAATCCTCGGGAACAAATGCAGACGCCAGCCAGGTACGGTAGGTTCGCGTCGTGTCGACCGGCGGCGACCCCGCCAGCAGCGTTCAGCGTTCAAGGTTGAACGCCGGCGGCGGCCCAGAATCGGTCGATGTTGAACGATTGGACGTTGCGGAAATGGCCGATCGTTCAAGGTTGAACGATCCCTGCGGTGTCAAAAACCAACGCCGGGGTCGACACGACACGAACCTGCCGTACGCCACGCACGCGAGGTGCGCCGCGCATGCCGGAGGAGGAGGAGGAGGAGGAGGAGGAGGAGGAGGAGGAGGAGGAGGAGGAGGAGGAGGAGGAGGAGGAGGAGGAGGAGGAGGAGGAGGAGAAGGAGGAGGGTGCACCCCCCCTATTATCATCCTAGTCAAATGCACTGCAAAAGGATCGCGGGGCGCCCGCGCGTGGTCCCACATGCTGCCGCCACGTGCACTCTGCATCTCTTGTGTGGCAGGGATGGTGTCAGGAAGGAAGGACGCACACAGACACAAATAATCGTCGACTCCCAG
>CAUYUJ010005158.1:122500-267500 GCA_963575745.1 Prorocentrum cordatum
CCGCCAGAGACTATCCCACTACTCAAGTTGGAGTGAGGGCCAAACGTGGCGACAGGTACAGGAATCCGATGGCCCGCTCGGATCAGCAACGTAAGTTGCGGGTCCCAAAAGGAAGGGGCTCCCGCATGATATTTCTTTGCGATCACGGACCAGGCTACTTGTCGATACTTCCGCCACGTTCAAGATTCAGGGGCCCAGAAGTGAGGACCGAGCCGACGAGGCGCAGCGAGCGGTGGCGCGTCGGCGGAGGCCCGCGCCGCGGCAACCCGCTTGACGAAGACACCGCAGACAGACACGCAACCGCCTACGATGAACAGGCTGGAGACGCCCCACGCGTCCAGCAGGCGGGGGGCGCCCCACGCGGCCCGCCGCCTCCTCAGGAGCTCTCTCCCAAGGGGAAGGGGGGTACCGACCCCCCGAAGAGGCGTCTTCACCCAGCTCCCCACGAGGAGCTTTCAGCGGCACTGTCCTTCCGAAGAGGCGAACTCACGCTGGCGGCAGCAGCCGCCGCCGCGAAGTAGAGGCAATGCCTTGAAGAAGTTTGCGAAAGGCGATGTGATTGCAAAGGGCGACGCGCCTCCGAGAAACGCACTGGGCCGATGAACCAGCAGCCAATTGACTATCCAACGCCGCGTGCACCAGGAGGCCGAAGAGTGACAGGGATCCCTGCTGCTGCGAGTGCGGTTTCCGCGACAGCGAGCTCCACCGAGGCGACTGCGAGAGTCTGCGCCGTGGCGTCGTGCTTGCCCAAGGCACCCAAGCGCCTGGTGATCCTCAGCGCGGTCGCTGTCGCGACACCAGGGGTGTTCATGGGCGCCTTGGGCAGCGCTTGGGGCATCGGAGCGGCACGCACGGGCCTCCGAGCCTCCGGCGCAGCGCCGCCGCCCTCACCACCGCCTCCCTCTCCTCCGGCGTGGGCCCTCTGCTTTTGGCAGGCTGGGCCGAGGCACGGAGCCGCGCCAACTCGACTTCGATGGGCAGTTGCCTCAGCGGCCGCCTACACCGACGGCGCTGGCGGGGGGCGGCAAGACAGGGACCCTCACCGCAGCATCTCCGGCCGCTTCGGCAGGCGCGCCCGCAGGTGCCGTGCGCAGTACCAGGGCCAGACCGCTGAGGCCCTGTCCGCGGCGGCGCTCGACGTCGGCGAACGCCTTCAGCAGCCGCTCAGCAGCTTGACCGGCGTGCTGCTACACTTGGCGCGGCGTTCGGCGGCAGATCGATTCGGCCGGCGAGGCCGCCGCACCGGAGCCCGTTCCGTCGCCCGCGGCGAGGGGGAGAGGCGAGGCGCGCGGAGGAGTGCGGCGCCATGACGCCCGTGGCGCGGGCTCGCGACGAGCCCGCAGGCTCGGGCCGAAGTGGCGGGTAGGGATGATGATGATGATGATGATGATGATGATGATGATGATGATGATGATGATGCTGAAGCTGAGGCTGAGGCTGAGGATGAGGATGAGGATGATGATGGTGATGATGATGATGATGATGATGATGATGATGGTGGTGGTGATGATGATGCTGATGATGATGATGAAAATGGTGGCGGTGGTGATGATGATGATGATGATGATGATGGTGATGATGCGGATGAGGATGAGGATCAGGATGAGGATGAGGATGAGGATGAGGATGAGGATGCGGATGCAGATAAGGAGGAGGAGGAGAAGGATGCGGAGGAAGAGCGGTAGGCAGCAGCTGGGTGAGACACGCGGCGTTGCGGAGAGAAAGTGAGGCTCCAATAACACAATAGTTCGGAACACATAAGGAGGCGGAGGATGAGGAAGAGGGGACGAGTGATGCGGTGCGTGTGAGGTGAGACCAAAAGCCCCACTTCACAGGGTGGCTGTGAAACTCCAACAAGCATCATACATCACACGAATATCAAGAAATAACATGACGGACGTTCTTTCCTTGAATTCTGCATTCGGGCTCTTTTGCAGGGCCCTGCGACCATGAAGAGAACAACTTGCAAGATAAACAGTCTGTCCTGGGGACTGTGTCGAGAGCTACAGGGGCCCGCGCCGTCAAACAGTTTCAACGTCTGCCGAAGGGGAGCGGGGGACAGAAGGAGCAGGAATGAGAAGATCGAGAGGAGGCGGCAACATTATTTGACAGCGGGAGAGTTCAGGGAGCGAATAGGCGAGGAAATGGATTCCCGGGTGCGGTCGAATTTCGTCCTCTTCACGATCGTGCGCGATTGCTGTAGTGCAGCGCAGCTACGAGACATTCCCTCCCAAAACGCGCTTGCCTGCATCCAGGGGTTGCCACGTGCGTTGTGAGAGATCACCGTCTTGCACCGATTAGCCCTCGCCGCTTTGATTCCCACAGTACGTGGAATCGCGCTGGCCACCACCAGCCCCGACTCGGCCCCGCTGCCATGAGTGCCCCGCCTGCCGTGGCGTATCAAGAACTCAGCTGGCAGCCACCAGCCCTGATTAGCCCCGCCTAGCCTCGGTGGCTTGGTTACGCGGGAGCCTCGCTCCTCTCCTCCCGTCTTAGCCTTCCGTCCTGCTCCTGCGCGTCCCCCTCCTCCTCCTCCTCCTCCTTCTCCTCATCCTCCTCCTCCTCCCCCTCCTCCTCCTCCTCCTCCTCCTCCTCCTCCGTCTCCTTCTCCTCCGTCTCATCCGCCTCCTCCTCCTCCTCCTCCTCCTCCGTCTCCTCCTCCTCCTCCTCCTCCTCCTCCTCCTCCTCCTCCTCCTCCTCCTCCTCCTCCTCGGGGAAGGTCCGTCGGCCGCGCCTGGCCGCGACTCGCCCCGCCGCCGCTGCTGGCCTCCCAGGCCTATACAGAGGGGGCTCGGACCTGTCCGGTCGCCAGCCGCGGGAAAGCCGCCGCCGCGCCCCCGCAGAGGCCAGCTCTCCGCCCCGAGAGCGCCGCGGACGACCCGTGCGCCCCGTGCCGCGCTCGGCGCCTCCCGAAGGCGTCCCGGATCCCGGGTCCAGGAACGGTGCGGTGCACCCACCTCCTCCCCCTCCTCCTCCTCCTCCTCCTCCTCCCTCCCTCCCTCCTCTCCCTCCCTCCTCCCCCTCCTCCTTCTCCTCTCCTCCTCCTCCTCCTCCTCCCCCTCCTCCTCCTCCTCTTCTCTCCTCCTCCTCCCCTCCTCCTCCTCCTCCTCCTCCTCCTCCTCTTCCCTTCCCTCCTCCTCCCTCCCTCCCTTCCTCCCTCCTCCCTCCTCCTCCTCTCCCCTCCTTCCTCTCCTCCCTCCTCCCTCCTCCTCCCTCCTCCCTCCTCCCTCCGTTAGTTTCTGTTCGGCCCTTGGGGCCCGACAGCTCTCAGCACCACACCGTGTCGCAGCGGGCCCGGAAGGGCGTGCAGACGTGGTGCGGCGCACGGGATCCGTCCTCGTACGGGTCGCTGTGCGGTTGCCCCTGGGCCACGACGCGCGGGGGCAGCGGCCCACCCGAGGCCGAGCACGGCGGGAGGCCCGCGGCGCGCGAGCGGTTCCAGACTCGGCGGCGAGCGAGGGTAGGGGGGGGGGAGCGAGAAGGGGCGGGCCTTCTCGGAAGGCTCGGAGGTCCCAAGCCTTCTGAGACGTGTTCTTTGCCTTCCCCGAAGACACAACAGACACACCTCTGAGAAGGCGCGAGGGCTTCTGAGAGGTCACGCCGCCTTCTGAGAAGGCCTTCTCCTTCTCATCTCCCCCCCTCGTTCGCCGCCAACAGACGCCAGGTGGTCTGGGCTCTACAGAGGTTGGGGGCGCAGACAGCCGCCGCTGGCCCCGATCAGTCCCGCTGCCCCCGGCAGCCGTGGTTCGGAGGAG
This sequence comes from Prorocentrum cordatum, assembly GCA_963575745.1. Taxonomy (NCBI): domain Eukaryota; class Dinophyceae; order Prorocentrales; family Prorocentraceae; genus Prorocentrum; species Prorocentrum cordatum. Next base: position 126,256 of record CAUYUJ010005158.1, read on the forward strand.
GGAGAGATAGCCCTACCCCCACCCTTCGCCCGTCCTCCCCTTCTTGGGCCTCCTGGGCGGCCCTCGTCGCCACGGCTGGATTCGCCTCGAAATGCTGGTCAGAACGCACGCCAGGAGAGGTCTGGGGAGTAGCGGTATCGGTACCTTGCGGTTTTCCCAGTGATCAGAGTGCGGGGGCTGAGCGGTCATGCATTGTATTTGGGTGCGTGGCTGATTTGGGGTTCTGCAGTGCTGATTATCGTTGCGTTGTTGATTTATCAATCTTGAAAGAGAATCATTGCTGATGCCCCCAACCGGTGCACATCGTGCTTTTCAATGGAATTGCCCCCCTCGGGGCTCGCACCTTGTTTTTGTGAAGGAAAATATTCATGCTCAAACTGTGTTGTTGGCCCCTAGGCTACAACAACAACGGCTCCTGCCTGATACGTCTTCACACATTATTGCAACATCGTGCTCTCGCGCTGGACCACCTCACAAGTTATTCAGACGCCGCGCCCTCGATGCTCAAGAACCACGCTCTCGCCTTAGCCTTTCTCGAGATTTACGTGGGAATCGCACTATCGCTCGAGACTTACTCGCGATTCATGCAGGACTCACGCCTTAGCAACCCGCCTGCTCGACCTGGCCACCTGGGCCCGCCTTTCCGACCCACCCAGTAGGATCTGCCCGCCCGATCTGCCCGTCTTGCTATGCAGCGTATTTTCTGTTTCTACAGTCACCCTCATGCTAATTTCTCTCGTGCTCTATTCTTATCTCCCCCCTTCTATCTGTCCTCTCTTCCTTCGTTGTAGGGGCTGCAATCAATGCGCGTGGGGGGTAAGGAAGATATACCCCCAGGGGGTACGATCGAAGACATAGAGGGCGGGCACCGAGGGTTGGGGATATGCGTGTTGAATGGCATGCGAACAGACAGGAGCGAACAGTCTTGAAAAGGATGCTGTTGGTGTTGAATACCGTCTTCTAGATAATAGTTATTGCTGATCTCCGAAACAGCGTGTTCTACCGCTGCTGGCGGAAAACCGGGGGGGGTCACTACCGGTTCGAGCCCCTCCCCCCCCCCCCCCCTCCGGAAAACCGGGGGGGGTCACTACCGGCTCGAACCCCCCCCCCCCCCCGCTCATCATGAAAAGGGGGGGGGGGTCACTACCGGTTCGAACCCCCCCCCCCCCCCCGGAAAACCGGGGGGGGTCACTACCGGTTCGAACCCCCCCCCCCCCTCGAAAACCGAGTGGGGGTGCGGACAGTGGTGGGGACGGTGTTGGTGGGGACAGTGGTGAGGGGATAGCGGGACAGTGGTGGGGACAGTGGGACAGTGGGACAGTGGGGACGGTAGTGGTGGGGACAGTGGTGGGGACAATGGTGGGAACAGGGGGGGACAGTGGACAGTGGTGGTGACGGTGGTGGTGGGGACAGTGGTGTGGGGACAATGGGAATGAGGTGGAAACAGTGGGACAGTGGAGGGTACAATGGTGGTGGGGACAGTGGTGAAGGCGGTGGCGAGGACGGCGGTGGGACAATGGGACAGAGGTACAGTGGGGACAGTGGTGGGGACAGTGGGGACAGTGGTGGGAACAGTGGGACAGCTCAGTGGGACAGCGGAGGAGTCAGTGGGACAGTGGGGACAGTGGGGATAGTCGGGCAGTGGTTGGGGCCGTGGAGACAGTGGGGAGAGTGGAACCGTGGTGGGAACAGTTCTGGGGACAGCGGGGACAGTGCGACAGTGGTGGGGCCACTGGTGGGGACAGTAGGGGCGGTGGTGGAACCAGTGGGGACAGCGGTGGTGAGGACAGTGGTGCTGGGAACACCAGTGGGGGATGTGATGCGGACGGTGGTGGGGACCGGGAGTCGTTTGCTGGCGGTGAGTAGGGGGGGGGGGGGGGGGGGGGGGGTCGAACCGGTAGTGACCCCCTCCGGTTTTCCGGATCCGGAGGGTAGGGGGGGGGGTGGGGGGGGGTTCGAACCGGTAGTGACCCCCCCCGGTTTCCGGAGGGGGGAGAGGGGGGGGGGGGGGGAGGGGTTCGAACCGGTAGTGACCCCTCCCGGTTTTCGAGCGGGAGCGGGAGGGGGGGGGGGGAGGGGTTAGGGGAGGGGGTTTTGCCGGGAGAGAGGGGGTGGGGGGGGGAGGAGTTCCAGCAGGGGGGGGGATTTTCGGAGGGCGGGGGGGGCGACCCCCGGGCTCCGGAGGAAAAGGTTGGCAATTTTCCACAGTAAAGCGGCGGTGGATCACGCTCTCTCTGATCTCCGGAAACGGTTCCGCGCGCTCACGCCTCGACGCCGGCTACATTTTCTCTGAAAGTTCCCGCGCGAGCGTTGCCTTTAGTGAGAATGTTGAACCTTGGAGGCCCAGCTGCAGCGACAACGGCTCCCGCTCGATACTTCCTCACAGGTTACCGCGAGACACCCTGGCCAAAGAGGCCCCCGAGCTTAGGAACGGAGCTGTCGCTCGAGAGTTCTTCGCACTTCAGTCAGTGGTCCACAAGGTAGAGATTCCCCCCGAAACGGGGTGCAATCGAAGACGAAGTGGGCGGTTATCGAGGGTTTGGGTATACAGAATATTGTAAGGCACGCGTGCCAGTAAGAGCGAACAGTCTTAAAGCTATTGTTGTTGCTGTTCAATATTAATTCCGAAACGCGCGTCTCCAGAAACGGTTCCGCGCTCTCTAGCCTCGACTCCGGCTACATTTTCTTTGAAAGCGAGGCTCCCGCGCGAGCGTTGGTTTGAGTGAGCATGTGGGCCCTTGGGGGCCTGGCTACAAGGACAACGGCTCCCGCTCGATAATTCCTCATAATTTACCCCGAGACACCCTGGCCAGAGAGGCCCCCGATCTCAGGAACGGCGCTCTCGCTCAAGATTTCTTCGCAATTCAGTCAAGTTGGCGGAGGCCCAGCCACGACGACAAGGGCTCGTGCTCGATACTTCCTCACGATTTACTCCGAGAGCCCCTGGCAAGGAAGGCCCCCGAACTCAGGAACGGCGCTCTCGCTCCAGATTATCTCATGATTTATTCAAATTGGTGGAGGCCCAACTACGACGACAAGGGCTCTCGTTCGATACTTCCGTAAGATGTATTCGCAAAGTCCCTGGCCGGAGAGGCTCCCGAACTCAAGAGTGGCGCTTTCGCCCGTGACATTCTCGTGCTTCAAGCAAGTTGGTGGAGGCCCAGACACGGCGACAAGGGCTCCCGTCCGATATACCCCCATATGTATTCCGAGAGCCCCTGGCAAGACAGGCCCCCGAACTCAGGAACGGCGCTCTCGCTCGAGACTTCCTCGCACTTCAGCAAGTGGCCGACAGGGAAGATATCCCCCCGAAAGGGGGTACAATCGAAGACGAAGTGGGCGGGTATCGAGGGTTGGGGTGTACAGAATGATGCAAGACACGCGTGCAAGTAACAGCAAACAGTCTTCACATGATTGTTGTTGTTGCTGTTAAATGTTCATATATAGAGAATTATTATTGCTGATCTCCGCAAACGGTTCCGCGCGCTCTCGCCTCGACGCCGGCTACATTGTCTTTGAAAGCGAGGCTCCCACGCGAGCGTTGGTTTGAGTGAGCATGTGGCCCTTTGGGGCCTGGCTACAATGACAACGGCTCCCGCTCGATACTTCCTCACAGTTTACCCCGAGACACCCTGGCCAGAGAGGCCCCCGAACTCAGGAACGGCGCTCTTACTCGAGAGTTCCTTGCACTTCAGTCAGTAGCCGACAAGGAAGATTTTCCCCCCGAAAGGGGGTGCAATCGAAGACGAAGTGGGCGGGTATCGAGGGTTGGGGTATACACAATACTACAAGGCGCCGTCGCCAGTAGGAGCGAACTGTCTGAAACAGATTGTTCATGTTGATGTTGTTGTTGATGATGCTGTCGTTGTTGCTGATGCTGCAGTTGTTGTGGCACTGCCAAGTTTAAGAACAGTTATTCTCGATCCCGCCTGCCTGGTGCACATGGACATGGCTTTTCAGATTACAGTGCTCCCCCCGGGGCTCGCACCCTGTTTGTTGTAAGGGGAACTCTTCCTCCTCAGATTGGGCACCTGGCCCCCGAACTACAACAACAACAACAACGGTTCCCGCCTGATGCATCCTCGCAATGTATTTCGAAATCGCGCTCTCGCGCGGGTATTTCTTACAACATGTGCAGGAGTCGTGCTCTCGCGTGCTCTCGCCGCGCCTTCGGCGCTCAGGAATTGCGCTCTCAGCCTGGCCTTTCTCACGATTGACTCGAGAATCGTGCAACCTCTTCTGATTTTCTCGCGATTCATGCAGGACTCACGCTTCAGCAACCCGCCTGCTCGACCTGGCCGCCTGGGCCCGCCTTCCCGACCCGCCCAGTAGGGTGTACCCGCCCGATCAGCCCGTCTGATTCTATCATTGTTTTTTCCTAGCCCCCCATCCTGCTAATCTCTCTCGTGCTCAAGTCTTCTCCCTCTACCTTCCATCCTTCCCCTCTTCCCTTATTTCAAAGGCTGCGCCACTACCCCGTGGCAGGTAAGGAAGATCCACCCCCAAGGGGGTACGATGAAACACGAAGAGGGCGGCTATCGAGGGTTCGGGATATAGGTGTTGAACGGCTCGCGGAAAGGTAAGGTCCAACCGTCTTACACTATTGCTGTTGAGTTCTTATGTCTAGAAAGGATTGGTTTTACCCGCCTGGTGCACCTTGTGTTCTTCAATTCCAATGCTCCTCCCGGGGTTCCCACCCTGTCTTTTACAACGTAAATCTTGCGGCTCAGATTGGACCGTTGGCCCCGAACTGCAACAACGACTGTTTCCGCCGGGTACTTGCTCACAGTGTGTTTGAGGATCGCGCTCTCGCGCGGGACTTGTTTACAAGTTATGCAGGAGTCGTGCCCTCGCATGGGACGTGCTCGGAATCTAGTCAAACGCCGCGCCCTCGACACTCAGGAATCACACCCTCTGTCTGGCGTTTCTCACGATTTACATGGAATTCGCGCTACGGCTCGGGATTTCTTCGCGATTCATGCAGGACTCGTGCGTCTGCAGCCCGCCTGCTCGACCTGGCCGCCTGGGCCCGCCTCCCCGACTGCCCGTTCGCCTCACCAGCCCGTCTGGTTCTGTCACGTGTCTTCTGCCACGAGCCCCCGTCCCGCTAATCTCTCTCGTGCTCCATCCTCCTACCTCCCTTTTGGCCCTTCCTTCCATCCTTCCTCTCTTCCCCTGCCCTCGGTGCTGAGGGGAATACACGCTGTAGGGAAGGGAGAGATACCCTCCCTCCAGGGTGTACGACTGAAGACGAAGAGGACGGGTATCGAGGGTATGTGATCTACGTGCTGAATGGCGCGCAAGCAGATAAGGGCGAACAGTCTCAACATTGATGTTGCTGTTTCTTGGCTCCGAGTTTCTACAGGACAACAGCGGCTCCCGCCTGATATTTCTTCACACTCCATTTCGAAATCGTGTTCTCACGCAGGACGCCCTCACAATGGCCTCAGCCTGTTTATCACAGGGCAGACTATTCCTCCTCCAACTGGGCCCCTGGCTCCGCATTTACAAGAACAGCGGCTTCCGCCCGATACGTCCGCACGATGTCTTTCAAAGTCGCGCTCCCGCCCAGGACTTCGCCCGGTCACACTTGCTGCAGAAATCGCGCTTTCGCGTAGGACTTCTCGGCAATTTGCTCCATCGCCGCGCCCTCGACGCTCGGGAGTCGCTCTCTCGCTTTGGGCTTTTCTCGCGATTTACGTGGGAACCGCGCTACTAACCAGCCTCGAACAGATCCCTACCCCTAAGATTGACACGCCAAAAGGCGATGACAATCTTAGGGATTCGCCCTCAAAAAATAAGGGAATCCCTAAGATTGACATCGTGATGAGGAGGTGCCCAGCATAGGGAGACGGATATGTTCCAGGCTGTCAAGCTACCGCTCGAGACCTCCGTTCGATTCATACAGGACGCACGCTTCAGCAACCCGCCTGCTCGACTTGGCCGCCTGGGCTGCCTCCCCGACCCTCAAGTTAGGGCCTCCCCGCCCGATCAGCCCGTCTGGTTCTGCCACGTGTTTTCAAATCCTAGCCCCCCGTTCCGCTAATCTCTCTCATGCTCTATCCTCCCCCCTTTGCTTTCCATCCGTCCTCTCTTCCCTTACCTTCGGTGCTGCACCGAATACACGTGGCAGGTCAAGAAGATATGCCCCCATGTGAGCGGGTATCGCGGGATCGGGATCCACGTGTTGACTGGCACGCGAGAAGGTAAGAACTAGCAGTCTTAAAATAATTGTTGTTGTCGTCGTCCCACCCGCGAACCGGCCCGCGACCCATCCGCGACCTGCCCGCGATCCACCCGCGACCCACCCGCGACCCACCCACGACCTTACCGCGACCCACCCGCCGCCCACGCCCTACTCATCCGCGACACAGCCGCGACCCACTCGCGACACGGTTGCGAGCCACCCAGCGACCCACCCGCGACCCACCCGCGAGCCACCCAGCGACCCAACCCGCGCCCGCCCACTCATTATTTTCATCCACTATGGGTATTTTGGGAATCCCGCTACTCGCCACGAGACCCGACGACTGGCCCTAAGCGAGTGTTTGAAAAGGGCCAAAACGTAGGAACATCCTCGTCCTCCTCAGCTCATCGTCACCTCATCCCCGTCGTCCTCACCCCTATCTACCTCATCCTCGTCGTCTTCTGCCAAGGTTGTGTATCTTCCCTGTTTTGTATTTGGTGGGTTTTGGTCGGCAGCTGTTCGCGAACCGCTCCTTCTGTTAAGGTCTATGTAGATCAATAGGTTCTAGTGTTTTCTGGGGCGGCTGGGGTTGGGTCCCAGGGCCACCCAACATGATCACCACGCTTAATGAAGCAATATCTGGAGTTTCTGGCAACATGTTATACCTCCCCATCCTGCTGGTATGTTGGACCTCCAACACGTCGACTGGCACCAAGAACTCGACGTGCCGTTCTGTGTCGAAGAGTCTACTATCACCACTGGCTCCGACCAGCCCTTCCATAGCCATTTTGTCTCAAGGCATCCTGCACGTGGAGCTCCCGCATCCCAACCTTCGCCCGCGCCCGGACGCGCGCGAGCTGGCACGCCGCCGCCTTTCAGGGGGTTGGCCGATTAAGATGCCGGCGGTCGGTGCGATGGCGCAGACGAAGGGGCAGCGGAACGCACTCGCCCTCATCAGCACGCCAGCGCGTTTGAGGTCGAACGGGCGGGGGGAAGCGATCGCCCTCCTCAACACGGAGCCATCAGGGTGCGCCTGCAACGCGGGACCGAAGAGGGAGTGGCCAGTGTGGCGGTGGAGCCTCGTCGCGCTTCCGTGCATGGCGATCACGGTCGTGTAGTCGGTCATCATGCCGTGCAGCGCGCCTTACTTGGTGGCGCTCGGAATGAGCCCCGCCTCGGCCACCCTCAACAACATGGCGGGCCCGATCTGCGGCTTCTTCACCTGCCCGCTGGTGGGCGCGCTGTCCGACTCGTCGACCTCCGCCCACGGGCGAAGGAGGCCCATCATCGTTACAGCGTTCGGTGCCTTGTGGGTGTCTGGGCTCCTCTTCGCCTCCAGCGCGGCGCTGGTGCCCGCCGGCGCGGCCGCGGGCTTTGCTGCCTGCATGCTGTGGCTGATCGACATCGCGCTCAACGCGCTGTCGACGCCTATGAGGGTGCTGGTGGCGGACCTCGCGTCGAGCGGCCAGCAGGTGCAGGTGCAGGTGCTGGTCGCCTGCTTTCAGGCGGTCGGCTTCCTGATCGGCTTCTCCACCATGAAGGTCTATGGCGACGACGGCGGCCTCTCGAAGCACATGCTCGAGATCATGGTCGTGGTGTGCTGCACTCTCACGGCGGCGGTCGCCGTCATGCTCTGCGTCGCCGTGGAGAAGCCGCTGGCGGGCGACGGCGCCGCCGGGCAGTCCAGCCCTGTGTCGGACGTGCTGAAGGCCGTGCGGGGGAGCTCCCTCCTGCTGAGGCGGCTGGCCGGCGTGCACTGCCTGGTGTCCGTCGGCGCGACGGTGTGGCTCTCGTACTCCGTGCAGTGGTTCAGCCTCTGCGTGTTCGCGGGCGATCCCGTCGCGCCCCCGGGCTCCGAGGCCCATCGCTCGTACGCCTCTGGCCAGGATCTGGGCCTCCTGGATGAAATCGGAGTAGATGGGGTCGGAGGATCGCGCCGCATCGCCGATGCATCGCCGATACGGCTTGATGCGGAGGCCGATTTTCTCTACGCACGCGCCGCCGATGCATCGCCGACGTCGCCGCTGCATCGCCGATGATGGACGATGCGGCACGATCCTCCGACCCCATCTGCTCGGACCAATATTTGGGAGGCCTCTACAGGAGGCGTTCGCGTACGGGGGGCAGTGCGGCTCGCTGCTGAAGTTGCTCATGTCCCTGCTCCTCGTTGTCGCCCTTCACAGGACCTCGCTCCCCCCCAAGGGCGTCTACGCCACCTGCATCTTCGTCGGGGCGGGCGTCAGCTACGCGGCCGCGTTCTTCGTGAAGCACAACGCCGATTTCGCGACGGCTTGCATGGCGCTGTCGGTGCTGCCCTGCGTGGGCGCGCAGGGCATCCCCTGGGGCCTCATCGCCGCCAGCAACAGGGCTGCCGAGGAGCGGGGGCTGCCTGTCAGCACTGCGTTGCAGATGGCCCTCTTGAACTGCGGCCTCGTGCTCGGCCAGCAGCTCACCCACCTGGCGCTCGCTGCGATGGAGAGCTTGGTGGCGCCCACGCTGGCACTCCCCGCAATGCTGGCCGCTGGCGCGGTGGCAATGACCATGGCGGGCGCCGGCGCGCTCCTGCTCCCGAGCGGCGCCGAGGAGCACGACGCGCTGGGCGCGGGCGGGCGCAACGACGGAGCGGACCTGGAGCTCAGCCCCCCCACCCCCCATCAGCGCAACGACGCCGACCACTGACGTGCAGAGGGCGCGCATGAGCGCAAGGCGCACAGCGCGAAGTCGCGAGAGCGCGAGAGCGTAAGAGCGCGAGAGCGCGAGGGGTCGGGGCGGGCGCGGTGCTATGTCCGAGCGCTCCCGGAGGGCGGCAGGCCACGAGACTCTCGCCCCCTCCAGGCCTCGACGACGGGGCATACAGCCTCCCGGGTGCACGAGTGGATTTTCGCCCTTGGAGGGGCGAGTCAACTCGTGCCTCCTCCTTCTCACCCTCCTCCTCCTCCTCCTCTTCCTCCTCCTCCTCCTCCCTTCCCCCCTCAGTTCACTGCTGCTCCTCCCCCTCCTCCTGCTCCTCCTCCTCCTCCTCCTCCTCCTCCTCCTCCTCCTCCTCCGCCTTCTCCTCCTTCTCCTCCTTCGATCCATCCATCTGCTGAAGGGGCGGAGGGCGTGCTCGCATCCTGGAGATTTCCCTCTCGGAGGTGGACGGAACCCCCAGCCTGACACGTCGATTAGTGACTTGTCCATTTTCGGTTCTCGCGAGGCCGCCGCGGCCGTCATTTTCCAGGCTCAGCGCCCGCAAGGTTTGGGCCCGAGGTCGTTTTCACTAAACCACGTTCTACTAAAGGGGGTTCTGTCCGTCCCGGATCCTCTGCGATCATTCGCCTCCGCCCTTTTTTTTCTGATCGGGCGTGCGGCGTCGAATGTGTATATACATTTATTTATACATACAGCACTGTCTGTAACAATTCTACACCCGCTCCGTCCCCCTGATAGCCTGCGCTGCGGGTCGGAATGTTTGCCGGCTGGTCAGCATGTGCGTGTTCCATTTTAACCATCACGTGTTTCGTAGCCTTCATCATGGCAGGGCAATGGTGCAGGCTAGATTCGAAATCACAGTGTTCCTGAGGGGGGCCTTCAGATGGGCCTCGGCACAGGGGTACGTCCGGATTTCTTCGGATAGTCCGACTTGCGCACGACGACCAGGCTCGGCCGGTCCACGTTGTGTTGGGTAAATTCTGGTCACGGGCGACCGACGCAAGATGTCCAGTGAATGCCTGGCACGCGGTTTGCTCGGTATGCCTCCCCTCTCATTGCGTAGTTTTCAATCTTCACTCAGGCCCACTCTGCGCGAAGCAGCCGGCAAGGAGTGTTGACAGGCGCGGGATCGCGACGCGAAAAGAAAACTTGGCTCCGACTAGCTTCGCTGCCGATGGCAGCCCTAGTATGACATCCTTTGGTACCTCACCCTTCACATCTTGCGCTGGTCGCCGGCTCCTCAGCCTTTCGTGCGAAGGCTCAGCTGACCGACACACTGCACCATACGAACGGGCTTTCCAGCCATGACTCCGAACTTACCAAGGTCAGTGTTAGTGTACTGAATTCTTATACGACGTTTGTTTTCGCCATGCGTTGCGCAGTAGTGGTCGTTGGCCCCGAGTGTGCATCCTGAGTTGATGATTTGTCTGGGCGTGGGCTGAATAGCGTCGCCCTCCAGACATGTCGACCCCGCCTCCCAGGTGAGATAGTTTCCTTCGCCATCAAATTCGTCTTCTACCAGTACGTATGGTGGAACGATGAGTCTGGACCCATCGGGGGCTGGTCGGGGTGGATCCTGCACATCAGGGACATCAAGGGCATACGCGGTTTCGTCCAGGCGCTTCACAGGAAGGGTGGGGCTGCAGGACATGCTTCAGCGGCATCGCTCTGCACTGTGCCACGAGGAGGAGGGGGCGGAGGAGCACCAATACTTTTGAGCGTTAATTCCCTTTGGGCATCTGAAGGCCTCTGGGGGCCTCCAGAGGCCTCCAGAGGTCCGCTGGTTCGGAGGCTGGAGGCTGGAGGGTGGGGGAGAGTTAGGTAATTCTTTTGTTGACAGATTCTGGCCAGCTACACCATCCCCCCCCCGCAAAGTATGCCAATTGCCACAGAACAAGTACCACGCCGAAGTACGAATGCGAGAAATGTGCCGTGCAGAAGTGCGAAGTACAGAGGTTCAGGAATCCGAAGTTCGACAAAAGTGTAACAAAGTATATCTAGATACTGTTGGCATACTTTCCACTTGTATGTTTCACATGCTTCTCACTTGTTTCGCATTGTTTTCACACATGTGTTTCACTTCGCACTGTTCCCACTCTTGTTTCAGCTTGTTTCACTGATTTTGTACTTCTGATGTGCGTTCGTACTTTTTTCGCACCCGCACTTCCGCGTTGCACATTTCACACCTGCGTTTCGCGGACCTCGCCTGGCAAGTTGTTTTTGATCCGTACTTAGTTTACAGTCGTGGTATCGTGTCATACGCAACTTATGTTTTTCCTTATGTTGTCAAAATCGAAGATCTCCCGGTCTCGCTGGCCTCGAATCTTATCATTCTATTTCTCTGGGAGAACATTCCGCATGCGTGCGTCAGCCAGATGTCGACCGCAGCTGTGATGACGCGCACATTGGGTAAAGCTAGGCAGCCTTTCTAGTTGGACTGACATTATTTGAGCCCATCGCAGTGATGGACGAGGGTACGGTGACAAGTCCCCCCCGCATCATCCGCCCACCTGTTCGGCAAGCGTGCGAGAGGCAGACCGAGACGGGGGTCTTCCGCCGAGTCTTCCAACCACGGGAGAGTTGCAGGCTGCGCGCGGTAGCATCGACTTGGCATCGCTCGGACGTGTGCATTTTTCTTTTCGGCGAGGACCATCGAGGAGCATCCTTGATCATATTTGGCGAAAAAGCCACGCACGAAGCCGAAAAAAGCACAGGGGATGGACGTCCGAGCGATGGACAGTTGATGCTATTATTAAGGCGGGCCTGTCTTTCTACAGGGGGAATCTTCAGAAATAGTCAAAAATAGTCTGGGGACTATTGTTTGAGCACTTCTTTGCCATTTTGGAAATTGTTTCGCATTTTTTCATTTTTCGTCGAAAATCCCTGTGCAGGGGGTCACACCCGACTTAAGCCGAGAGATGCTCCGCACCTTTGGACACAGGCTGGGCATGTCCTCCTACAGGCAGTTGTTGGACGAGAGAGAGAGAGAGAGAATGGTCTAAGAGTATTCCTAAAGTGGTCAATAATGGTCACACAAATCGTCTCCTGATTTTTTTTTGATTATTTTTGAATTTTCAGTCCTGCGCGATGCCGTCGGGACTGGAGGCACGCTGCACGCTCACGTTTACCGTGCGCCGTGGCAGGCGCTGCCTTGCTGCTCGGCCTCCGGTGCGGGCACGCGGCTCGGCCCGTCGGGCGCCGAGGGAGTCGGAGCAGCATGCGAACGAAGGGGCCCTGGGACATACACAAATAGATACGGACAAATCGCAGGACTCCCCATATTTTTCTTATATTTCCTGGGCTTGTGTCTCCCCCCCACTTCCCATAGTTCCCCATATTTTTATCTGGGTATCGACGATGAAATTGTGTCTGTGTGTTTTTGTTCCCCCCCTGAGTGAAGACCGTTCTGCATTCAGTTTCTGGCAGGATACTTGCTAATTGCGTACACGGTTCGGTGCAGGCGGGATGGGCGGGCCTGCAGCAGCCTCTCCACATTCGCAGCCGTGTGTCTCGGCGGCCCCACAAGAGGGCCGCGCTAGCAGCACGCATGCTGCGCTGTGCACGCGTTGAGTCCAGGACGCAAGTCATGGGCTGGGGGTTGAGATGCTGATCGGGCGTTTGCCAAGGGGTCGCCTATTGGCTGCAGCTGCTCCGCGCGAGCATCGCCCGACGCCTGGGGCCGACCAGACGGGGGACAAGCAGCAGGCATGGCACCTTTTGTGGAAATCGTTGCAGAAGCTTTGTTCGGTGAAGCGACAGCGCTGTGTTCCTCCTCCTCGGTCGTGCCAGGGCGGGGGAGGAAGCAAAAGGGCGATGGCACGGTGTACCTCAGCTTCCGCGCCTCGGACGCGCCCGTCAGCGCGGTCCACACGCGCGGCATCCCTGTGCAGGCGACGGTCGACAATGCGGTGGGGCGGGCGGCGCTTGCCACGCTGTGCTTCTATGACCTATGGCTCTCCTTCTCCGCCGTCCTCCCTCCCTTCGTGCCCGCGCTTGCTCTGGGCAGTCGTAGATCACTGAGTAACGCGCTGGGCCAGTGTATCACCCCGCCAGGGCAGGAACGAGGAAAATGGACGACACCCTTTCGAGGGGCCAGAAGCGGGAGGAGCCAGGGGGGGTCCTCCTGGTGGTGTTGCCCCCCCGCTCGCTCGCGACATCCCCCATCTCCAGGTCATGGAGCCAACGTGGACCTCCTCGCTGGAGTTGGCCCCCCTGGTGGTGGTTGGTGTCCTTTCTCCTTCTCCAGGCAGAGCGGTGAGAGCTTTTTCATGCCGCGGGGCAGGCAGAGGGAGATGCCCGGCACGGACAGGGGTCAGCGTGAGTTGGCGAGGAAAGGCGTCGGAGCAGGCTAAGGGAACGACGGGGAGAGATGGGAATGGACCCGCTTGAAGAAGAAAACACGGCATATACATAAAGTGTTCGGCGCTCCGCGGGGATTTCGAGGATCTGCGCTGGCCCCCGTGGCTGGTCCGCGCGCAAGGGATGGGGGGCCAGCGCAGATCCAAGATATCCGCGCGGACGGTCGACAGTTCATGGTTATGCAGGTTCTCCCTCAACGCTGCACGTGAAAGCAACGAAAGTCAGCGGCGCGCGTGGACGCACGGGATTGCGAAGCAAATGTATCGAGCGGCATGGCGCGGGGACCCACGCATCAGCTACATATGTGGTGGCGCGCACACGAAAGAGTGGTGGTGAGGCCGATTCACGGGTATGAGCAGGAGAAGGTGGTGCGCCATGCGGCGTGGTGGTAAACGAGAGCGCTTTTTGTTATGAACATCCTTTTTTCCCACACCGCAGGCGGATCGACAAACCGAAAGCGTATTTGAATGGGTCTCACTCTTGTCCCGAAGCATGTCCCACCTTATCCGGCACCCGTTGTTTTTCAGCACACAGTGGAATGCTCCAGTGTCCATACTGGTGTGCACGTCAGAGCAATCCCAGACCACCAATTTGCCGAAATTCCACTGCGTCACTCGCGCTGACCCCCGCGAGCCGAGCCCGCCTGAGCCCGTCCCAGCATCCCACAACAGTCGGACGGGGCCAGGGCGAGGATAACTCCGTGCCAGAGCGCCCCGGAACGCTCTCGGAGCGCTCTCAGAACGCTCCGAGAAGGCCGCGGCGCCAGGTACATCTCCCAAGACCGCTGGATCTCAGAGATTCTCGATTTATCCTCACCAGACGTTATCTTCGTCCTGGCTCCGTTTTAAAGTTTGCCTGAACTTGTCCCAGCATCCTACAACAGTTTCCCAGGCAACGCTTCAAAAGGCAGAGGAACTCTCGGTAGCCCCTGGAGACCGTCCTGCAGCGCTCCTGGGAGTCGTCTTGAGCTCTCTTGGACGCCCCGGGGGCTGGCCCAAGAGGGTTTGTCCCACAAAAAAAAGCGTTGCTTCTGTTTTCGGAGCGTCCAGGATGCACAAAAGAGCTCGAGTACCCGCCCAAGAAGCCTCCGAGGTCTCGAACTGCATTGGGGAGCCCTCCACTCCAATCTGGCCCCCGAGACAGCCAGCAGGCCCCAAGAGGCCCCCCAGATGCTCCCAAGAGGCCCCTCGGACGGCTTCCAAGAGGCTCCGAAGAGGTTTCCAAGAGGCCCCAATAGGCATCAAATATGCTTCTTGCTCACGACCCAGGCACGATGGCAAGATGTACCCAGACATGCAGATGGGCGCTTCGTCCACCTTGCTCCTGCCTTTCTGTGTTGGGTCCTCGCTTCGAATACGGATCGCACCGCGTCTTTCCTTCCTCGCTCTCTTCCCGTCCTCCCTTCTCCCATTTGTGCCCCTGCCCTCCGCTTGTCCTCCTAACCATCAGCATCATCGTCAGCAACGTCATCGTCGTTATTATCGTAATCGTCGTCATGATTATCGGCATCATCATCGTCATCAACATCCTCAACATCGACCCTAGCCGCCCCATTAGGAGCTCCACCGAAGGTCCCAACAGCACCGACAGCATGCGGACCCCCGCCCTTAGCACACCCTTACGTTTCGTTGCCCCACAGGGATGTCCACCTGAGGCCCCCGTGACAGCGCCTGCATGGCGCCACCCCGCCCTGCTGACACGCCCCATCACACGTCCCGTGACCCCACAGGGAGCCCCACTGAAGGCACCGATTGGCAGCGCCCGCGCTGCGCCACCCCGCAGATTTCGGCGTGCCCCTTACATGCTTCGTGAACCTACGGGGAGCCCCATGGAAGGTCCCAGCGCCCGCATGGCGTCACCCTGCACGGTTCAGCATACACCTCACAAGCTTCGTGGTCGTGGTTCCACATGGAGCCCCGCCGAGGGCCCTGGTGGCAGCGCCCGCATGGCGTCACGTCGTCTCTGTCGGCAAATTCTTCACACGCTTCATGGCCCCATACGCGGTTGTCCCAGTGTCAGCGCCCGTATGGCGTCACTTCGCCCATTTCAGCACATCCCTCACACGTGTGGTGGCCCCATACGGAAGGCCTTAATCGTCCCAGCTGCTTTGCGGTACTCGCGCTTGCACATGGTCGGGTCTTTCGCCAGGATGGTGTTTCCTGCCCTGAGCTCCCCCTGTCCACTTGTGGCCCTCTCCTCCCGATGTGCCAGAGAGGCAAGCGTGGCTCGCCGTCAGAGAGAACAGGGGTTGGAAAGAGAGAGCGAGAGAGAGAGAGAGAGAAAGACAGAGAGATGAAAGAGAGAGAGAGAGGCATATACTGCCAGAGACATAACGGGCGGAACAAGAGAGAGAAACAGCAAACATAACAACACAACGCACGCAAGGGAAAGTGCTCACGAGAAGTGCGCGCGCGCATCCCCCCACGGGATTGAGGAAGTGGGATGCTCCTTTGCGTGTTTCGCGATGTTCGTGTCGCAGCCTTCCCACCCTGCCCCGGCTGCGCACGAGAGCGAGCTCCCTCTGCGAACGCGACCCTCGACGTAACCCTCCCTTCTTGAAGGGGGGGGAGTGCATTGGCGATGCATCCTCGGGAAATCGCTCCGCGGTAATGACTATCGCATTGCCGCCCCGCGATTGAAATGCCGAGCGATTAATTGTTGGCCATCGGCCGAGCGCGCGTGACATCGTATCGCGCTCGTGTCGGCGCGCGGTGCCATGTAGACTACGGGTGCGCCGCGTCGGCGACTCGGCTCGGCGACGAAATTACCCCCGCTGGAGTCGTCGCGCGGCGCCGAGCCGCACTTTCCCTCTCCTGGTTAGCGGTTCGCGCTCGCGCGCGCAGGGGACGACGCGCGCGTCGCATGGCTGGCCGGATCCTCGGCACGCATGACGTCGCGCTGGAGTCGGCGCGAGGCGCCCATCCCATGTCTCGCGGGGCGAGGTCGGCGAATGGAAAGACGCCAGTTCCAGTCGCCAGTCAAACGCCGCACGGGGTGGGGGGTGGCTGCATCAGCAAACGTCGGCAGAGAGCGCCGCGCGCGAGCGGCGCGCAGAAGCGCCATCGGGGCGCGCCGCAGCGCGCCGCGTGCGAGCGGCGGGCACGCACGACACCGCCTTCGGAGCGCGCAAGGATGCGCCGCGCTCGAGCGCGCGCACGAGAGAGCCCGTGAAGCGCGCCAGAGTGCGCCGCGTGCAAACGGGCGCGAACGAGAGCGCCCTCGGGGCGTGTCCTTGAGCGCCGCGAGCGGAAGGTCGCGCACGAGCGTGCGCCGCGTGCGAGCAGGGACGAAGATGCGCCCTCGGGGCGCGCCCATGAGCAACGCGTGCGCGCGGGCGCGCACGAGCGCGCCCCTCGGGGCGCGCCCCTGGGAGCCGCCTGCGAGCGGGCACGCCCGAGAGAGCCGTCGGGGCGCCCCGGAGGGTCCCGCATGCGACCGGGCACGCTCGGATGCGCCCTCGTGGCGCGCCAGAATGAGCCGCGTGCGATCGGGCACACGCTAGAGCACCCTCGGGACGCGCCAGAATGCGCCGCGTGCGAGCGGGCACGCGCGGAAACGTCATCGGAGCGCGCCGAGGCGCACCGCGCGCGAGCGGGCACGCACGAGAGCGCCCTAGGGGCGCGCCAGGTTGCGCTGGGTAGGAGTGGGCACACACTAGAGCGCCTTCGGGGCGCGCCAGGGTGCGCCTCGTGCAAGCGGGCACGCACGGAATGGCCCTCGTGTGGCGCCCGCGCGCGGGCGGTGCAACTCTGAGCAGAACCGCAAAATTCTTCGGGGGACTGCAAAGATGGTTATTAAGTTTGTGGACCCCTCTTCCTGACCATCCCCGCGCGAAAGAGACAGAGATGGAAACATCAGTTCGGTGCTACGCACAAAAGGAGGAAAGCGTCGCACGCCTCCCGAACCGCTTGGAGGCGGGCGTGCAAGCCTCGCCTGCCAACGCAGTGCATGTGGCACCTCGCGGAACGCTCCGACCCTCAGTCGCTCGCTGTCTGGCGATTGTCGGGGTCGGCGCTCGCTCCGGAGACAGAGGGAGAGAGAGGGAGACAAACAAATAGAAAAAGAGAGGGAGTGTGAGAGAGAGCGAGAGAGAGTCAAAGAACGAAAGAGAGAGAGAGAGAGAAACAAAAAGCGAGAGCGAGAAAAACAACGAACAAGAAACGAAGGAGAGACAACGGTCTGGATCTTCGCGACTGGCCATGACTGGTGTCACGCGGCACGCAGGGCTGGTCACGGGGCAGCTGGCGTTGGCGCAGCAGCGTGGGCTTCGTGGGGGTTCGAGTTGCTTGTGCACCCGCCTCGCCGAGCCCGATTCTGGTTCGGCAAATACACATGTCGCCAATGGCTTGCCAGGAGGTGCGACCGGCCGCTTGCCAGGAGGTGTAATGGGCTGTTCAGAGAGGACCTTCTCGCGCAATGAATGACAACGGCTGCGCTCCCATGTGCGACTGTCGGCACTTAGGTGTGGCTCCTTACGGCTGCGCCAGCGTGCTCTGCAGGGACATCCAGCTTCGCTGGGGCGCATGCCCACCACTGCGTTTTTGGACCATGGTTCGGAAGGCCAAGACGTAAGCTCTTTGTTTCGGGAGGTACTGGAGGGGGGTCCCAGGGGCAGGCCGCGACGTGCTCTCAGGGCCACCTCCTGCATCCTTTCCTGGCCTGGGCCCGTCGGAAGGTGCCTCTTCTGTAGCCCCTTTGGCTCAAAGGGCCCGCGAGGCACGGTGCGGCAGCGCAGTCTTCCAGTCGAGAGGCTGCCTTGCCGCACCCCTCATGTAAGAATAGTAGTCTGCTGGCCTAAGACTGGCTTCAAGCTGTGCGAAAGAGAGGACGATGGCCCGGATGGTGCCGCCGGGGGCCCCAGAGCCGCCCGCCGCGGCGCCCGTCGCCGCTGGCGGCCGATTGAGGCGCGCCGCGGCGCTGCAGGACGCGGCAAAGCTCGTGGCCCTGCTGGACGCCGGTGGCTGGACCGGCGCCACGCTCGACGCCTGCGTGGACAGCTCCGGGAAGAGCCCGCTGCACCTCGCCGCGTGGCGCGGGTGCATCGAGAACGTGGTGCTGCTGCTCGAGCGGGGCGCCGACCTCGAGGCTATATCCACCGCCCCCACGAACTACGGCAAGACACCCCTCTTCTACGCCATCACGCGCTGCCGCGGCGGGGTGGTGGAGCTGCTGCTTTCCAGGAGGGCCTCCGCCAAGGTGGTCAACAACAAGGGCCAGACGCCCCTTTCCCTGGCCGCGTCGCATCTGAGCCAGGAGGGCGTGGCCGCTGTGCGGGCCCGGGAGCTTCACGAGAGCACGGCGCCGTGGCGTAACTTCTACGCGTCCCATTGGGACGGGGTGCGCTACGGGGACCTCGACCCGCGGTTCTTGCCCGCCGATCGACGCGAGCCTGGCGATGTGGAGACTGCCTTGGCGATCAACCCGACGACCGCAGAGGGCCGTCGGGGTGAGAATTTCCGGCGGCTGGAGGCTCGGGGGTGGCCAAGAGAGGGGTGATGACTAAGGGGGGGGGGATCATGGTTGGGGGCCCCATGAGATCTCCTCAGATTTCATGGCCCCCCTTCGTATTTCAATGTGTTCCCTGCCCCCTCCCCTGGTCCGCGCGCATGCCTCGGGCCTTGATTTGCGACCCCCCCTCTTGGAACCCTCCCTCTCGGACACCCCCGAGAGGCGGAACGGCGCCCCGCTGCCGCGGCGCCCATCGCGGCCGCAGCCGCGAAGGCGGCCGAGGCGCCCGAGAGGGCACCAGCGGCCACCGACGCGGAGGTCGACTTGGCGTGGCAGCTGCTGGAGGAGGGGCTTGCAGAGGTCGGCGGCAACCACGGGCCGGACGCCGCGCTGGCCGCA
Source organism: Prorocentrum cordatum (assembly GCA_963575745.1). Classification (NCBI taxonomy): domain Eukaryota; class Dinophyceae; order Prorocentrales; family Prorocentraceae; genus Prorocentrum; species Prorocentrum cordatum. The sequence goes on from CAUYUJ010005158.1 coordinate 145,340, forward strand.
GCAGACGAGCTCCTGGCACTGCTGGGGCGGGGCAGCCCCAGGTCCGCATGGCTGCAGACCGCGTCCGAGCACCTGCGCCAGCGCCTGAGGTGCGCCGCTGGTGAGAGCGCGCTTGGCCGGGCACTGCTCGCAGCCGAGAGGCAGGCCCAGGAGAGCACGGCGCCCATCTCCAGGTCGCAGAAGCTCCGGCTGCGCTTTCTCAGAGGCGCCGCCGGGCAGCGCGGGTTTGGCTGCGCAGCGGCGGTGCCAAGCACGGCACTCCGACCCAGTGGCGAAGAGTGCCACCTGCAGGAGCGGCTGGCCCGGCCGCCGCCGCCCAGGCCGCAGGGGGGACAGAGGCAGCCTCTCGGGCTGCAGGAGGGGAGCACGTGCGTGTGGGTGGACAGCGCTGCGGGCACCCGCGACATGCGCGCTGCCATGTCCGGTGCTCAGCACGTGGCCCTGGACACGGAGTGGCGGGACACGAGCGACGCGGCGGAGTCGCACCGCGGCGCCAGGAGCGACACCGCCCTGGCCCTCATCCAGCTCGCGGTCGCAGAGCGCCAGCCCCCGGAGGACCTCTGGGAGGAGGGCCCCCTCCCCGCGGCGCGCTGCTGGCTGGTGGACGTCTGCGTGGCGGACACGGACGAGGACTATGCGGAGGAGCTGGCCCGCACGTGCGGCTGGCTGCTGGCGGGGGGCTCTGGCGCCGTGCTCGTGGGCTTTGCGCTGTCCGGCGACTTGGCGCTGCTGGAGGAGCTGGCCGGGTGCCGCTGCGAGGCCCCGCTGCTCGACCTGCAGAAGCTGGCGGTGCACGCCGGCTGCGGCAGCCACCGGTTCATCTCGAGGAGCGAGAAGGAAAACGGCCTGAGCACAAATGGTCGGAGCCCCGCGCGCCAGGGAGGGGGGGGGACACCGCGCGGATCAAAGAAGCTTGCCCAGAGCTCCGCAAGTTTATGCCCGGGCCGCTATGTTCGAGTAGAGGATCGACTACAGCAGTGATTGTCCCCAGAATTTAGTCTTCTGGTTGAAATCACAGAGACTCCGTAGAACGTAGATGTGCGAATCTTCTACATGTTGTTGAAGCATCGGCGTGACAATCAGTTTTTACGATCCCCTACTCGATTTCTGTTCCTCGGTCGTCCCTTCGCTGAAAGCCGTGGTGGAGCGGTGGGTGCCGGGCCACACCCTGGCCAAGGCCGCGCAGGTCTCCGACTGGGCGCGGCGCCCGCTGACGACAGAGCAGCTGGAGTACGCGGCGCTGGACGCGCTGGTGCTGCTCCTGCTTTGTGGGCGCATGCTCGGATCTGCAGAGGACGGTCTTCCTCCTCCTCCTCCTCCTCCTCCTGTTCCTCCTCCTCCTCCTCCTCCTCCTCCTCATCATCATCATCACCATCATCATCATCATCATCATCATCTTCCTTCTTCTCCTCCTTCTCGCCCTCTTCCTTCTCGTTCTCTTCCTTTCCCCCTCCTCCTCCTCCTCCTGATCCTCGTGCTCCTCCTCCTCCTCCTCCTCCTCCTCCTCCTCCTCCTCCTCCTCCTCCTCCTCCTCCTCCTCCTCCTCCTCCTCCTCCCCCGGGCGTCCGGTGTCACCTCACAGGCTGGGTGTCAGACACAGGCCTTCGGTGGCATTTCATGGAAGCCTGATGCTGTCAGGAACTATCTCTTAGCGTGTCGTTCCGCTGGCTCTGGCCCACCGCGCTTCGGCGCGACACGCAATCCACGTCCTGGCCTCAGGCGTCAACGTCTCAAGCCTGCTCTGGCCTCCCGCCCCGCGGAGCGGAGGGCGAACAAACATAACTTCTGGGGATTTGTCTCGCTGCGTTGAACCATTCTATTTGCTTTGATGATGCACCGCGGGGGCGAACAAAAATAGAATGATTCAGACTTCCTCTCGGCATCGAACGATCGATCGAATTCCAAACTGAGCGACACGCCATCCGCTTGCAGGGCATAGCGTGCTGATGGGGCCGCCGCGGCGACACGCTGGGCCTCTGGGCAAAAGTTCCCGACCGCACGTCCTCCAAGCACCGTCTTGAGATTGGCGCGATCGTGCGCCAGCCTCCTGGTAATCGAGGAGGATGCGCTGAATCAGCGTCTATGAGCTTCGATGCAGCGTCGATGAGCGTCGATGAGCGTCCGCCGGCGTCGATTGGCAGGAGCCCGCAACACGGCATGGGAGGCTCCCGCGAGTTGCCATAGAACATGCATGCACGCACGCATGCCTTTTGTTCTATTGGTCCGGAGGCCGTTTCTGGGACCTGGGGGCCGCCACCAGAGCAAACGTCTCTTGACGAACAGCCACCTCCCCGGGAGGTGGGGTCGGTAGTTCTGGGGGCCAGGGCCTCCAACAAGTCGAGTCGTCGAAGTTGCGGGGCCACAACATTCGATAGTTCGGGGCTGTGGAGCGACCTTCACCTGACAAGCGTGTTCCGCACGGGACGCGCCGCTCAGCGAGGGAAGTGCAGGGTGGGGTGCACAGCTTCCTGGGCGAGACCGTGTCCCTGAACATCAGCAGCCCCCTCACCCTCGTGATCGTGGACGTGATGTTCCAGCAGAAGCTGGGCGAGCAGCCCGAGAAGGAGGGGCAACGGGGGGGAGACAGGCAGCCTCGAGGTGTGCTGCGGATCCCGCTCCCGCCTCCTCCCCTTCTGCGCCGCACCCGCCTGCTGCTCCCCTGGCATCGCTCGGACGTGTGCGTGTTGGTCTCGACGTTTCAGGCTGCGCCCTCCCCCTTTCCTCCCCCCCATTGGCCAACTCAAGCTTCGCGCGGCCCGCTTCGCTTCGACCGGAGGAGGTGCGCTCTCGACCCGCGAATCGAAGAAGTGCTTGTCTCGACGAGGGCCCTCGAGGAGCATCACGTGGACCATCCTGCGGACAACGACGCGCACGAACCCCCCCAAAAAATGCACGGGGGACGGACGTCCGAACGATGGCGAGCTCCCGCCTGGTGCCGCCTCGAGCACCGCCCGGGGCACCTCGCCCCGCGCGGCACGCTCCCGGCAGCAGCGCCCCGCGCGGCACGGGCACGCCGTGGGTCTTGTCGCCTCGTGCCGTCTCGCCTGCAGGAGCGGGGGTGGGGAGGGGGAGGGCTCCCGGGAGGGAGGGGGCGGAGGAGGGGGCGGGGGGAGAGTGGAGGACAGGGGAGGGAGGAGGAAGGAGAGAGGGCGGGATGGACGGAGGCACGGAGAGAGGGGCTCGGAGGATTGGGGGGCGCGCTCGATTGGGGGGGGGGGGTCGGGCTCGCCAGCCTGGAGGGGAGACCCCTCGGGGACCGACCGCCCTGCCGCTGTGTCGCCGCCTCTTGCAGGGCCGAGCGTGGGGGAGGGCGGGCGGGGGGGCTATGGCCGGGGGTGGGTGGCGTTGCCTCTCCCGGCCAGCGGCTTGCCCAGCCCGCGGCCGCACGGCCACGGCAGCGGGGTCGAGGTCGAGGCCGACGGTGGCCTTCTCGCGCTCGGGCGGGCCCTGCTCGTTCGGTGGCCTGGCTCGCCTGGCACGGCAGAGGGTGGCGGAAAGCAGGCGGCAGTGAGACGGGGGCGGCCCCGGCGGCGGCGGCGGAACGCGGCGGAAGCAAGAGGCTAAGGCGAATCTCTCTAAGACAATGGCAGGTTTTGTATCTTCGTGCCATGGCGCCTCATGTGCACATGCAGTGGAAGCCCATGCCAAAAGAAACACCCTGCTTGCCTCGAGGGTGCCCTGGGTTTCTCGAGTCTCGATGATTTTTGCCATGGGAAACGTGACGTTCCAACACCAGAAAGACGCTGATGTCCTGGGGTCTCAGGGTTGGGTTTCTTTTGGAAGGTTCTTTGTGATTGAGTCCCTACTGTATACAGTCGCATGACATTTGCGCGTGCTCAGAAGTATCATGAAGACCACAGTTCGACGAGCCAGCCCGAAATATCCTCAGCCCGTTTTTATGCCTGTCACGTCTCGACAGTTTGCCAATGTCAGGCGACTTTCATACCATGATAATGAGGGCCCACATAGCTAGGAGTCGGCTGCAGTGCGGGTGCGTGGGTGGGAACCCTCATGCAGTTTGCAGCGCCCCGTGGTGGGGGACCGAGGGGCTGCTCTGCAGCGTGATGGCACTGAGGCAGACTTCAATGGCGGGGACACGCTGTCAGCGGCGATTTTTGTTATTCAGGTTCCCTTCGTTGTTAAGAAGTTGGACGAGGGTATTGGAAAGAGAGCCTTCACCGCAACTAGTTGTGGTGTACAAGTGGGCTGAAACATAGCAAGCATGAACGGCTTTAGGGGCGCCCGTCGGGGCTCAACGCAACCAGGCAAGCCGCTGCTGTCGCACCGCATCACCAATCGACGTGGCGCGCCTCGAAAGATTCCAAGCGACAGCGGGCAACCGCGGAATTCCGCCAATCCGAATCGAACGTCCCAAATGGCACCCCGAAAGCGCTGCGAAAGCAGGCGCTACAGGGGGCCACCACGACGAGGTCTGGCACTGCCTGACCGCGTCGCGATGACGTCTGACCAGGTCTGGCGTCGGTGCCAAAACCGCCCCCCCCGTCCAGGGCCCCGAACATGTATCAATATCCTTGCGTAACTTGCCAATCGCAAATAACCCCAATATCCGGGGAAAGTACTCAAAGATATCCAATCCTATTCAAAGATATCCAAACTGGACGATTCGGGATTTGGGCTTGCATTCTGAGTTTGTCTTGGGGCAGGGAACGCGCCGCCCGGTCGACCAGCCCCCCTCGACGAACCAACGCGTGCTGTAGGTTTCGCCGCGTATGCGTTGCGATCGATTGCGCGGGGGAACCAACCGTGGCGCGCGTTCAGACGCGTGTGCGAGCTCAATCCCAGAGAAGAGTTGCCCTCCCCCTTGTGGCCAGCACCAAAGGTGAGTTCTGCGAATGGTCACTCTTACGTGGTTGGATGTATACTGTGGGAACATTTTTGATTAATTTGGTGTTTCTTTGACTCACTCTATAACCATTTCTAAACCGTGTGGCGATTCTGCTGACCCAGGCTTGGTATCACTGTCAACAAAATAATGGATACATGTTGCTCATTTTGAAACGAGCGGCGAAGTCTTGGACCACAGCCATTCTTCATTGTAGGCGTTGAGTGCCATCTTTCCCGTCGCGAAGAAGCGATGCACCACTTCTGTATCATTCGATGCTCCGTTGTATTATTCGATAACAAAACGATAGGGCCGTTTTGTTAACGGTTCCGTTTTGCAGTTTTTTTGCTGGTTCCGACGCCGTTTTTGTACCGGTTCCGTCGCCGTTTTTTGACCGGTTTTGGTCCGGTTCCAAGCCTGAAGCCGTCTTTTGCCGTTTCGGGTCGCCGTTTTTTTGCCGTTTCCATGTTCAAGGGACACTTTTTCGGAAACGGTGAAAAAAACGCCCTGCCGTTTCCAGGAGGATCAGAAGCCTCTTCCCTCTGCCGCCGCATGCGCTTCTGCATTCTCGCCAGTCTGGGACTCTGTAAGGGTTCTTCGAGTGAGTCTTCGGACTTTCGTTTGCGCGCCCTGCGTGCGTCCTCTTCATGCAGCGGCTGGATCGGGCTCGAAATCCTGGTCAGATGAGCCCCTCGAGTTGCTCATACCTCTCTGACCTCAAGCAGCCGGTGGGGTGTTGCGTCGGCAGGTGGCGTCGGCGTTGTGGGACCCGTGGTGCGGAGCTCTGCTCGACAAGTGCTTCAACAACTGGGAGCGCTGCAACCCGCAGAACCTGCGAAATGTACCCGCTTTCTCCACAAAGACGACGATGACGATAAGGCCGATAAGTATCAGATGAGGAACAGATATCGATAGCGCTACCGCTACTGCTACCCTTCCCTTGTCGCCACGGCCGGATTCACGTCGATATTCTTGTCAGAAGGCACCCTTGAAGCGGTCTTGTGAGTAGTGGTATCGGTATGAGTTCTTGCTTCCCAGAGGATGATTATGATGATGAGGAGGAGGAGGAGGAAGAGGAGGGGAAACAAGAGCACGGTGGATTGTTCAGAGTTTGTGGTTAAGCTTGTGTTTCTGGAGATCAGGGCTCTAGGTTTCTGCCGTGCAGGCGGCGGTATGAGAGATGGCAGCAGCATCGAGACGTCGACGATGGCAGCACTCGCAGAACAGTTCATAGTTGGCGTTGCGTGGCGCAGCTGGCTCGGGCAGTGGCGAGATCACGAATAAAAGGCTGGCAGAGCTCAGGTGCCGGGTTCTCAGGCTCCGTAGTCAACGCGATGGCGAGCGAAGTACCCCGTTGGGACATTCCAGTCTATAGCATGCAGGTCTTCATTCGAGAACCTACGCTTTCGAGAAAAAAACACTCGAGGCTTGCAAGGCAGGTTTGAGTTGCCCCCATGGCGGTCTGCGATGTTTGCTCATCGCCTGGTGGCCATGGTCTCTTCATGTCTATGGGCCACAGGATGCGCACACCTTTTTGGTCTCGCACGTGCCCGTCTGTAGCCTACCGCCCGTGGGATCGTGCCAGGGTCCAGGGAATCTAATTGAAGCGGTCTGCTCCCTGCTCCCCTCTCCCTCCTTGTTTTTCCTCATCCTTCTCCCCGCCTCCTCGTCCTCGTCATCGTCTCGCTCCATCTTGCTCCTAATCCTCTTCTTCCTCGTCCTGCTCGTCGTTTGCCTCTGTCTGCCCTCCGCATCCTCTTCGTCTTCCTCCCTCCTCGTCTTCTTCCTGTTCATCCCCCTCCTTGCCTTCCTCCGGAGGGAGTAGTGAGGGAGGGAGCGGGGGGTGGGGGAGGAAGGAAGGAGGAGGTAGGGGGGAGGGAAGGAGGTTGGAAGATGCAGGGAGAGTGTGAGCAGGAAGGGGAGGAGAGCAGGGGAGACAGGACGCACGCTCAATTCGATCTTCCTCGTGACCGTCCTCCCACGTCTTCTTCTCCGACTCTTCCCCCCCTCCCCCCCTCCTGCGGCTCGGCCTGTGCGGGAGCGAACTGTGGTCTGGTTGTTGCCTGACCTGCCGCCCACCCTGTCACTGGCTTCATCGGCCAGCTTTCGGCCTCGGCTCGGATGCTAGGCCTTGGTTGCCCCTTGTCCCTCACTCCTTCCCGCAGCGCCTTGCCAAGCTCTAAACTGCATGCAAACCTCTGGCTGAACCTCACCAGAGCGAGAACTGGAGTCGGCTTGGCAACGGTCTGTCTCTACACCGAGATGAGTGGGGTCTCAGTCGAGCCGCTTTGTTTTTGCCTCACCATTCTCCCACAACGTGGACCCCCAGAGGTCTGGAACTCTTCCCCAGGACAGTTTATTCGTCGCGGGCCGATGTTCGACGGTGCCGGGAGTTGGTTCGAAGAAGAAAAAACGCCAGAATCATAAATTGCTGTCTCTCCGCGCGGATTTCTTGGATCCGGTAATATTGATGATGTTGATGAGGATGATGTTTATGATGATGTGTTTGTTGATGATGATGATGATGATGATGATGATGATGATGATGATGATGCTGATGATGATGATGATGATGATGATGGTGATACTGATGATGTTGATGATGGTGGTGTTGGTGCAGATGATGATGATACTAATGATGGCGATGGTGATGACATTGATGATGATGATGATGATGATGATGATGATGATGAGGAGGAGGAGGACGACCACGATGGTTATTATGATGAAGGTGTGGAAGAGGGTGATGCGCGATTTTGACGTGATGGTATTGCTAGCAGTACTGAGCCAAGGATGTTCCCCTTGGTGCTACTGTTGTTAGTTTTGTTGATGAACACGATGGTCATGATGCTTATTATGATGACGATGGGAGGAATGATGAGGAGGAGTACGTATGATGGTCGGGATAGGAATGTGGACGAGGGCGAGGCTGGCTACGACTATGGCGCGCCCTTGTGCATCACAGCGCTTTTCAAGCTCTTACAGCGACCCTGGGGCCTGGGCTGGAACCTGAGCGCGCGCCAAGCGCGCGATCTTTCTAGCCTTATAGAAGAAAACGTTATAAACATAGTTTGTCTGAACTCCGCGCGGATTTCTTGGATCGGCGCTTGGGCGCCCCTGGCGGCGCCTCCGGCACCGCCCTCGGCCCGCTCCGCGCGCCAGGGGCGCAGGGCGCCGAAAGTGCATGTTCGTGCGGTTTTTGGTCCCTCTGGATGCGATGCTGGCTGGTCCCCCTGAAAGCGTTGATACGGCGGCCGCGGTGATCGTCGACTCCGCCATGGCGGCCGGCGCCGCCAAACTCCGATCGCGCAGCGAGACTTTGGACGGCGACTGAGAGTGAGGCTGAGCTACTTGACATGTGCGACGATGGGGACTTCACCGCCGATCGTGTGAAGACTGCCACGGATTAGGATGCAACATTTGGGAGGTTGCATTCTGAAGCGGCGCTGGTATATCCCTGGTCGAGAACTGGTGTAGTCCGGGATAGACTCGCTTACTCCAGCTTATTTCCCCTGATTCCCGCTTAATCCCACCTCATCCGAATCAATCCCGGGCCTAATCCGGCTTAGTCCGGCTCCATGGCCCCTGACTTGGGCTTCATAGCCCTTCATCGTGTTGGCGAACACCTCCCAGGAGTTGCCTCCCAACATGGAGCTGGCGAGGAGCAAGGACGCAGTGCATGACAGCCGAGCATCGGATTCAGAAGCCTCCCTCCGAAAAGCTGGCCCAACTTCTTGAGCACGTGAACCGTTCGCCCCCTGCAGCGCGAACAACAGAAGTTGACCCAGGCTTGTCTGCAGAAACTTCTGCGAAGCCGGCCCAGATGTCTCAACTGATACGTTTCTTGATCATATTCGCGTTTGCACTACGAAGACCCCCCTCCAGCGGACGGGGCTAGGACGAGGATCAATCCGTTCCCTTGCGTTCCGGAGCGCGCTCAGAGCGTTCCGGAATGCTTCTAGAAGGCCGCGGCACCCAGCACATTCTTCTGAGCCGCTGGCTCGCAGAGGCTCTTGGAGATTCTCGGCTTATCCTCACCCGATGTTATCCTCGTCTTGGCTTCGTCTTATCGTCCGCAGATCCAAGTTCATGTGTACAAGGGAATCACTCAGTGTTCCAGCGCGGCCTCTTCCTTTTTCTACTGAGGGAATCACGTCCCGAGTAGAGCAACACGAACCACGATTCTCGAGTTATCCTCTCCCGATTTGATCCTCGCCCTGGTTTCGTCTTACCCCCGTCCCCCCTGGGGAGAGTTCGACGCAGCGTCGTCCGGGAGCACTGTCGCTTGCGATACTGTGTGGTTCACCAGTGTTGGCAGTATTCTCAGGATTGCTTCACGTTGGTGCTTTGTCGGGGTAGTGCTCACTCGGGAATGTCCCTCTACAGGAGGCACGGTCAATCATTGTCAAAAAATAGTCTGGGGGCGATTTTCCACCACTCTGGGTGCTTTTTTCATTCATGTTCTGACTCTTCCTCATGCTTCGCCCAAGCTCCGCATGCAGGGGGACACGCCCGACCTGAGGGTGGTGTCCGCTCAATCTGCTCCCTCCAGAGAGGAAACACTGGGGGGCGGACAGAACCCCCCAACAGTGACACGTCGATTAGTGCATTGTCCGTTGTCGGCTCTCGAGAGGGCGCCGCGGCTGTTCTTTGCCAGGCTTGCGCCCGCCAGGTTTGGGCCTCAGGTCGTTCTCACTAAACCACGTTTTCCTAAAGGGAGGTCTGTCCAGCCCCGAAAAAACACCCCCCGTGGCGAGGTCCTCTGGAGAGGACAAACCACCCGCCAGAGAGGAAACACCATCCCCTCCAGAGAGGAAAAAACATCCCCTGAGGGTGGTGTCCGCTCGATCTGCTCCCTCCAGAGAGGAAAAAACCAGCCCCCTCCAGAGAGGAAAAACCATCCCCCCCGCGGCGGCTCTTATTTTCCAGGCTTGCGCCCGCCAGGTTTGGGCCTCAGGTCGTTCTCACTAAACCACGATTTACTAAAGGGAGGTCTGTCCATCCCCGAAAACCCTCCCCCCCCGTGGCGAGGTCCTCCGGAGAGGACAAACCACCCTCTATGAGAGGAAGATCCCCCCCCCCTCCAGAGAGGACAAGACCATCATCCCCCGAGGGTGGTGTCCGCTCTATATATCTGCTCCCTCCAGAGAGGAAAAACCCAGCTCCCTCCAGAGAGGACCCCCCCCCGCGGCGAGGTCCTCTGGAACCCGCGGGACCTCCTGGGTGCGGGCGGGCACCCCGAGCCAGGCCCCGCCGCGCGCGCGCCTCCGCGGCGGACCGGCCGCCCTGCCGCGGCGCTCTGCCGCGGGGTCGCCTCGGGGGGGAGCGGTCGGCGCCAGGGGCAAGTCGGCTCTCTGCCCTGCTCGCCCTCCCTGGGAGGCCCTCGTCGCCTCCCACCCTCCCTCTCTCGCCCTCCCTCCTCCTCCCCCATCCTGCTCCTCCTCCTCCTCCTCCCTCTCCTGCTCCTCCTCCCCCTCCTGCTCCCTCTCCTGCTCCTCCTCCTCGTGCTCCTCCTCTTCCTCCTCCTCCTCCTCCTCCTCCTCCTCCTCCTCCTCCTCCTCCCGAAACCCTCGGTCGGTCGGGGGGGGGGCGGCATCGAAGCTTCGAGGTTCGAGGTCCGAGGTTTCCGGACGTGTTCGTCGGCTCCCGTGTGCCGTCTCCAGCGGCTGCGCCTCGCCGAGGGGCGTCGGGGGCTGCCCGGATCGTCCCGAACGGCCGCCCGAGGCCCGAGGTGTGACCCAGAGGCCACCAGTGGAGCAGGAGCGGAAGACCGACGTACACGACGTGCACGCACATGAAGCCACGTTTGCTGCGAGAGCGCGCCTGGGGGCCGTGTTCATGCAGGTGGTTTGGCGCGTAAGACGGCGATGGCGGTCTCATCGAGCAGAGGTATGCGCGGATTCCGTGGATCAGTGCTGGACCCTCCTGGCGGCGCCTCCAACGCCGTCCGTGGCCCGCCCCGCGCGCCAGGGAGGGGGAGACCCACTGCACATCCAAGAGATTGGTCCTCCAACCACCAGTGATGTTTATGCAGTTGTTTCGCCTTCTATCTCATCAGGAGCCCGGGGCAAGGTGTGCCAATCTCTAAAGTGAAGACGCTGCTTCAGCTCCTCGAGTGCGCCAGCCTGCGGTGCAATTCGCGCACGAGGGGGGGGGGCGGGTCAGACGCTCTTTCGGCTCACAGGACGGAGGGATTCCCTGCGGCCAGGAGCGCCCCGACGCAAAGCGTCTGGGCTTCTGCAAACAGACGAGCGGGGCCGATGTCTTGGGACCAGCCAGCGGACACGAAGAGAAAAAAGGGCCGAGGAGGATCGAGGAGAAGCGAGGTTCGAGGATCGAGGAGGGCCCCCTTCCCCAGGTCTGCCCGCGCCACGAGGCACAGGAAGGCGGGAGGTCTCGGCAGCCGTGTTCGGCCTCGGGGGGCCCGGCGCCGGGCCCAGAGGCCGCAGATAATGACATCCAGGAAGCCTTGGCATCGCTCGGGCGTGTGCGTTTGTCCTTCAGCGAGGACCCTCGAGGAGCATCATCGAGCACTTGGCGAAACATGCACGCACGAAAACGAAGCAAACACAGGGCATGGACGTCCGAGCGATGGCGAGGAAGAAGGAAGAAATTTGTCCTCCTGGGGAGAGGTCTCCGACTTCGGAGGACCGCGCACGGAACAACTCGGGATACCAGATGTCTGGGTTGACGTCTGCGGCGTCTGCGGGAGTCCCTCGCTGGCGGGGGAGGTCCTCGGGGCGGTCCGTGTCCCGGAGGACTCGGCGACCCATGTGGTGGCGACCCCCCTTGGCATTGCCCGGGGCGGCTCCCGAAAGACTTCTCGGGCGGGGATTTCCCAGAGCGCCAGCATCGTCGAGCGCGAGTCTTCACGTGACACCTCGCCGGAGTGTCAGGAAGAGGCGGGGAGGGGCAAGCCAGGCCCGCTGGTGCCGCGTCCGACGTCCGACCCCTCCATCGCCCATCCCTTCCCGTTGCGCTGACTTCTCCTCCGTCCGCAGATGGGCGCCCTTGCGGACCTGGATCCCCCCAGTGAGGACCCAGATCTCCCAAGTGACCCCAGACCCCTAGATCGAAGTCGGGCCTGTCCCCCTACAGGGCGAATCTGTAAGAATGGTCTCGGGACGATGTGTTTAGTATTGGTTTGGCCATTTGGGAACATGTTTTGACCGTTTGTAAACTTGTTCGTCCAACATCCCCCTTGTAGGGTGACGCGCCCGACCCAACCTCAGATTCCTTAGATCCGCGCTGGGCACCTCCCTGGCGCGCGGAGCGCGCGCCAGGGGCGTCGGAGACGACGCCAGGGGGTGGCTGTGCCGATCCATAATCTTGGTATCGCTCGGACGTTTGCACTTCTTCTCGGCGGGGATTATCAAGGAGCATCCTGAATCATCCTGCGAACAAGCCGCGCACGAAACCGGACAAAAACACAGGGAATGGACTTCCGAGCGATGGCCAGAAACAGAAATTTCCGTGAGGACCGCCGCCGTGAGGACTTCCGAAAGTTTACGCGGGTGCAGTTTTCTTTCTTCCAGCCTTCTTCCTCCCCCCCCCTCCCACTCGCGGGCCCCAATCCTACCCCTCCCCATTCTCCCGCATCCTCTCCCACAGCTGTTTCGGCCCAGGCCGACGAAGCGAGGCGACGCGAGCAGGGGCGTTCGGTCGTCCCGCTTCTTCCCGTTCTGGCAGGGCAGGCCGAGCGATCGCCACACTTGAGGTTCGCGCTCTGGGGGGGAAGGAGCGAGCAATGGGTGGTGGAATGAGGTGGGCAGGGTGAGTGTTCGGGCAAGCGGATGAGATGGTGCATGGGAAGATGAGGAGGAGGCGAAGATCCGGGAGTGGGGAGGATGCGGGAAGGAGGAGCAGGAGGACACGATGGGAAGAGGCGGGGAGGACTAATAGGAGGAGGAACATGAGGAGGAGGAGGAGAAGGAGAATGAGGAGGAGGAGGACCAATGCAAACCCTGGCCTCATCAACGATTTTGTATTGAGCCCTCCATCTAAGTTCCCTCTTCATTGGTTCGTGCACGGATTCATTCTCACTGAGTGAGGTGCCCCAGTGGAAGACAACCGTCCGAGAAGATTGAATTGTTCCAGGCCTTGCGTCTTGACGGTCTTACATTGTGCCAGAACGCCACCCTTGGGACTTCAACATGACAGTCCGATTTCGTGCCAAAGCGCCGTTTCTTGGACGTCACCCATAAGAACCCGTGGAATTGCTGTAGGCTCCTCTTAAGACGAATGTGCGCGGCGCTAAGGCGAGAGACGCAGTCTGAAAAGAGACTGCCCTCCATCCGTGAAGCTCCTGAAAGCTTTTAAGACGAATGCGCGCAGCGCAAAGGCGAGCGCCACATGTTGAAAAGGACGTGTCATCCATCCTCGAAGCTCGTGCACATGTTTAAGACGAGTGTGCGCGGCGCTCAAGCAAGAGCCACATTCCAACAACGGCCCGCCCTCGTGAACTTGTTGCAGGTTTCGAGCGCAAGGGTTACAATGGCAATGGCGAGGAAGGCTCAAGCAAACCACCCCGTCCTCCCTCCGATTCTCCCGGATGCGACAGGGTGGAGTGATTTTTACGGAGAAAGGGAAAGGAGGAGAAGAAGGAGGAAATGGGGAGGAGGAGGAGGAAGAGGAGGAGGAGAAGGAGGACAAGCAGGAGGCCGAGGGAGGAGGATGGTGTCGAGAATGGGGAGGGTGGAGGATTGGAGGAAGTACGATGCGGCGGAGAAAGGGGAGGGAGGGAGGGAAAGGTGATGCACTGGAGGAGGGGGATGAGGAGACGTAGAACATATGAGGGACGGATCAAGATACCGAGGAGTGATGATAGTGTTGCCGATGTTGCTGATAAGGCTGATGATGATGATATTGATGAAGCTGATGCTGATGCTGATGAGGATGAGGATGAGGATGCGGATGGGATGATGATGATGATGATGTTGCTGATGATGATGATGATGATGATGATGCTGATGAGGATGATGAGGATGATGATGATGAATATGATGATGACAAGGAAGATGCTGATGCTGACGATGAGGACGATTATTCTGCTGACGATGATATTGGTGGTGATGATGATGACGATGCTCATGATGACGATGATGCTGATATCGGTGATGACGGTTATGCTGATGATGGTGGTGATGGTGATGGTCATGCTCATCTTGTTCGTGATCATGACGATCATCAGGATACCGATGCAGATGGTTATGACGATGATGGCGATGATGCTGATGATGTTGCTGATGGTGATGGTGATACTGATATAGGCGATGCTGAATTTGATGGTGGCGATGGCGATGCTGCTGATGATGATGATGATGATGTTGGCGGTGGTGACGGTCATGATGATGCTGATCGTTATTATGATCATGCTGATGTTGGGGATCGTGAGTATCTGATGGCGCTGACGCCGCCGACGATGATGGCGGTGATGCTGATAATGATGGCGATGCTGATGACGACTGTGATGATGCTGGTGCTGATGCGGGTGCTGCTGCGGATGCTAATGATGTTGAGGATGATGCTGATGCTTATGCTGGTGATGATGCGTATGGTAATGATGACGACGACGATGATGGTGATGCGTTTGCTGGTGATGATGACGATGGATATGATATTGTTGTTGCTGGCGATGCTGATTCTGATGCTGACTATGCTGTTGATGATGATGGTGGTGATGATGATGACGATGATGCTGATAGAGGCAGAGGAGGGGAAGGAGGAGGAGGAGGTGGTGAGGGAGTGGGGAGGGAGTGGGGAGGATAAACATGTTGTGAAGGAGCAGGACGGGTGATGGAGGAGGAAGAGCATAGTGCTGTTGGAGGAGGGGGAAGAGGATGAGGAAAGAGGAGGAAGAGGAGGAGGAGGAGGAGGAGGAGGAGGAGGAGGAGGAGAAGGTGGAGAAGGAGGATAATAAGGAGTGGAGGGGGAGTGGCGGAGGAGGGGTAGGAGGAGGGGTAGGAGGAGGGAGAGGTGGAAAAGAAGGAGTATTTTGAGGAGGAGATGGAGGAGAAGTAGGAAGTACGATTGAGGTAGTGGGTATCAGGATTATCAGCAGAAGGAGGACGAGGAGGACGACGAGGAGGAGGGGGAAGCCAGATCTCCACTGTCGCCGCGGTTTGGGCTGCCCCGCCCTTCCAAGCCGCAGAGCAGCGGCGCCCAGCATGGCACCGAAGAAGGCCAGCCGGGCGGAAGCGGCCGCGGGGGCGTCCTTCTCGTCCCCCCCCTCCCTCCCCCCCCTCCTCTCTCGCCCTCCTCCCCTTCCCCCCTCTCCACCTCCCCCTCTCCTCCCCCTCCCCCCTCGTTCCCTCCCTCGCCCCTCCTGCCCTCGTTCTCCTGCTCCTCCTCCTCTTCCCCTCACCCCCATCCCCCCTCATCCCCATCTTTCCTCTTCCATCATCCTCCCCTCCAACGCCCCCCTCCTCGAGGAGAGAGAAGGAGGGAGGGTGAAGAGGAGGAGGAAGAGGCGGAGCAGGAAGGAGTTGGATGAGGAGGTAGAGGAGGAGGAGGAGGAGAAGATGGAGGAGGATGAGAAGATGAAGGAGGAGGTGGCACCGTGGAGGAAGAGATAGAGGAGGACAAGATCGAGGGGGAGGGGGTAGAGGAGGAGGAGGAGGAGGAGGAGGAGGAGGAGGAGAAGGAGGAGGAGGAGGAGGAGGAGGAGGAGGAGGAGGCGAGGAGGAGGAGGAGAAGGAGGAGGGATGTAGTTTCCTAGTGCCTCTGCGGAGCCGGGGCGCTCATCGGGTCCCAGGGCACGCCGGGGGCATGCTCAGGGACGCCTCCGCGCGGGATGTCCGCTCCGATACACAGCGTGTGCGCGGAGATCGCTGCGCCTTGCAGCCCAGATCGGAGAGGCATCCTCCAGCGAGGCAGGGGCAAGAGAAGGGCCGTGAAGGGGCCCTTTGGTCCCCTTTGGGAGCCAGCAGGGGGGGCCCGAAAAGGGCCCTTGTCTTTACCCCCCGTGTAGGCCACCCCCCATTACCACCCGCCCGAAAGGGGTGGCGCGGGTGCGTGCGAAGCTGACTACGTCTCGGGCAGTGCGGAGCGCGACGTTTGGCAGCCCGGCTAGTTCCCCTGGGCAGCGGCGTCACGTTTTGCGGAACCCCTGTCAGGAGTTGCGATGCTATATTTCTCATCCCTCCTCATCCTTCCGCCCCTTCTGCCCCGTCCTTCCTCCAGATGTCCGCAGCGAAATAATTATCCCGACCCTCGTCCGGGGGAGACACTGGCAGGTTACGCGCAGTTGTTTTCGAGGCGCGCGCGCCATTGGCCCAAACATTGGCGCACCCCGTGTGGGGAAGGGACAAATCGCCAAACTCATGGCTTGTTGGCGTGGAAATGGGGCTCGCCATTCTGCTGGGGCGCGCGGAGCAGAAACGTCAGCGCCTGGGCGCGATTGCGGGAATGGCGGGCGTTGTGGAACGAGTTCGGGGGTAACTATTTGCACGTTGTTCCCCAAACAGCTTGCTGAACGGGGTGCTGTTGTGATAGAAGCTAACTCCGGCCGAGGGAAAGGGGAGCAAAGACATCCTCACAAAAATCTACTGGTCCGGGCCGTTTCGCTTGAGACATCCTCACAACTCTCATTTCTGAGTTGGCCGGGATTGGCCGTTTCGCCTGAGACATCCTCGAAAAGTTGCGCTCCAGGACGCCGCGCGAGAGGTGGTCCGGGCCGTTTCGCTTGAGACATCCTCCAAACTCTGGGCCCCGAGGTGCAGCGCAAGAGGTGGTTCGGCCCGTTTCGCTTGAGACATCCTCGCAACTCCGGGCTCCCAGATGACGCTTGCGAGGTGGTCTGGCCCGTTTCGCTTGAGACATCCTCGAAACCCTGAGCCCCGAGATGCCGTGCGAGAGGTGGTCCGGCTCGTTTCGCCTGAGACATCCTCGCAACTCTGGGCTCCGAGATGCCGCTTGCGAGGTGGTCCGGCCCGTTTCGCCTTAGACATCCTCGCAATTTTGGGCTCCGAGATGCCGCTTGCGAGGTGGTCCAGCCTGTTTCGCCTGAGACATCCTCGCAACTCTGGGCTCCGAAATGCCGCTTGCGAGGTGGTCCGGCCCGTTTCGCCGGAGACATCTTTGCAACTCTTGGCCCCGAGGTGCAGCGCAAGGTGGTCCGGCTCGTTTCGCCTGAGACATCCTCGCACCCTGAGCCCCGAGATGCCGTGCGAGAGGTGGTCCGGCCCGTTTCGCCTGAGACATCTTTGCAACTCTGAGCCCCGAGGTGCAGCGCAAGAGGTGGTCTGGCCCGTTTCGCTTGAGACACCCTCGCAACTCTGGGCTCCGAGATGCCGCTTGCGAGGTGGTCTGGCCCGTTTCGCCTTAGACATCCTCGCAACTCTGGGCTCCGAGGTGCAGCACAAGAGGTGGTCCGGCCCGTTTCGCCTGAGACATCCTCGCAACTCTGGGCTCCGGGATGCCGCTTGCGAGGTGGTCTGGCCCGTTTCGCCTTAGACATCCTCGCAACTCTGGGCTCCGAGGTGCAGCACAAGAGGTGGTCCGGCCCGTTTCGCCTGAGACATTCTCGCAACTCTGAGCTCCCAGATGCCGCGCAAGAGGTGGTCGAGCCTGGGGGCCCAGAAGACTACATGTTAGATATCCCCCTCTGGAACCCTGGGAGCCCCAGGAGGCCCCAGAGAGCTTCAGGAGGCGGCAGGACGCCCAGGACAGGCCCCAGGGGCCCCCAGGAGATTCCCAGGAGGCTCCCAGGAGGCCCCAGGAGGCCTCTTATCAGAACGTGTCAAGTTCATACACACTCGGTGTCGATTCGCTGATTTTTCCTGCTCTTGCGCCCCCCCCCCCCCCATTTCGGGGGGCCATGTTAGATATCCCCCCCTGGGAGCCCCAAGAAGCTTCAGGAAGCCCCAGGTAGGGTCCAGGAGGAAGCTTCAGGAGGTCCCCAGGATGCCCTAGGAGGCCCCAGGAGGCCCCCGCAACTCGGAGCTCTGAGACGCCGCGCTCGAGATGGTCCGGCCCGTTTCGCCTGAGACTTCCTCGCAGCACGTTTCGCCCGAGACATCGTCGCAACGCTGGGGTCCTAGATGCCGCGCGCGAGGTAGTCCAGCCTGTTACGCTGGAGACATCCTCGCAACTCTGGGCTCCGAGATGCCCTGCGCGAGGTGGTCCGGCCCGTCTCGCCGAAGACATCCTTGCAACTCTGAGCTCTGAGATGCCGTGCGCAAGGTGGTCCGGCCCGTTTCGCACAAGACATTCTCGCACCTCTGAGCTCCCAGATGCCGCGCAAGAGATGGTCCAGCCTGGGGGCCCAGAAGGCCACATGATACATAAATAAATATAAACATAAACATATATATATATATATATATGTGTATACATATATATATATATATATGTATATATATCCCCCTCTGGGACCCTGGGAAGGCCCCAGGGGTCCCCAGGAGATTCCCAGGAGGCTCCCAGGAGGTCCCAGGAGGCTCCTTATCAGAACGTGTCAAGTCAATACACATCCGGTGTCGATTCTCTGATTTTTCCTGCTCTTGTGCCCCCCCCCCCTTTTGTAGGGCCCCGACGGCCACATGTTAGATATCCCCCCCTGGGAGCCCCAAGAGGCTTCAGGAAGCCCCAGGGGGGTCCAGGAGGCCACAGGAGGCCCAGGAGGAAGCCCCAGGAGGTCCCCAGGAGACCCCAGGAGGCCTCAGGAGGCCCCTGCAACCTGGAACTCTGAGACGCCGCGCTCGAGGTGGTCTGGCCCGTTTCGCCTGAGACTTCCTCGCAGCAAGCTTCGCCCGAGACATCGTCGCAACTCTAGGGTCCGAGATGCCGCGCGCGAGGTGGTCCAGCCTGTTACGCTGGAGACATCCTCGCAACTCTGGGCTCCGAGATGCCCTGCGCGAGGTGGTCCGGCCCATCTCGCCTGAGACATCAACGCAACTCTGAGCCCCGAGATGCTGCCCAAGAGGTGGTCTGGCCCGTTTCACTTGAGACATCTCGCGCTTTTGCATTCCGAGATGCCGCGCGAGAGGTGGTCTGGCCCGTTTCGTCTGAGACGTCCTCGAAACTCTGGGCTCTGAGATGCCGCGCGCGAGGTGGTCTGGCCCGTTTCGATCCGTTTCGCCTGAGACATTCTCGAAACTCTGAGCTCTGAGCTGCCGCGCAAGAGGTGGTCCAGCCCATTTTGCCTGAGACATTTTCGCAACTCTGACCTCGGAGATGCCGCGCGCGACGTGGTCCAGCCCGTTTCGCCTGAGACATCCTCGCAGCTATGAGCTCTGAGATGCCCTGCGCGGGGTGATCTGGCCCGTCTCGCCTGAGACATCCTCGCAACTCTGAGCTCCGAGATGTCGTGCGCAAGGTGGTCCGGCCCGTTTCGTACAAGACATCCTCGCAATTCTGGGCTCCGAGGTGCAGCGCAAGAGGTGGTCCAGCCTGGGGGCCCAGAAGACTACATGTTACATGTTACATATCCCACCTGGGACCCTGGGAGCCCCAGGAGGCCCCAGAAAGCTTCAGGAGGCCGCAGGACGCCCAGGACAGGCCCCAGGGGTCCCCAGGAGATTCCCAGGAGGCTCCCAGAAGGCCCCAGGAGGCCCCTTATCAGAACGTGCCAAGTTAATACACATCCGGTGTCGATTCGTTGATGCTTCCTGCTCTTGTGGCCCCTCATTTTGGGGGGCCCCGACGGCCACATGTTACTGTATTAGATATCCCCCCCTGGGAACCCCAAGAGGCTTCAGGAAGCCCCAGGTGGGGTCCAGGAGGCCACAGGATGAGAGGACACCGAGTCAGGAACTGCCAGGGGGCCTTCACACGACGGCAACCCCAGAGCCCACTCGAAATGATCAAGCGGACCCAGGCCGCAGAGCACAGAACTCTGCAGAAAACTATGCACACAATCCCTCACTCCAGCTACGCCTGGATTCGCGGGATATTCGCAGAGAAACTCGCGCGCGCCAGTTTGACCGATCAAATTGCGGTCGCCCTGGGCGCATGCTTCAAATGCGCCAGGCTCGCCGTCAAAATGGGCAGAGTCTGAGGCCGAGCTGGACGGGCTTACATCGCGAAAAGAAGCAGCTCACTTCTTCTTCCAGCTTCCGTGCTGGCGCCCGTGCTGTCCCCAGGAGGCCCCAGGAGGCCCCTGCAACTCGGAGCTCTGAGACGCCGCGCTCGAGGTGGTCCGGCCTGTTTCGCCTGAGACTTCCTCGCAGCACGTTTCGCCCGAGACATCGTCGCAACTCTGGGGTTCTAGATGACGCGCGCGAGGTGGTCCAGCCCGTTACGCTGGAGACATCCTCGCACTTCTCGGCTCCGAGATGCCGTTCGAGGTGAAGAGGAGGTGGAGGAGGAGGAGGAGGTGGAGGAGGAGGAGGAGGAGGAGGAGGAGGCATGTTCTAACATGCCATGCCAGCCCGCACTGGACGGGCACGCAATCGACCTTGGAAACCGCAGTGGGTGTAGAAACCCTGTTTGGAGATGCTGCACTCTGGCTACACTATTCTTTCCTTTGTTTTGCCTCGCCAGAGGGGCCCCGGGGGCGCGCAGGGGCCCGGCGTGTCTCGACGCGGGGGCGTTCACTGTCCCCCTGGTGGGCCAGGGCTTTGATGGCTTTGGGGGTAGCTTGTTTAGTTCCCGCGGGCCCGAACAAGTTATCCCGACATCGTTTGGGGCCGATCCGCTGGGAGATCGTTCGGGTGTTTGAAAGGCCTCCATTTCGGTGCCTCTCCCCTGGAAGGCTTCCGCGCGGGCGGATCCCCCCGTACTTGTGCGCTCTTAATATTCGTTAGTCGGTTGTCTGGTGACAGTCTAGAACCAGGCTGAAGAGCTCTTTGGCCTCATTTGTCTGTCAGGTGCTTGCAACGCGCGCGCCAATGCATTGGCCCTTGGGCGAAGCGGGGTCGAACTGCCAGCCGTCGGCTGGAATGTCTATGGAGCGGCCTTTTCGCCGTAGCGAAAACCAACCTTATCCGCGGCGGTCGGCAAGAACTCTGGCCAAGGGTAGGCGTAACCATTGCCCCCCCCCCCACAGACACTGTGACTGAATACGGCATTGATCCCGTTCCTCCTTGCTGGCCTTCCTCCTGCCCGTTCTCGACAAGTGCGCCAGCCTCTGCTTTCTCCCGCGAGCGCCCCCGGTGCGAGCGGGGTGGCCTGAACACGGCCCGTCTTCGGATCGCGCCGTGCGGGCAGAACGGAAACGCCACCCCCTGGATGCCGAGGCGGGGAGTCGTCCTTCACCGCCGCGCGGTGGATCGATCTCCGAGGGTCCCGGCACGCGGTGGATGTGGATACACGCGGCGCCCCCGGGGCCAACAGATATGCACATGCGCCGCCCGGCGGGGTCCCAGGACGTCGCCTCCACAGGTGATGATGATGACGCTGCTGATGTTGAGGAAGATGGTGCTGATGATTGGTAGTGCGGGTGATGATCGGGAGGACGATGATGATGACAAGGATGATGACATTGCTGCTGGTGACGACGATGATGATGGTGATGCTGCTGATGATGGTGATGAGGATGAGGATGATGATGCTGATGATGGTGATGATGATGCTGATACAGATGCTGATGATGCTGGTGATGCTGATCCTGATGATGATCCTGATGATGATGCTGATGATGACGCTATTGCTGCTGGTGATGATGACGACGACGACGATGATGATGATGATGATGATGATCATGATCATGATCATGATGGTGATGATGGTGATGATGATGGTGATGATGATGATGATGGTGATGTTGATGTTGATGATGATGATGATGATGATGATGATGATGATGATGATGATGATGATGATGATGATGGTGGTGGTGTAGCGCACTCTACTGGGACCTGATGCCAACCGTTACCAGCGGATATGGTTCGACGCACACATCGCCGGGACTGCGCGGCCCCTCACGCCAAAGGTCTGTGCCCGAATCCTCGCTGTCCTTGGCATCGCTGGGACGTGTGCGTTTCTTCCTCGGCGAGGACCATCGAGGAGCATCCTTGACCATTTGGCGAAAAAACCACGCACGAAACCGAAAAAAACACAGGGAATGGACGTCCAAGCGATGGCGAGTGTCCCCACCCCTCCCCGGTCGACGCCCCTCCCGGGAACAGGGCAGCAAGCGCGCCGCCGCGGCTGCCGGCGCGGCGGGCCGCCCGGGCAAGGTGGCGAAGCTTTCTCCTTGGGAGGATCCGACGGGCAGGGCACGGTCGGGGGTGGACAGAACCCCCAACAGTGACACGTCGATTAGTGAATTGTCCGTTTTCGGTTTTCGTGAGGGCGCCGTGGCCGTTATTTTCCAGGCTTGCGCCCGCCAGGTTTGGGCCCGAAGTCGTTTTCACTCAACCACGTTTTACTAAAGGGAGGTCTGTCCATCCCCGAGATGCAGTCGGACCGAAGTAGGATCGGGCCGAGCGAAAGGGGGTGATTGGGAAAGGGGGGGGTACGAAATCTGCTGCATGCAGCTGGTTTCGGCCCCACCGAGGGGCCCCTTCCTCGATGCATGGCCGCCTCCGGCGCCGGGAGGCGCTGGGATAATCAGCCACGTGAGCTGAGTTTCACCCCCCCCCCCCTTGGCTATCCCCCCCCTTTCGCCCAGCCCGATAGGAGATCGAGGTCGGTTCAGGAAGGGTACCCTAATGCTCTCCGTGCTTGCTGGGTGTTCTCGTGCACCCTGGGGAGGGTACCTGAGGACGTTCATGGTGGTTTGTCCGGCGTATGGCCTCGTGTTCTCGAGCGAGGGGTGCTCTTCTCCCCCAGGTTCAGCCTTAGTTGCGGTCCCGAGTTTTTGGATCGCGTGTCGCTCCGCCGGTTCTGGCACACCGCGTTTCGGCGCGACCCGCCATCCGCTTCCCGCAACGCAGCGCACAAGCCATACGCCGTCCGGCGCGTGGGCGGGAAAACAAGCTCAGCACAGCCTGTACTGTAAGGGAGAGGAGGAGGAAGAGGAGGAAGAGGAGGAGACAGAAATCAAATTATCCCAGTGCGACCCTACCTAGGAGTTGGAGCATTTAGGAAAGCAACATCTACATCTACACCGACAGCTACATCTTCATCTACATAATGCTTAGCTTAGCTAAGCTTAGCTTAGGGTTTAGCTAAGCGTAGCTAAGCTTAGCTTAGCTTAGCCATCCGCTTCCCAGTCTCAAGTCTCCAGGCCTGCCCGCCCCGAGCCTTCCTCGGCCCCGCGCCCCGCGGAGCGGAGCGACATGCCATACATTCGCCTCAGGCCTGGCGTGTCGCCGTGGCCGCCGCCGCGAGCGTGATTCCTGAGTGACGAGGGCGCGGCGTCCGAATAAATTATGAGGAAGTCCCACGCGAGAAAGCGATCCCCTCAGAATTTCAGAGCGCGACTTCTCAATAACTTGTGATGACGTGCGAGGCGGGAGCCATTCTTGTTGTTGTGGTTGTTGTTGTAGTTCGGAACCTTACAACTTTGGTGACACCAAGCTTTCCCTGATAACAAACGGGGTGCGAGCCCTGGATGGGGGCACAGAAATAGGAAAAGTACAATGGTTTCCAGAGGGGGACCAACAATAATTATTAATTGGGAAGCGATAAGTCAAAAGCATTAATATCAACAGCGCAACAATTTTCCGCACCGTGGAACCTCACGTAAGCCAATGACAGTGACTGACCGGTCGGCCCCTTAGGCCTGGCGCCATGGCGGACCTTTCAACATCAAGTCGCTGGCGTACTGTTCGAGGGCCGGCCCCAGCCGACAGACCGCGCCCGTCCTGCCTGGCCCGCCGTGCTATCAAGTTCGTAGTTGTAGGCGCCGGCTGGCGTCAGGGTCGCTCCTTAGATCTAGGCGCTGGCGAACTGTTCAAGGGCTGGCCCTAGCCGACAGACCGCGCCCGTCCTGCTTGGCCCGTCCTGGGCACAGCTCGGGCCAGGGCCCCTCTCAATCTATCGAGTCCACTTTTGCGACAGAACTGCTACATCACAAAATCTCACGGCCAGAGCCCTGTGGACCCCACCTTCCTATGGTTTCGCGCCGGATGGATCTGTGATGCTCCAAGGGTCCGAATCCAAGCGATCTCGCCCAGTGCAAGGAAAAGTGCAACGCCAAGGTCAGGGATCTTTAGGCGGTGTCATAGGACAAATATACATCCTTCCCAACGCGTTTGGGCACGCTCTCACAGCGTTCTAGAGCGTTATGAGAAGACCGCGGCGCCCGATGCATCCTCCAGAACCTGCGGATCTCAGAGTCTCGATTTCGGGCGTTACGTAACTGGTGGGGCGATGAATCTGGGGCGAAGACAGGTGCACATGTTGTTCCCTAAAGGGGGACCTAGGGGGGGCCCCCCTGGGGCCCAAACGGGGTACGAAAGGTGCACGTCCCCCATCCCCCCCAGGAAATCGCCTCCTCCCCCCCCCCCCCCCAGCGATCAACCCCCCATCGATTGATCCCTGCCCGATGGTGTCCCTGTCCTGGCTTCGCCCTGGACCTCGAGAGCTGCCCCATGAGGAGCAGCTGCAGGCCGTCGCGCGGGGCCTGGCGGCCGCCGCGCTGCCCGAGGGCTGCCGCGCCATGCTGCTGGCGGTGCTGCCCGCGAGCCTGGGCGCGCCGGCGGACGCACGGCACGCCGTGCAGGCCCGCGTCGTCGACATGGTGGGGGAGGCCCTGGCGGCGGCGCTCGCGGGCAAGGACGGGCGGCGCGCAGGGGGAGCCGTGTCCGGCCCGGCAGTGCGGGCAGGCCCGAGGCCAGCTGGGCTCGGGTTCAGGCTTTTGTGGGGCCCTCGGCGGCCTCCGATCGGGTGCCGCTCTCGGGCCCGGGGGGGCAGGGAGAGACGGATGCGGGGTGAACAACATGCGCCCGATGGCTTGGCGTCGCTCGGACGTGTGCATTTTTCCTTCGGCGAGGGCCATCGAGGAGCATCCTTGATCACTTCGCGAAAGAACCACGCACGAAACCGAAAAAAACACAGGAAATGGACGTCCGAGCGATGGCCAGATGGGCCCCGGGAGCAGTGCGAGGACCGATTTTGAGCGGATGTGTGTTCATACCGCCTCCCGAGAGAGTGTCTCGTGGCCCAGCCAGTTCAGATCCAGGGGCCGCCTCCAAGGCGCACGCCATCCCTGAGATCTCAAGCAGTGGCGAGGCGCCCTGGTTTGCCTCCAGGCCCACCACAGGGTGCTCGAAGAACCGCTTGCGATTTGCACGAAGCGTCGTTTGAACACGTCTGGCTGATGCCGACTTGCTTCAATGCATCGGCTGTGTGCTCCAAGAACACTGCTATTGTTACTGCAGCATTGGTTCGCTCCACGAGCATTCCGTGGCAGGACCAGAGGAGTGCTCGCACGGCCGGCCCCTGCTCAAGAGATCCGGGCGTTGTCATCCCCTCGCGCCGGGCGTGCTCGCCCGTCGCCGTGCCCCGGGGCCGGCACAGATCGCAGAGCCGCGGCACGAGCTGGGGTCTCGGGCTGCGGTCGACGTCGACGCTGTCGACCTCGACGACGACGCCGACGACGACGCCGCCGACGCCGACGACGACGACGACGACGACGGCGAGGACGATGACGACGACGTCGACGCGGGGGCACTTCTGCTCGGCGACGCGCAGATCGCCGGCGCCGACGGCGACGGCGACGGAGACGTCGGCGCTGGGGGGCGCTGCCGCTCGGTTTGCGCGCAGGTCGACGCCGACGACGCCGGCGCTGATGTTTCGTGATACACCTTAGGCGATGCTTAAGAAAACCTAAGTTTTCGGCCAGAGTCTCGATTATTCTTAACGTTTCCATGTAAATCTTCAGATTTGAATGGAAACGTTGGGTTGTTATTCAACGTCTGAGACTATGAATTTCTGAACCCATGATTTCTTAAGCATTTCGCGTGGTGTATTTCATCTTTCTGCAGCGTCGGACCTCAGGGAGTGCTGGGTGTGGCGCGAGGGGGGGCGGCCTTCGGGGGAGGCTGTGGGGCTTCTGCGTTATGCGCCAGGGGCACGCCAACATGTAAGGAGCCGGCCTGCCAATCTGTAGCCCACGATAGTTTCTCACGCACGATGTCGAGCAGTGGCGAAGCGTCCCGGCTTGGCAATAGGCCCGCCAAATAATCTTCAAACAACTTTTCATGGTCTGCACGAAACGTTCTTGGAACATTTTTGCCGAGACGGCCTGGTGTTAACACATCGGGCTTGCGTTCTCAGAACACCGTTTTTGCTCTTAGAACTTGTTTGGGTTCTGAGAGCATTTCGTGGCAGGCCTACCGGAGTGCGGGGACGGTCGGCCCGTGCCCAACGATGGGCCCGCCGAGTGTCGTGCCGCAGGCGCGTGCTGTGAGGCCAGGGGATAGAATCTGGCAAGGCCCGTGCGGGCGTCCCAGACGGCTCCCGGGATGCCGGGAGGAGGCCCTCCCGGGAGGCCCTTGGCTTCCTAAAGCACCCGCTCTCTCCTACGGCAGGTTCGTGTCGTGCCGGCGCGGCAGGGGCCTCGACGCGGGCGTCCAAGGTGAACCGCCGCCAGTGGCCCAGAAGCGGGCAGTGCCGAACGATCGGGCCATCGAAACGCCGCCGATCCCTCCAGGGCCGAACGATCCGCGAGGTGTCAGAAGCGAACGCCGGGGTCCTCACGACGCGAATCCGAGGCAGAAGGTGCGGGACGGGAAAATGACCACAGCCACTGCTTCTTGCTTGCGCCGCCTTCCAGCCGGCCGAACAAGAAGCAGTGGTTGTGGTCATTTCCCGGGTGCCAAGCTTGACGAGAATGCCACAACCACTGCTTTGTTTCTGCTGGCTGGAAGGCGGCAACCAAAGAAAAGCAGTAGCTGTGGTCGTTTTCACGTCCCGCAGAAGGGGTGCCCCTATCGCCCCCGCCGCCGAGAGGACGCGGCCGCGTCGAAGGCCGCCGAGGACGCGGCAGCGGCGGGCCGCCGCCGGGCCGAGCTGCAGGCGGCGCAGGCGGCGTGCGAGGGCGCCCGCGAGGACAGGGCCAAGGCCCAGCATCGTTCGTTCCCACTGGGCCACGTAGGAGGAGGAGGAGGAGGAGGAGGAGGAGGAGGAGGAGGAGGAGGAGGAGGAGGAGAAGGAGAAGGAGGAGGAGGGGGGGAGGAGGATGGGGAGAGGAGGGGGAGGAGGAGGGGAGGAGGAGGAGGAGGGAGGAGGAGGAGGTGTCTCAGCCCCAGCTGTCCGCCCTCCTAGCTGGCGATAGGCCACGCGACTGCCGAAGGGCCAGGCCCATCGGAGTGAGGGGGGCCGAGCAATCTTGCACCAGCCTTGGGTGCGCGGGTGAAGCGGGAGCCCGCGGCTCTGATTATGCTTGTTGGTCGTTGGTCGAGTTCACTTTTCTGAGTACACATGTACACATCTAAGTATTCGAAGTTCTTTGAATTGGGGGCAAGATCCTTTCATTTCCAGTTGTTCCATCCTGGGCCTCTTCCTGGCCACTAGGGGGCCAGGAACAATTTGAAACGAGCACAATTAGAAATCAGCGCGATTAGAAATGAACGACGTGCATTGTTGATCCAGCCTCTGGAGCGCATTCTATGTTTCAAATCGGGCGTGCCGCTCCCACGACTCGCACGTCGTTTCTCACGAAGGATATGTGCTTGAGACTCCGACTGGGCCCCTGGCCACCGGCTTACACCAACAACGATGATCGCTAGATCTCTCCTGAGAATCAAATCCGAACAGCGCTCTAGGCCCGGACTTCCTCACACATCACCCAGGAATCGCGCTCTCGCGCGGGACTTCCTCGCAATGTGTGCAGACGCTGCGCCCTCGATGCTCAGGAATCATGCTATCGCTTTGGACTTCCGTACGATTTACTTGGGCATCGCGGGGTCGCTCGAGGCTGCCTCGCACTTCATGCAGGACTGATGCCTCAGCGACCCGTCCGCTCGACCCTGCCGGCTGGGTCCGCCCGCCCGATCTGCCCGTTAGGGTCCGCCCTCCCGCCCCGTCTGTCTTGTTCTGCCGCTTCTTCTCCTTCTTCAAATACCATCTTGCGCATATCTGTCGATCTCAATCCTTCTCCCTCGCCCTTGCCGCTTCCCTCCTCCCTCCCTTCCCGTATCATGTTCCTCCTCGCTATTTGTCGGTTTGTGTCTCTCTCCTCTTCCTGTTTTTGGGGTTGCGCTAGCTCCAAGTAGCAGGTAAAGAAGATGTACCCCCAAGGGGGTACGATCGACGACGAAGACGGCTAGTGTCTAGGGTTTGGGGCTTACATGTTGAATGACACGCGAACGTGTAAGAGCGAACACTATTACAAGTATTGTCTTGTTGTTATTGATTTTGTTGACCCACACGCCACCCACCCGCCACCCACCCGCGACCCACCCCGCGGCCAAGCCCGCGACCCACCCGCGACCCACTCGCGAGCCCGCCCCCCCACTCTTATCCGCAGTTGCGGATACGAGTCGGGCTCGTGAGTCGACCAGTCGGGCGCGTAAGTCGGCCGGTGGGGCACGCAGCTGGATTCTCCGTATCCCCATCTGGGCGCGTAAGTCGGCCAGTGGGGGGGACCAAGGCCACGCCAGTCGGGGTAGGGATCGGTTTGATATTTGTTTCTGATGGTCTGGCGGTAGACCGTGCTATCGCCTCCCCCCCGCCTCCCCAGATAATCCAACCTTGTCGGCTGCGCAGGTCCAAAGGAGGTACGCAGGTTTGGTGCGCGCGGGCATACGTGGAGCTGCCCAACGCGGAACGGTTCGGTTATCGGCCGCCTCTTCCCTTCCCCACCAGATAATCCGGGCGATCGCCAAAAATGAAGGACGGTTTCGCAGGGATCAGTGAAACGATGCTCGCAGGCCGCGCAGGACAAGAGGGCCGCCCTCAGCTCCGCCGACGCCACCCTGACCGAGGCGAAGGTCACTCTCGTCGGCAGGCAGCAGGCCGAGCAGGCCGCGAAGGAACGGGTCGTGAAACTGATCCTGGAGCTCTCTGTGGTTATTCTCGGGATCCCGGGCCTCGCGCGCATTGAGACATGCAATGCGGAGACGTCTCGTTGTTTTCGGCCTCTGGGGCCGTCGAACAGCGACTCAGGGCACAGAGCTTGCCCGGGGGAAAGGGTCGGGACTTCCGGGGGCCCCGCGCTGGAAAGCAAAACACATTGCATTTGACATCTGGGCATTTGGGTCATGAATGTGCTGTCTTGTTTTCGGGATCCAAGGGCCCCCCGGGCCTCGAGACGGCCACATAACGGCTCGGGATGGGAGGCTGGTCCTGGCGAAACTGCCCAAGCAGTGTCTGCACCATGATTCTTCGCTCAATCCGCTCTCCTGAGTGCATGGGTCGGTTCGCTGGATTTTCTCCCGACCGTCTCCTCGTGGCCGTCTCGTGCGTTGGCTGGGTTGTCCAGATGTTCGTCGGGATGGTTCCCGTGGCCGCCTCGTGGCCACCCCGTGCGCTGTCTGACTCGGCTCTCTGTGTGCTCGTTCGGTTCTGTCGCCCCGTGCGTTGGCCTGCATTTCCAGGGTCTCGCTGCGTTGGTTCCCGTGGCCGCTTCGTGGCCGCACCGTGCACTGGGTTGCGATTCTAGACGTACACTTTTGGGGGGCATGCGCGCGGCGGCACGGCGTAGGTTAAGTCAGGCTGGAGCGCGCGGGTCAGGTCAGTTGACGCAGTGTTTCTGGGCGCGCAGATGCATTGCACCACATACGATGCATTACAGAGATTTGCGCCCGGCATGTTGCACTACGCAGCGTGCACCGCACATAGCATAGATCCCAAAAGAACTAGAGTCGTCCCCTCCCGCCCGACACGTTGCACCACGTAGCTTGCACCGCATAAAGTGCAGATCTTCGAACAACCTGCATAGAGCATACATACAGAAACATCGAATTCTTCGCTTGCCTTTGAGCGTTACGCGTTCAGACTTACTTCCAAGATATTTTTATTTGTATATGAACAATTTAGTTTGCGCGTGTGCCGAATAAACAATACAATGCAAGTCAGGCTGGGATCGCCCCGTTCATCCCTGACACGCGCTGTTCTAACGAGTTCACTCTTGCGAGGAATCCGATCAGATCATACCATGCGGACCACACGTGCGCACACAGTGGTATATATACCTGCTTGAGTTTCTAGCGTATACAGGCGCGTGTGCGTGCGGGCACTTTCGTCGGGGTATGCTCCGTCGAGGCCGTCTTCTCCGCGCCACCCGGAGGGCACCCCGGGCGCCGCGCCCGCGGTTGGCTCCTGTTCTCCCTCATCCGCTTTGTTCTGCTTGTTCCCAGCCGCTCTGGGCGCCGGTCGGTGGAGATCGCCGCAACGGCGCACGAGCGATCACTGGCCAAACAGTGCGTGCGATCACTGGCACATAGGGTGGCAGTGATGTGCACAAGCAGGGTTGTTGTTGTTGTCGTTGTCGTTGAACATTATTCCTTCTAAAGAATTATTATTGTTGGGACCCCTGGTGCGCGACCTCTGCGCCGCGCCTAGGCCGCAGCTACATTTTCATCATTTTTTCGCGAAAGCTTCAGAAAAGTGGATGAGCTCCGGATCCGGTTTTTTGTTGACGCTCGTTTTCCCTTGCAAAAAACAATAGAAAATGAAAATTCTTGTTTTTACTTGATCAAATTGCAAGAATCCCTTGCAAAAAATAAGGTAAAGTGGACATTCGTGCGCGCAAGACGAAATCCTTCCAAAACCTTAGGTTTCGTAACGATTTTAACATAAAAACATCAAAAACCCAATGGTTTTCTCAGAAAAAATTGTCAAAATGTCCTTCCGCGCGCTCTTGCGGATTCCTAGGAAACCCACCAGATTTTAAACATTTCTGTTAAAAGGGCCTTTGCGAGGAACCTTTTCAGGTGCTTCGACCTTCTGCAACAACGGTTGCGAGCCTACGAGGGCCACCATCCCTTGCAAAAAATGACACGAAGTGCACATGCGCGCGGCCGCCGCGCGCGCGTGCCGAAATCCTGCCAAACATAATGTGATTTCAATAATTTCAAGATGCGATGTTCCGAAAACATATGCAAACGCAAGACTTTCTCATCCGAAAAATATCAAAATCCACCCGCGGGCTCTTCATGAATCTTTAAAACCCAAGATGGCCCCAAGAGGCGCTCAAGATGGCCCCAAGAGGCGCCCATGAGGCCGCAAGATCCACGATCGTCCGCGCGCCACGAAGTGAAGTGTCCTGACGTCATAGGGCGGGAAGCTGGGTGTGGGTGGTTCCCGAGAGTCGTGTGGATGTTTGGTAGAGCTTGCATTGCCCCCCCACGAAGTGGGGGTATTGGCTGGCGTCGCATGAAAACCCTGGCACTGGGGAGAACACTGAGCGTTCGGGTAAAATGATTGTTGTTGTTGTTGTTGTTGTTGGTGTGGTTGTTGTTGTTGTTGTCGTTGTCGTTGTCGTTGTCGTTGTTGTTGTTGTTGTTGTTGTTGTTGTTGTGCAGGCTTTTGCCCGTGTTGTGTGCATGCGCGCTCGTGGTGTGTTTCAGGCTGCGTGCGTGTGTGAATTGAGCGGGGTGTAGTGCACGCCAAGCATGCGTGATCACGTTCGTATGCACTGGTTTGTTATTTGATTGAACCTGCGGTTTTGTACGAATGCCTGGTGGTGCACGCAGGCCACTATTTGTACACACGGCGCGTTCCTGTGATGCGCACGTGTGTTGCACGCCTGCACGGTGCACGACGGCGATTGTTCACGCAGGCTTGCGGTGCGCCCACACCTGTGGTAGTGTGCGCAGGGTTTGTGGCGTCTGCGAGCCACGCTGTGCTCACAAACCGCAAGCCGTGGTGAACACCAGGCCCGTGGTTCTGGTGCACACAGGCGTGTGGTTGTGCCGTGCTCGAGGAGCGAGAGGGTCGCCCGAGAGTGCGTTGGGCCATCTCGTGTCTGGCGTCCACGAGCGGCCGGGCGCTCCCGTGCGCCGCCTCACGGAAGTGCCCCTCGCCATGTCGTTTTGGGACAGCAGTGGGTGTTGTTGTGCGATTGGCCGGTTGAGCGTCCCCTCGGCCCGCGAACGCGAACAGTGTGCGAGTGGGTGAGTGTGGGAGTGTGCGCGTAGTCGTGGTGCGCGCGCGCTTCCCGTGCATTGGCGGGCGGGCCTCCGCGCTCATGAGCGCCGATGCCATCCCATGAAGCTTGCGGCATGCGCGGGTTTCCGTGCTCATGAGCACTTCTGGCGAGCGCTACCGAGCGAAAGCTTCGAACGGCTCGTGTGCGCTGCCTGCGAGCCTTCCCCCCTCCTCTACTGCTTCCCCCCCCCTTCCCCCCCCCATTGCTGCTCCCCCCCTCCCCCCCGTGACCCGTCGCGGTGCGTGGAGGGGGCTCAGCGCCGCGCTAGCGCCTCTCGAGGAGGCCGAGGCGGCCAAGAGGACCGAGTGCGAGGCCTTCGACCTCGTGGTTGCGGAGCACCTGGGGCCCCTCCGGGAGGGCGCGTGGGGCGGGAGCGCGCTGAGTGGGCAGCGGCACGTCGAGCAGCTGCGGCCCGCGCTGCAGGCCGCGGGCATCGACGCCTCGGTCCTGGCCTCGCTCGGCATCTCGGGCGCCAAGGGGGCCTCCGAGCGCAGCGCCTTCGACAGCTTGGTCCTTGAGCAGGCTCCGGGGATGAAACAAGGGCATGAAGATGATCGGGGGCGGCACAGAGGGGGGTGATGACTAGGGGGGTGGATATCATGGCGGGGGCCATGATATTTCCTCAGATTTCATGTCGCCTCTTCTTATTTCATTACGTCCCTGGCCCCCCCGCTGGGCCGCGCACATGCCGCTGGTCATGATTTGCACCCCCCTCTCTTGGACACCTGGCCGATCTCTTTATCGATCCCGTTATCGATCCCACGATTCATTATCGATCTCAGTATCGATCTCACGATTCGTCTCACTCAATTGATCTCACCCTCGATCTCATTACCGATTCAACCATCGATCTGACTAGGGAGATGAACATGAGCCTGGGACGTATCCAATCGTGAAGTCGTGAGTTGTTTTTTTTTCGAGTGGGACTGGTATCCGTCCATCGATGTGCTTGGGGACGTATCCGGGCGCGTGTCTCGGGGCCCAGGGCCCAGCGGCGTGCGAGAGAGTATGCCGGCGGGCCTGTCCAGGGGATGAGTCCGTGGACGCGCCCGGGGACGTGTCAGGGGACGTGCCCGGGGGGCGCGTCAGTGGACCTGTCTGGAGGCGTGCTTTCGCCTGTGTTTGGGGGCTCGCCAGGGTGCGAGTCAGGAGACGCGCCAGGGGGCGCGTCGGGGGGCATGTTCAGCGGCTCGGCAGTGGCTGTGGCTGCGCGAGGGACCGTGTCGAGGGGCGTGCCGGGTGTTGAGTTTGGGGATGTGTCCAGGGGGGTATGTCTAGCACCGTGTTCTGGGGCGCGCAGTAGGGCGTGCTTGCGATCGCGCTGGGGGCGTGTGCCATGGGGCGTGTCCGGGGCCGTACCTGGGCATCAGTGCCGCGAGCCCTGCCTGGACGCGTTCTGTTGGGCTTGCGAGGGGGCGCTGCCAGGGGATGCGTGTTCTCCGTTGCTCCCCAGGCAGTGCTTGAGCTGAGGAGGTCACGCGCAGAGATATGAGGATTGGGCGGAAGTGCCGGGCCGACTTCGGTAGGCAGCGGGGTTTCTGCAGTCCCAGTTTCAGGTTCCTGGGTTCCCGTTTGCTGGTTCCCGACCGAGTTCGGCGGGCGGCAGGGCTCCATGTACGATCGGTCTCACCATCGATCTCACTACCCACCTCTCGATTGATCTCACAGTGGATCCCACTATAGATCTCACGAGCGATCTCACCATCGATCTCACCATCGATCTCACTGAATCGACTTCAAGATTCGTCTCACGATCGACCTCACCAGCGTCCTTACTATCCATCCCACCATCGGTCCCACTATCGATCTCACAAGCGATCTCAGTATCCAGATCACGATTTTTCAAACCATCCACTGTTTGGGGTTTCTCTCTGGAGCAAAGGGTTTGCGCCAGAGCCCCATTTGCGGCGCCTCTGGCGCCGCACGTGGCGCGCTGTGCGCGCCAGGGAGGCGGAGATCATGCCACGCATAGAGTGAATTCAATGAAGACATGCTGAGTTCATTGGCCGCGGCGAGGCGGCCATGATGCCCCATCGCGTCGCGGAAGATGCCGAGTGAGAAGTCCTATGGTGGCCTTCTGCGTTAAGATGAGCCCCATCTGACGATCTCGAGTTGGGTGCGAAGTGCCCAAGGTGGCCCAGGGTCCATTTCGATCCGATCGGTCCGATTCGACACTGGTTCTGGCTGGCCCGATCCGATTCGATTCCGACCTTCGTTCGACCCGGTTCGGCCCGATGCCTGCATGGCGTCGTCGTGCATCCTTCCGCGGCCGATCCGGTTCGACTCTGACTCCGTGCCGATGCGGCGCGACCCGACTCACAAACCGATTCGATCCGACTTCCCAGTCTGATGCTGGCCGATCTTGCCGCTCAGAAGGTAGGCAGCCTGAGCGGTCCGCCTCCCCCCGCGCTGCTGTGGCTATGGCACGAGGCTCGAAGTTCATGCCTTCGGTCAGGATCTGTGCCTTCGCGTGTCGCTCCGCCACCTCGCGCGCGTCGCCTTCTGCTCTTCTTTTCTCGCGCGTCCTCTGCCTCATTAGTCTCCGCGCAGCCCGCTTTGACCTACCTCGCCGCCGGCGCGCCCGCCCGCGGCCGCTGCCTAAAAAGTGTCGTTCCGCCAGTCCTGGCCAGCCGCGCCTCGGCGCGACACGCGGCCCACCGCGCACCTGCCACACCTAGCGCAGACCTGGCGCACCTGGCGCGCCTGTCGCACCTGGCGCACCTGGCGCACCTGGCGCTCCTGTCGCACCTGGCGCACCATGGCGCACCTGGCTCACTTGGCGCGCCTGGCGCAACTGGCACACCTGGCACACCTTGCGCAACTGGCGCACCCCCTGGCCCCCGCGCGCCGGCGCCCCCTCGGGGCCCTCTTCCGGCCCCCCCCCCCGCCCCGCGCGGGCGGAGCGCCGCGCGCGCTCTCTCCGCTGGCAGGGCACACGCTGTGCCGCAGGGGCCGCCGCCGCGGCGCGCGAGGCAGCGGGCTCCCGACCCGCAGGCCCGCCCCTGCTCCTCCTCCTCCTCCTCCTCCTCCTCCTCCTCCTCCTCCTCCTCCTCCTCCTCCTCCTCCTCTCTCCTCCCTCCTCCTCCTCCTCCTCCTCCTCCTCCTCCTCCTCCTCCTCCTCCTCCTCCTCCCCCTCCTCCTCCTCCTCTTCTTCCTCCTGATCTTCGAAGGGCGCGGCGTCAGCATGGGCCACAGTCGACCAGGTGGCCACCGACAAACAGAAGGAGCTCAAGATCACCATGGAGGAGACCATTGCGGCCAAGCGGTCACCCAATTCGCAGATTTGATTTAAGCCCACCCTCGGCCGATCCCTGGCTCCCGCCCACCTTGGGTACGGTCGCAGCGCAGGGGGAGGCCAACGAACAGGGGACGTCGGGCAGATCTACTTCGGGTACGGCGGCTTTCTCTATTGGGAGGAGGCTATTCCAGGGGGGTGGCTCCTGCTGAGACCCCTGGCATGTGCATCGCAGAGGCGAGTGTATTCCAGGGGGTGGTTCCTTCTGAAACCCCTGGCCCTTCTGAACACCAGATGGTGGCCCCTCCTGGGACCTCTGGCATGAGCGACGAGGGTAAGCTCGTCGTGGATGCAGATGGCAACTACTTATTCCAAGGGGTGGCTCCTCCTGAGACCCTTGGCATGGACATCGCAGATATGAGTGTATTCCAAGGGGTGGCTCCTCATGAGACCCTTGGGTGTGGAGGTAACATGGAGGCGTGTGTATCTCAGGGGGTTGCTCACCTTGTGTCCTCTGGTCGGACCCCCTGGAAACGTGATATCATCGGTACGAACACGGGCTTACTCTTCTGGGAAGGGACGGTTGTCGCCTCTGGTTGGGAAGGTACTTGGAAGTTGGTGATTGATGAGATGGAGGTTTCAAAGTCACGTGCGACCTGGTATTCTCGTCGAGACAGGCGTCTTGCTCGCAGGGCACCCAGCTCACAGGAGGATTGGGTCAACAGAGCGTCGAGCAAGCGCCCAGTCGTTTTGCTGGAAGGAGATCAGTGGCACTCTCGTCGAGACAGGCGTCTTGCTCGCAGGACACCCAGTCCACAGGAGGATTGGGACAACAGAGCGTCGAGCAAGAACCCAGTCGTTTTGCTGGAAGGAGATCAGTTTATGGGAAGATGGCCCGCGCATATACCTTTCTCACGGAGACCTCCTAGCCAGACCAGGGAGCGCCAGAGGCTGCGAGATGAGATGACGACCGCAGTAGCAAGGTGGATACACAACATCAGAGGGGAACGTTTCAACAGTTTAGAACATTGGCGTGAGTGGTGCGTCCCCTACTTCAATGAATCTCTATCCAGACCAACGAGTAGAGATTTCCGAATGTACTTGGAGAGGCTATACGGACGTACGTTGGCGGAGATCGCAGAGATCATGTGCAAGGAAGTCTGGCATCGGGCAGAGCCGCATCGAGCCCTTTTCTTCGAGGCGCTCAACAGCATCAGGGACGTGGAGCAGCGCCGTCGCTTTCTCAGGTGGCATTTCGATGAGCTGCATGAGTTCCGACGCCATTTTAGGAGGTTGCTTGGCAACAGGGTACCTCCTGATCGGTTTCTACCTGATGATGACTACGATGAAACTCAAGACAGGATCGCACTGGTACGGGGACTGGTGAGGCACCGTATTTGTCAAGGCACCCAAGACATGTCGGTGCAGGAACAGCTTGCGCATGTTGAGTGTCAGGAGAAGAAGGAAGGCATCCTGTTCCACATCTACATGCGCAACATGTCTACTTGGGGACCATCGGCGAAGTTGCTCCGCAAGAGGCCTTACGATGCGGTCATCACTCAGGAGACGCACATGGACAAGACTGAGTCGAACGACGTACTGGTTGAGTTCGACAAGGCTGGCTACACAAGCATGGTGTGCCCAGCGGGAGCGGGGTCCAGCTGATTTTCTGCGAAAGCTGGGGGCGTGGCCATGGGGATATCTAAGAAGTGGGCCTCCTGGTCACTAAGACACCTTGCGTCCAAGTAGGGGGATCTGCCAGGGAAGAGAGAGGACAAGAAGAAGAGCACAGCAGAGCTGAACCAGATCACGGGCGTCAGGTTCAAGGACATGGTCGGTGTGCAGGTCCCCTTGAAGGGCGCCCACATCACCATAGTGGGTGGATATCTTTACAATGGACTAGGAGTCACTGGGGCTAATGTGGAGAAGCTGCGGCACTTAGCATCACTGGTGGCATCTCTTTCGACGCCCTGGGTTATCTTGTGTGACTGGAATTTCCCCCCTGAGACGCTGCGCAAGGCAGGTTGGCACAACCTGGTGCAGGGCAACACCTGGGGACCAGACAACGTGGAGTACACGCGCGCAGGTGGGCAGGGCACGTCGATCGATTACGTGGTAGCGCCAGGACCTGCTCTGGAGTACCCCGATCGAGCGCATGCTGATACCGAGATGGTGGGCGACGGTGGCAAGGCGCATTGCGGCATTGTGCTCGACTTACTCTTAGCAGCCAAGCAGGCGGAAGGTCGCACGCTCCGACGTCCAAAGGCTTTTGGGCCACCTATCCAGCCGAAGAAGAAGGCGGACCCGCGCAGCAAGCGTTCGCGGAAGCTGGTCGCGGCAGCTACTCCGACGACCGAGAGTCCAAAATTACCGGCTTTGGGCACGCGTAGGAGGATGGGGATCAATAGGGCGCCACCTTTTGCAATATCTTGGCCCCTTAGACTTGGGCGAAGCTACAGAGTCAGAAGATATGGGCGAGGATGCCGAGGACGACTTGCTGATGGAGGAAGAACCTGGAGGCGATCTCGTTCCACCTATTCCTGAGACAGTAGGAGAAAAGTGGTCACGTGACAATCGTGGAGACCTCTGGCGATCTCTTGTTGTCAAAACGGACGGTAGATGGTCGAAACCTCCACGCTACGTTCAATCCTCTTACGCTGGGCAGCTTACCTCGGACAGTTGCAAGTCTCTTGGACATACCTTTGGCCAATGGACCATTAAAGTGGAGCGTTATTTCAGCTCGTTATTGGATGGGGAAGGATTGGACAAGGATGGGCACGCACATAGAGGCCGAGCTCTGGCACGGAAAGTCAACGTCAGCAATGTGGTGCCATCGCCGCCCTTCACTCGCACGAGGGACGCTGGAGTGGACTGGCGGGCAAAGACCGCCCTCTTGCTGGAGGAGTTGAAAAGGGCCTGTGCGAAGAGGGGGTCTCCGAGTTTTGGGAAGCTCATTACTCGTCTTCGTGAAGCTACAGGTTGCGTGCCCAACTCGACGCTGGCGACTCTCCCACGGAAAGAAAAACTTTCTTGCCGCAGGAAGCTACGCATGCTGAGCTCGGCGACCCCGGACACCATCTGCAGGTGCAAAGAGGAGTGTGCGAAGCTGGCCAGCAGCATGCAAAGGATGGAATGCTACTCTCAGTACTTGGCATTCTCTCAATGGGCAGAGGAGCAGTACATCTCGGCGCCTGGGAAGTTGTTCCGTCTTAATAAGCACGTTCCATCAGCAACAGACGAGTTCGAAAGGGGCCAGAACATTTCCTTTTGACCCACTCACGGCCATGGACATTCGGGCGTCGGTATGGCGGGAGAAG
This sequence comes from Prorocentrum cordatum, assembly GCA_963575745.1. Taxonomy (NCBI): domain Eukaryota; class Dinophyceae; order Prorocentrales; family Prorocentraceae; genus Prorocentrum; species Prorocentrum cordatum. The sequence goes on from CAUYUJ010005158.1 coordinate 183,658, forward strand.
TGGAGTGACGAGTCCTTGGGGATCGAGCGGATAGCGCAGCTACTCTCTACGGCCAGAGACAACGCCAAGGCAACCCCCATCCCCGTCTTCGCTAGAGGAAGGCATCAGGAATATGAAGGTGTCATCGGTGGAAGGCGTCGAACAACTTGGGAAAAAAAAGACCTTGTTTGGCTACCTGGGTCGGGCAAGCAAGGGCTGGTCTACTTCTTCCAGCCGATCGAGCAGGAGGCTGCATGGCCCTGGCAATTGGCTGTGGTTTTGGTGGCTCTCACGAGGAAGCCGCCGGGGGACGACAGAGCCATTGGAATCTGATCCAGCCTGGCGAGGTTGTGGTCCAGTTGTCGAGGTGAGTACCGCGCCACCTGGACTAAGACTAGGGCTGGTCACTGGGATGCAGCAGTGGCTGGGTATTCGGCTCTGCGCGAAGCTTTACTACGCAGTTACTTGGGCGAGACGGTGGCTCTCTCCACGATTCAAGGCTGGGCTCAGGCAAGTTTGATGTGGGACATTGAAGGGTTCTACGATGCGCTCAAGTGGAAGCTACTCTCCGAGTTGGGACTCGAGCGCGGGTTTCCTCCCAGTACCCTCGCACTGGAGATGATTCTGAATATGGGTGTACGCTTCCTTCGGGACAACGGCCACTACTCGGACGCTGTCATCCCAGAGAAGAGTATGATTGCAGGACTGGGAGAAGCAGTTGGTCTCTCGAGATGTGCACTGTACAACATTTTGGACAGAGTGGCACAAGGCACCCCAGCAGTTGCGACTAGGTCTTGGGTGGATGATGTGTCTCAGCGAGTGGAAGGGCGGTGCAAGCGCGCATTGGGGCTAGCCTTGCAAGCTGGCCTGGCCTTGGCGAAGGGTTGCACGGAAGCAGGATTGGTAATCTCACCCAAAGTCCATTATCGTCACCAATCAAGCGGACCTAGGCAACGCATGAAAAAAAAAACAACAACAAAAAAAGGTTCGAGAAGGAGGGCTTCGCGGTCAAACTTGCAAGTGTGGCAACGGACCTCGGCATCGACAGAGGCGCTGTTGGCTTTCTGCGGTCTAAGTAAGCACAGCGACGACGTGGCGCAGCCGCTCGCTTCAATCGTGCCAAACGCTTTGCGCAAGGGGCTGCGCGCAAGAAGATGAGTGGGAAATTGGCGATGATGGGAGTTTTACATATGGCGGATTACCCGGACAAAATATTTGGAGCAGCGCCAACCGTCATCAGAGGTTGGAGGAAGTCACTGGGGCAGACGCTGGCGAAGAAGTGGCCAGGACGTTGCCCTACCGCGCTGCTGCAGCTTCGAGTTGGCAGTAAGGGCCCGCAGTACCAGATTGTACACAGGTCGATTGAATCCTGGATGACAGTTATTTTCCAGCCCGGGCTGGACCTGGAGCTTGCTCGACGCGCCTGGAGGACAGCGCGCAGGAGGATTGAGATGCGGGCGCAGAAGGGTAGATGGCGGGGTATCACTGGAGTTGCCTCGGCTACTATTGCGACTCCATTGGGCATTGGATGGGGCCCAGTCGGACCATGGGCGCGGATTTCAGATGCTGGTGAAAGATCCATGGCGCCCGACAGTATCATCGGGCAAGGCCAGCAGGACATGGGCGAACTCAAGGAAGCCATCTCCGACTCCATCGTCGAGATGCTATGGGGCAGGGCCTCTAGACACTGGAATGGCAAAGGTGTGGAAGAGGGTGCAGATCTTCGAGACGCTCGGAGGCACCTCAGCTCCCTCCGCAAGAAAGGCGAGCACGATATGGCAGGCGCGATGGAAGCAGCGATGGCGGGAGCGTCCTGGACTCGGCATCGGATCTCAATTTTCAGTAGCTGCATGTTGGACACCACCGCATGTCAGAGATGCGATTGTGGGCAAGAAGAGACGGACCTGCATCGTAACTGGCAGTGTCCTTGCAATGTGCACTTCTCGAGTATATCGCAGAACTTGACTCGCAGACTGCAGAGCCCAGGAGGACGTCGAGAACCTGCTGTGCCTTTGGTCAAGAGGAATCTTGCCTGCTACCTGGACGAGTGTGGAGGGCCCCACTGATTCACCTTTCGATGAAACCATGGGTCATGCGAGTGATTTACGAGTGCGTGAGCATCCTCTTGTCGGTGGAGACGCTTCGGGAGGAGAACATTCAGCGGACCCGAGATTGCGCCGGATTGGGTGGTCATACCAGGTGATCCAGGTCACGAGCGATCCTGAGCTAGACGTGAAGCTATTCTACTCGAGGGGAGGTGGGATCCCCAAGAAGCAGACCATCAACAGGGGTGAGACTACGGCGTTTCTTCGAGCATTGGAGGACTTGCTTGAGTTGGGCATACCAATGACCTCCGTGACGGACTCGGGGTATGTACTCAAGGGGATCGCAAAGATCTCCTCAGGACGGCTGCCTACCACCAATCTGGACCTCTGGTTGCAGGTGAAGCAGGCATTGGTGCGGCACCCGCAGAACCTACAAGTGGTCAAGATCGAGAGCCACATGACCGTCGAGCAAGCCAAGCTGACCAACACCAACGTCGAGCACTACCTGGTCAATGCTCTAGCGGATGAAGCCGCGGGGTACTGGGCTCCGAAGTGCGCAGTATCGAGTGATGTCGCTGCGGCAGTTGAACATGCTGAAGCGATTGGTCGAGCAGCGAGGAAGCATTTGGCGAAGGCTTTCCTGGCAGCGGCAGAGGCGGAGCCAAGGCGTCTTCGACCAACACGCTCGATGGCCAAGAAGTTCTGTCGGAAGGTGGCGATGTCGGAGCACCAGGTATACACTGGCATGGGTACGTTTTTCCACTGCTCTGCTTGTGGTTGCAGCGCCAGCGGGAGGAAGCTCGAGACATTCTTGGATACGCCTTGCTTGGGCGGAGCGGTCAAGGGTAGCATCCAGCGGATCGGCGACATGGGCGTCATGGTGCAGGGTGTTCCCATCCACGAGTCGCACCTGCTTGGGTACTTCAGTGACATGAAGATCCACGCGTGCCTACGGTGCGGCTGTGTTGGCAAACGTTTCCTCCGTGGGTTGGCGGCTGAGTGTTGTGGGCATCTCGGCCATTATGGCTACCAGAATTTGGGCACATTGGCACGTGGTATTTTACCTAAAGGGAGAATCACTACGACGCGAAGGGCACCAGCATGAACGGTCACTTCTTTCCACCTGCTCAGCTGGGAGCCTGGTAGCTACGATCTCGCATCGTGTCAGCCTCCGACTACGGCCTCGACGACGGGTACTACTGAAGGTAACTCCGTTTGAGACCTCGGTCATCGTCACTGTCGAGGTGTTTTCCAAGGGCCGCTCTGGTGAGTCCCCTGGCAGCTGTTCTGGCAGCCCTGGTGGAGGGCTTCGTGGTGCTACTATTGGGGGTGGCTCAGATGAGACCCCAGTCATGGACACCTTCGAGGCGGTGTATTCCTGGGGGTGGCTCCAGTTGGAGACCCCAGGGCTGCTGCGGCCGAGTGAGGCCGCCCTCCCTCTCCTTTTTCCTTCGCCTCCCTTTAGTCGCGCCTCAGGCCTCGGTGTGGAGCGTGGCGACGGGCGGCCCGAGGAGTACTAAATACTCCTCCTCCTCCTCCTCCGCCTCCGCCCCCTCCCCCGGAGGTGGCCGCCAGCCTGGCCGAGAGGGCCGCCGCGCTCCGCAGGGAGCTCGCGGAGAGGGCGCCTGGCCTCGCCGAGGCGGGCGCGTGCGTGGCGGCGCAGGCCTCAGAGGTGGACACGGCGGAGAGGGCGGTGCAGGAGTGCAAGGCCGCCTTCGAGCAGGCCCTTTCTCGGGTATGGCCAGGGCCCCAGGTAAGCAAGGGCGCCCTCGAGGGCGCGAAATTCTTCGCGCTTCGCGGTTCGGCTCCGATTCCTCCTCATCCTCCTCTTCTCCCCTGGGAGGCGGCGCGAGAGCGCGAAGTTATTCGCACTTCGCGCTTCGCGCAGCGCGAAGCGCGAAGTTTTGGAGCCCTTGGTTAAGGGGACCCGGTCAGTAGTAGGGCCCCGGGGCCTCAAAACCGGCCAGGATCACCAAACCAGGGCTGCCGTGACGTAGCCTGCGTCTTTGTCGGGTGACGGCAGGTCCGGTTAGTGGAACAGGGCGGGAGGGGCGCCCCCCAGCACACGTCACTAAACCAGGTCCCAGTAAACCCAGTTCTGCTAACGCCCGACTTTCGGAAGCAACTCGTGAGAGTCCTGTGTGTCCTCGAGCTTCAGTTTGTAGAGTGCGTCAGCCTCTGGTGGTCGATGAGGAAGATGATCGATTCAGCGTCCATCAGCTTCGGTCTAGCGCCGAATGACGTCTACTGGCGTCGGCTAGCGTTGGAAGAAGAAGAAGAAGAAGAAGAAGAAGAAACAAAACGCTATATGGCTAAACTTTTGGCGCTCCGCGCGGATTTCTTGGATCTGCGCTGGGCCCCCCCGGCGGCGCCTCCGGCGCCGCCCCTGGCGCGCTCCGCGCCAGGGAGGGGGGTCCAGCGCAGATTCACGAAATCCGCGCGGAGCGCCAACAGTTTATGCCTATAGCGTTTTTTCTTCTTCCAGCTGGGCAGCGTGGGCTCGCAGGAGCCGGCCTGGCACGGGAGGCTCCCGGGCGTGCCGGGGCCGCCCTCGAGCAAGCCCTAGCGGCCGGCTGCGCCGCATCTTGCCGGCCCACTCTTCTGCGTCTTCCGCCCTTTGCTCCCCTCGCCTCCTCCGGGTCCGCTTCTCCAAGGGCGCCCTCGAGGGCGCGAGGTTCTTCGCGCTTCGCGGTTCGGCTCCGATCCCTCATCTTCCTCTTTTCCCCTGGGAGGCGGCGCGAGAGCGTTAAGTTATTCGTACTTCGCGCTTCGCGCAGCGCGAAGCGCGAAGTTGGGAGCCCTTGTTCTCTGTCGATGGAGTGCGCGTGATTGCCCACGGAGCTTCGACGCGAGAGTCCATGTCCTTCGATGCTCGTTTCGGGGGCCTTCTTGGGGCCCACCTAGCGGACCTGTTCGACTCCAGGTCGACTCCAATTCGACTCAAGTTCGGCTCAATTTCGATTCAGGTTCGACTCAGGTTCGACTCGAGTCGGCGGACGTTCGACGCAGCGTCGACGCACGAGTGGAGCGAGTTGCTCCAAGCGGGTCTCCAGAAGGAGCATCCAGATTTCTACATGCTGCGCGCACTGAAACTCTAGGTCTGCCATCGGTTGTGAACTCTCTTCGTGGACGTCGGCCCCGAGAAAAAGAAAAGGCCTTGGCCCAGCTGCACGAGAGCGAGGCCCAGGCCAAGTCCGCCGCGCAGGAGTTGCGAGCGTGCGCCGCGGAGGTCCAGAGGCCGGGGGGGGGGGGGGGGCGCCGGCGGCACGCAGCGGAGGGCCAGGCGAGGCAGCGGCAGTTGGCCGTCCAGGGGCCCCCTGTCGTCGCCAGGGCTGGACGCAGCTCGGAGGGCCGGTGCGTCAGGACCCGAGGAGGAGGAGGGGGAGGGGAGGGAGGGAGGGGGAGGGAGGGAGGGAGGGAGGAGGAGGGGAGGAGGAGCAGGAGGAGGGAGGGAGGGGGAGGGAGGGGAGGAGGGGGAGAAGGAGCAGGAGGGAGGGAGGGAGGGAGGGAGGGAGGGAGGGGAGGGAGGGAGGGAGGGAGGGAGGAGGAGGAGGAGGAGGAGGAGGCGGCGGAGGAGGAAGGCTCCCGGCACCCGCCTGGAGCCGTCGTTCTGCCTCGGCTCGCCACGCTCCGAAGCACCGCGGCACGGGCCCCGGCCAGCCCAGCGGCACGGGCCCGGGCCGCGGGGCGGGCGTGGCTCGGCGGCGGCGTGCGGGCGGCGCCCCCTCTCCCGGCGAGCAGGGCCGCGCAGGCCTCGGAGGCGCGGCGGCCACCGGCCACCCAAAAAAACCACCCCGGCCCAGCCCGAGGGCCCCGAGTGGCTCCCCATTGCCAGCGCGGGCCCGGCATCGCTCGGACGTGTGCATTTGTTTCTCGGCGAGGGCCATCGAGGACCATCCTGGGCCATCGAGCACCAACAAAAAGCACGCACAGGAGACCGACAGGTGCACGGGGAATGGACGTCCGAGCGACGGCAAGGGGGAGGGGGTCGGGGAACATGGAAGAAACACATGAAGCTCGTACCCCCCATCCGAAGTTCGGGCGAGATTCGGGTCTTCGGGTTTGGTTCGGGTGGCCTGGTGCAACGATACGGCGGGGATAGGCATAAAGGGGTGGATGCATCGACGTCGAAAGGATGATATCTGGGCGATCTATCTCTAGGCCTCTCAGATGGGGTCCGAGCAGGTGGGGTTGGAGGATCGCGTCGCATCGCCGATGCGGCTCGACGCAGAGCTCGATTTCCTCCACCACGACGGCGCCGATGCATCGCCGAAGTCGCCGGTGCATCACCGATACATCGTCGATGCATCGCCGATGCATCGTCGATGCAGCGCGATCTTCTACTCGGACCCCATCTAGGAGGCCTCGTGTTATCGGCGGTGTACAGACGACAGAAAGGGCGGTCTACATCGACGACGGATCGACGATGCCCCGGGGGGCGTCTCGGCCGGTCGAGGTCGACACACCCCTCCCCCTTGTGCGTACCCCCCCCAACCGTTGCCCCTGAGAGGCGGCCCGCTGCGACCTCGAGCTCTTCCGGGCGGGCCCCCTGGCGGCCTACGAGGCTCAGGAGGGGAAAAAACACACAGACACAATTAATCGTCGATTTCCTAGGAAATATTGGAAAGTATGGGAAGTGGGGGGGAAGACAAAACCCAGAAAATAGAGGAAAATATGGGGAATCCTGTTATTTGTGTGTATTTATTTGTGTGTCCCAGGGCCCCTTCAGAGGCGCTCCGGGACGCCGGCTCCAAGTGCGCCGGGGCGGCGGGCGCGGCCGCGGCGGCGGCGGAGGAGGCCGTCGCGTCCTGCAGCGCGGGCGGCGCCTGAGGTGGAGCGCGCCGTCGAGGAGGGGGGGAGGGAGGGAGGGGTGAGGTGCAGCGTGCCGTCGAGGAGACCGTCGCGTAGCTCTCCACATCTCTTCCGCCTCCCGCCCTGCCCCCCTCCCCCCTCGTGAGGGGGCCACATGCGAGCCCTACCCCTACCCCCCACGATTTCTGAGGGGGAGGATGGGGTTCACTTCGCTCGGGAGCTCCCGAACGAAGCGAACCCCACCCTCCCCCTCAGAAATCGTGGGGGGGAGGGGTAGGGTTCGCATGTGGCCCCCTATCGAGGAGGGAGGGGGGCAGGGCGGGAGGGGGAAGAGATGTGGAGAGCGCGGCGGCAGACCCGCCGCGGGCGTGTAAGGTTGAAAACTGCCAGTGGCTCAGAGCTGGCCAATATAGAACGATCTGGCGATCGAAATGCTGCCGATCGTTCACGGTTAAACGGTCCACGCGGTATCAGAAACCAACGCCGAATGCGTCACGGCATGAGTTTGCTATAGACGGAGCGGGAAGGATGCACTGGTTTGGCCAATCCCGCGGGCAGGATGCGCCATGCGAGCCGATGTCTCTCCTCCAGCCGTTCCCCTCTGCTGGCGTCCCCGTCGCCCTGCACGGGCCTCCGTTGCCAGGGCGCGGCAGGTTGTAATTCGCTTGCTACTGGGGGTCAGCCTTTTGCTTTTTGGGGGTCAGGGAATGGTAGGCTCAACTCCTTGGATTTCCCTTGTTCCGGACCTGATCTGTCTCAGAACATGCATCTGCCTTGGGGTCGCCCTGAGCAGTTCCTTCGGCAACTCTTCGTCAGGACCCACGCTTCTCTCAGAGAGCATGCTTTCCTTGGATTCTCATTCGCTGAGTCTGACCCCCAGACGTCTGATCCCCATCACTGGGCGAACGACACCGGCGTCCGCGCGCCCGGGGGGATGCGAGGACGCCGGAAGCCAAGGCTGCTCCGAGACGGGGCGCGCGGCCCGATCGTGGTAGCTCACGGCGGGTCGGCGCGCCCCGTCGTCGCAGCTGCTCGGGGCCGGCCACTGTACATATGGCACGGCCGCCCCCGCTGCGTGTACCACTACACAATCGGAGGAGCGAGAATGCGAACACGAGACAGCAGCATGAGCACACAGCTATGGGGGAGCCGCGCGCGGGGTTCCTGGATCTGCGCTGGCACCCCCTCCTCCGGCCTCCAGCGCCGTACTCCAGGACTCCGCGCGCAGCTCCGCAGGTTTTGATGCGTGCTGTCTCTTGTTCCCCCGAGAAGCCCCACCAGCGCAGTCGGCAAGGCCATCCCCCCGCGATGTGGTCCACGGCGATGCCCCCCCCGAACCGGAGGTCGGTGATGCCTCCCGCGGGCCGCCGACGTCCGGCGGCACCGCGCCACCACGAGGGCCTCCCTGCGCCCCCCTGGCCGCGGCGGCGTTGGCGCGGATGCTCCTCGCCCCTCCTCGCTGCCCAGGGGCAGACGTCGCGAGGCGGACTCTGCCCTTGACCTGCGGGCGCCGGAAGCTCAGGAGCTCCTCAGCCGTCCACAGAGGAGGCGCACAGCCTCCAGGGCGTAGGCAGAGGGTCGAGGATCTTCAGGACGTGTGTCAGCCCAACGTGGAGTGGCCCCCGCGCTTCACCGACTCCAGCGAGCCTGGGCCGCAGCACGCTGACGAAGACCTTCATGGTCCGAGCTCGCCCGCCGGCCTGCTCGTCCCCGCCGCGGCCGCCCTGCCTCTCGCGTCCCTGCCTCTTGCGGTGCGCACTGTGCTGTCCAGCGGCCCTGGGCCGCCGGACCGACCCACGCGCTCACCGGGTCCGCGACGAGACAATGCTGCCCCATGCGGCGTCACCGCCGGCACGCAGCCTGTGATGGCCCTCGCCTTGCCGCCCGAGTCCTATCAAGGGGTTTGGCGGACACGCGCACGTTGGCGCTGACACGCGTGCTGGAGGTCATCGAGAGGGAGCCTCCAGAAGGCAGGCCGCGCACCAGCTGTGGGACGCTCTTGAGCCTCTAGGGGGTTCAAGCGCCTGCTTTTTTTTGTTTGCGGCCGCCGCCGCACCCGCGCCGCACCTCCAGGGATGCTGGGGCGACCCTGGCCGCGATCCAAAAGCGCCGCGGCTCCCCCGCCACCGCTTGTGAAGTGTCCACGCGAGTCCTTGTTACAGTCATGGCGCTGCTGAAATGAGGTCCAGCTCGGGTTCGGATGGGGCTCGGTCCGTCTACGTGCTTTCGCAGCTTTCCCGGAGGCAACGACGAGGGAACGCCACCCGAGAGGGGCTCTGCCGTATGACTAGCTTTTGGCAACAAGGGTTTCGTTCCTAGTTCGCGTTCCTTCTGGAGTGCCATGCCCGTACGCAGAGGAGGGAGGAGCAGTGCGCCCTCGGGAGCCCCCGCGCCGACACGGCTGGACGCGGCGCGGAACACATGAGTGCGCCTGGATCCCTGGAGGGTCTGTGGATCTGCTGTTGTCGGTGGCGGAAGAGAGAGGGGGGTGATGACTAGGGGGGTGGGGATATCATGGAATGGGCCATGATATTTCCCCAGATCGCATGGCGCCTCTTCTTATTTCATCACGTCCCTGGCCCCCCCGCTGGGCCGCGCACGTGCCGCCGGTCATGATTTGCACCCCCCCCTCTTGGACACCCCCCTCTTGGCCGCTCCCGATGTTGTCTCACATCACTCTGTAGGCCTCCCCCGTTCCCCTCCGCCTCCCCGTGGGCTGTGGGCATCCCTCGGCACCGGGGGTCGACCTGAGCGGTGTTCTAGCGATTTCGAGCGCCGTGCCTCTTCTCGACACTTCGCCTTGCAGCACAGGCAGGCAGTACTGAAGACAACACGAGGGAGAACGAACACCACACGACAACGAAGAACACGGCTCTGGTCAATCCCTGCTCGACACCTCCCGCGCGCGCGTCTCAGCACAAGTGACGGGCCTGTTTCCCACCACCACCATAAGTTGGAGGGGGAGGGGTCCTCCTCCTCCTCCTCCTCCTCCTCCTCCTCCTCCTCCTCCTCCTCCTCCTCCTCCTCCTCCTCCTCCTCCTCCTCCCCCCTCCTCCTTCCCCCCTCCAACTTCTGGTGGTGAAGGGGAGCAGGCCCCTCATCTCCGCCTCCCGCTCCTCCTGGCTGCGCTGCCCCCTCGCTGGTTCCGGGCCCCGCGCCTCTCCCCGCTGGCTCCCTCCGCCCTCCGTGGGCGGCCTCTCGCGTGTGGCCCTTTTGCCTCCGTCTCTCCGGGCCCTCGCTCGGCCCTCCGCACGTTGCCACGTGCGCTCGGGGAGCTGGCGCTCGGCCCCAGCCACAGGTCGGGCCTGTCCCCCCTACAGGGGGATTTTCGACGACAAATAGAAAATGGAGTCAAAGAATACCCAAGACATGTTCAAGAGTAGTCCAACAAGCGTCCCCAGACTACGTTTTGACTCTGTTTGAATACTCCTCCTGTAGAGGGACCTGCCCGACTCAACTCTGGCCCACGCCTCCACACAAATCCCGCCGCCGCCGCTGTGGAACCCTCCCCGCCGCCTGTGCTGCACCACCCGCTCGGGGGGGCGTAAGGGTCGGCGGCGACGATGGGGGCGAATAGCCCAGGCGCGGGCATTACACGCATTCGCCCGGGAGCCTTTTCGAAGACGCAGATCATCGGTGCACCTGGATAGGAGGAGGAGGAGGAGGAGGAAGAGGAGGAAGAGGAGGAGGAGGAGAAGGAGGAGGAGGAGGAGGAGGAGGAGGAGGAGGAAGAAGGAGGAGGAGGAGGAGGAGGAGAGGAGGTATGTCTCCCCCGGGCCATTCGCCCCCATCGTCGCCTCTGAGGGGGGGGGGGGGCCTGGGCGCTCTCGTGCCGAGGGGCGGCCGCGCCTCGCCCTCGCGACGTCGGGCGAGCGTCCGCCCGGCCCGGCGCGCGCAGTGGCCCGGGGACAGCGGGGGCCGCCAGGGTTGAGGCGCTCCTGTCCCTCCACAGCAGGAGTGTTCAAGCGTAGTCAAACATATTATGGGGCCGATGTATTGCATTAGATGTTTTGTTGGATTCGTTGGGGTGTGCTTGTTGGTTTTCCCTACAGAAACCGCCTGTGGGGGGACATGCCCGACCCAACGCAAGGGGACGGGGTCCATGCAAACGGGGGTCCGCCGGAGCGCCAGGTCTCGCAGGAAACTGCAGAACCAGGTGCACGGCTCGAGCCAGGCGTTGTGTTTGGGCGATGTCGTGGGCCGTGGTCGTTTCGATGTCGCTTCGCAGCAGAGGCAGGAGCCAGCAGGGTCTGGCTGGCTCGGGTGTGCATAGCCCCAGGTCAGTAGATCCCTGGGAGGAACGGGCAGGAGCTCGCGCGGCCATGGTTTCGGGCCCGCGCAGTCGGTGCCTCTGATGCCCCGCCCATCGCACCATGAGTACGCACTTCGCACCCAGGGTGGTCGCGATTCGGTCGGTCCGGCTGCGTCGCAGTCGGTTGCGTTCGGTTCGGTCGGCTCTCGGGATGTTGCCGCGTCGCTACGCCCTTCTAGGCCGCCTGCGGCCTATCTCGATTTCAGTCGGCTTCGGCTCGGTGGGTCTCTTTGGTCGTGCTGTCGCCGTGGACGACCTGGCGCACTGAGGCTCTGCTGCTCTCCCTTCCCTGGCGCCCTCCCCCCTCTACGCCTTCTCGGGCCTCTGGGGGACCGCTCTTCGCCACGGCTGGACCCGCCTCGAGGTCCCAAGCACAACGCGCCCGCCAGAGGGAGGAGGAGGAGCTGTGATAAAGAGGAGGAGTGTCCAGATTGGGGGGCATGTTCTTGCACACGCCAGCCCCCGCACCCCCGAGCTCGCTCTCGTAGTGCCCGCCCGACGAGGCACCTACGTCGGCTTCGAGCTGAACCTCTCGAGCGACCCGGTGTCGTACACTCCAGACATTGGCATACTGGCCTTCAGCGCGACGCACCTTGGGCCGATCCAGGAGCGGCGCCGCGCCTTTTCGCTTTTTCGTGACGCAGGGGCAGAAGAATCCCGCTGACAAAAAAAACACGAACACCATCCTGACCGTTTTTTGTTCGGGCTGCCCCAGACGCATTTTTGAGGCCCCCCCCCTGAAGGCCAACCTGGGAGGAGGAGCAGTTGGATGAACAATGCCAACCGGCATGACCAGCATAAGGGCGATACTGATGTTGAAGGACGGGATGCTGATGACCACCGATACGACTGTAACAATGACGATGGCGATTATGATGACGATGGCGATGACGATGATGATGCTGAAGCTGATGGTGGTGATGATGATTATGATGATGGTGATGCTGATGCTGATTCTGATGATGGTGATACTTATGATGGTCATGATGCTGATGATGATGGTGATGATGGTGACGGTGCAGCTGCTACTGATGATTATTAACATGATGCTGACGATGATGACGACGATGATGATCATGCTGATGCTGATGGTGATGGTGATACTGATGATGGATATGATGATGCTGATGATGATGGGGATGAGGAGGATACTGGGGATACTGGTAATGCTTATGCTGGCAATGGTGGTTGTATTGTTGATGATGCTGGTGAAATTACTAGTGATGGTGATTCTGAGGATGACGATAGTATTCACATGTATGGAAACTGTATTAGGATAAGTCGCCATCTTCGGCCCTCGAGTCAGTCGGTCCTTGCGGCCTTGGGCAGCGCGACGGCGCCGCGTTGCCCTGCTGGGCCTCTGCTATACCTGTCGATGCGCCGGGGCCCACGCGCACCGCGGCGCTGCTTCCCCGAGGAGGTCGCGCGGCGACTCCTGCAGCCCACGGCCAATGCACCAGTGGGCAGGCCCAACGCTCGAGTGACGAAAGGCGTCCGGCCCACGGCTTCGCGGGACGGTGCACATCCGAGCCGAGGGAGGTTGGGCTCATTGGGTCCCGTGGGCGTGCCCCTCGTGCCAGCAGCTGCCCGTGAGGGAGGACCGCAGGCACCCCTGGCTGGGCGTTGCCTGGGGGCGAGCAGGGGCATCCGGTCTCTCCCGCCACAGTTCTTGGGCTGCGGGTGGGAGTATTGTCGGCTGCCTCCTGCGTTTCTTGGCAAGCACGCCAGGGGCGCCGCTTGCAGACGATTTGAGGTGGGTCCTCGTGGGGGCCTCTATTTGGGACCTCGTGGGTACCTCTCGGAGGCCTCTTGTCGACTTTTGGGCGCCCCTGGCAGGGGGCACCTTGGTGGTCCCCTGTTGGTTGGGGCAGCCATCTTGCCACAAAGAGTGCTTGTGTGGCAGCATCGGGTTCACCCTTCCGGGACCCAAACACATTGAATACACATTTACGGGTATTCAATGGTTCCCCGCATCGTGGAGATACTGCTGCCCACCCCAAAAGCCAGACTCCAAGCCCCTAGAAGACCGTCCCTGCCGGGCCTCTGAGCGTTTCAACGGTTCTCAATGCTCAACCTTGAAACCTCGAAGGGACTTGACGACCTTGAGGACCCTCGCCTTAGTGCCCACGCAACATTTGTGGACATGCTATCTGCATATCTGTTCATGTATGCACCCACGCGAGGCGAGAACAGCACTGATCCCACGAAGTAGCGCTCAGATCCAAACTACTGGCGTGTGGATTGTTTAGGCAGTTTGGCGTGGGAGGCCGCCACACACCGGGCAATGAGACGCACCCCTCACACACATACATCTCGATGTCAGTGGCAAACAAACGAGTGGTTTGTCAGCATGTTAGTTTGCTACAAGAACATGTGTTGCAACCTTGGGCGTCAACGAGTGAGACATGCCTTTTTTGAATGTCTATGATGGGTGGTACAATCGATGTTAGACGAGGTATCTGTTGTTAATCCTATGTTGTGTAATTCCTGTTTGTCAACTCGCGAGGTGTCAATTCCACTGCTCGTGCAGTCATCCTGCCCTCCCACCCGCAAGTTGTTCTGCAAAACCCACGCGGCGGAGATTGCAATGACTGCTTGGCCCTGGTGGGCGCATCTCTACGGCCGCGCTGGCGCGCCCAAGTTCGCGCGCAGAGTGACCAGCTGGTTTGGCACAGCCGATGTGGCCGCGCTGGCGCCTACCGATGGCAATTTCCCAGCGCGTCTCACATGCTGCGCTGGCGCGCGTGCTCTTCATTGCAGACGGTGGCTCGGGCGGGTGCGTTATCATGATGGCGTCGGCAACGGCGGCAACGATCCTGATAGTAGTGATGGTGGTGGCGATGATGACGATGACGATGGCAAGTCCAATGACGGCGCCGATGTTGATGCCCGTTTGTCGGCGATGAAGTTGCTTGAGTCGTGGTGCCCGCAACTGCGGCGATTGTCAATGATGCTGACGTGTTGCGGCGGCGGCGACGGAGGTGGTGGTGAGGGTGTGCGCGCGTGGACATCCAAAGTGGGGTTCTTGTTTTTTCTAGACACCCCGCGCAGGAACCAGAGAACACGTACCCACCCCCTTCCTCTCTCTCTCTCTCTTTCTCTTTCTATTACCTTCGCACTCCCACTCAATCACACACACACACCACCATCACTCACATTCACCGACTCACCCACCCACGCACACTATCATCACCATCGTCGTCATCACTCGCACATTCATTCATTCACATACTCATCATCATCACTCACTCACTCGCCCAGTCATTCACCCACCCACCTACCCACCCAAGCGGGAACCTTTTATTGTTAGTGAATGGCGAGGAAGTCTCAGGCGGGAGCCCCTTCCCTATGGGGCTCGCAGATCATGTTGCTAATCCAAGCGGGTCATCGGAATCCTGTAATGTTAAGCTCCTCAAGCTTGAATGATGGGGAAGTTTCAGGCGGGAGCCTTGCTTGTGAGTCGATTCGTGTTCCCCCCTTGGGCCCTTCTTGGGGTTGTCTGCGGGCTCTATTGGGCCTTCTTGGGCGCCTCCCGGGATGTTTTGGATCTCTCTTGGGCCGGCTGGGGGCCCTCTCGAGGGCCTCTTTGGCCGTGTTTGGGCGGTCCTTGGGACCTCTTGGGCCGTCTGGGAGCGTCGGAAGCTCGAAGCGTCGAGAGCCCTCCAAACATGTCGAACCTACAGAACACAAGATTGTTGGCCTCTCGGGGCCCTCTCGGGGAGGCTCTTGAGGCTCTCTTGGGGTGTCTCGAAGGCTTCTTCGGCCGTCCTGTGGCCACCTTGGGCGTCTTGGACCGATCGTGCGGCGATTCGGGGCCCTGTTGGGTTCCTCTTTGGCGGCCTCTTGGGTTCCCCCCTGTCCCGTCGTGGGGCCCTCCTGGGCCAGAGCAAGTCGTGCGGGAAGACCCGACGGGGCCGGGGAGGCACGCGGCGCGCCCCAGGGGTCGCGCGGGAAGCCCCAAGAGTTTGAACCATTTGGGGTCCGGAGCCCGCAGGATTGGGGACCGGGGCTTCGGGGATTCGGCCAGGCGGCCAGGCGGCCCCTCCCCTCCCTGCTGCCCTCTGCCCCGCTTCTCGGCGGCTGGCTGGACTTGGCCGGCGGCCGCCTGCCGCCTGACCTGCTGCCCGTGGCCGGGCCTGGCCGCGGCGGCATTTTCCGGCTTCGTTATTTAATGGATCAGGGGCTTCGCGCCACTGGCGCGTTGGCAGAGGGAAGGCCACCAGCACGCCTACCTCTTCGCAGTCTTTACCGGAGGACACTCCAACTCGTACCTCAGGGCATTGTGGCGGATATGGATGCATACGCATAGATGTGCAAATCTTGGACAAAACTCCCGCAACCAATACATACACACACGTACATATCCATATCTGTTTAGATACACACACATATATGTATTTATATCACATTATGTGTCGTGTGTGCGGCACTGCATACGTATATGTAATATCGTAATATTATGACGAAGTGGCCGGCGCTCATGCATGGACGCATTTACGAGCTGTTGCTAGTCTTGCAACCCCAGCAGGGACAGTACGCTTGCACTACGGAGCTTTACTTGTGTATCTACGGAGTTGTATGGGTCTGGCGTTGTTTCGTCACGTTCCCGCCCGTTGCCAATTCGTGGCGCCTTGTTGCTACCTCGTGCGCTGGGCGTGTCTGGCGGGGTGTCGGCACGTTGCCGCCCGTTGCTTCCGCGTTGCCACTTCGTGAGTTGAGTGGGTCTGGCGAGATTTCTGCACGCCGATGCCCATCCGTTGCCGCCTCGTTGCCGCCTGGTGCGGTGGATGTGTATGCGAGACTTCGGCACGTTAACGCGTTAACGCCCATTGCCTCCTCGTTGCCGCCTCGTGCGCTGAGTGGGTTTGTCGAGGTTTTTCCACGTTGATGCCCCTCCGTTGCTGCCTCGCTGCCGCCTGGTGCGCTGGGTGTGTCCTGCGAGGTTTCCGCACGTTAATGCCCGTTGCCTCCTCGTTGCCGCCTCGTGCGCTGGTTGGGTTTGGCGAGGTTTCGCCACTCTGCCGCCTCGTAGCTGCCTCGTTGCCGCCTCGCGCGCTGGATGCATCCGGCGAGGTTTCGCTGCATTGCCCCTCGTTCCCGCCTAGTTGCTGCCTCTTGTGCTGGGTGTGTCTGGCGAGGTTTCGCCACATGCCTCTCTGCCGCCTCGTGCGTTGGGTAGGTCCAGCAAGGTTTCGCCCAATTGCCCCCCGTTGCCGCCTCTAGCTTGCACCACGTGTGCTGCACCGCATAGCTCACACTACATAGCTTGCACCACATATTTTACACATCCCGTGTAACAACTTGCCGTTGGGGTCTCACTCAGACCAAAGCGCTTGCGTATATTTGCATATATGTTTGGGTATGATTGCGTGGACCCCCAGGCAAGGAGCTCTTGCACCCTGGGAGTGCAAACTGTATAGTGCACGCTACGTGGTGTAATTCGCCGGCCCAACGGGCCAGAGGCGTGCTAAGATCTCCGGTAACTGGTTAACAATTGTATTGTACTAGTTCGCGCGCGCGGGGCGGCCCCTGGGGGTCCCCCGGCGAAAAGTACCCCGCCCGCCGCCTGGGAAGGTCCCGCCCGGTTCAACTCAGAGATGGTTTTCCTTCTGGGTGCGGCCTCTCAGGCCGCCCTGAGCGCGCCAAGAGTGCCCCAAGAGGCCCCCAAGATTGCTCAAGAGGCCCCCGAGACGTTCAAAGAGCGCTCCAAGGCGCCGAAGATGACCCCAAGACGGCCCAAGAGACCCCCAAGACAGCCGAAGAGGCCTTCAAGACGCCCCAAGAGCCTTCCAAGAGGCCTCCGAAGAGAGCCCCAAGAGGCCAAAATCGTTGATTTTCATTGGTTTTTCCGATGTTTTTGGCGTTCTGGCTTTTTCGGCTTCCGGACGCTCCAAGACGACCCAAGAGGCGCCCAAGATCGCTCCAAGACGGCCCACGAAGCTCCCAAGACGGCCCCGAAACGGCCCAAGAGGGCCCCCAAGACGGCCCAAGTGCCGCCCAAGACGGACCAAGAGGCCCCAAGACGGGCCCAAGAGGGGCTCAAGAGGGATACAGAGAACTGAAAAATCGAGCCCTCCGCCCCAGAAGGCGCCCAGGAGGCCCCAAAAAGGCCCCAAGAGGCCCCCAAGAGGCCCCCAAGACGCCCCAAGAGGCGCCCAAGAGGCCCAAAAGAGGCCCCAAGAGGCCCCCAAAAGGCCCCCAAGAGGCCGCAAAACTCGGCTAGCCCGCAACGGTGCGACAATATGGGCCGGCGGGATGAGCGAAGCGATTAAATATTAATCTTTGCGTGCTGCAGAATACACGGTGCAATCTCCGCGTGGAGGCAGGCAGCATCTGGTGCGAGCTATGTGCGGTGCAAACCATGCGGTGCACACTATTTGGGCGTTCCACGTGGTGCAAGCTTGAAGTCGGGCCTGTCCCTCTACAGGGGGAATCTTTTAAAAGTGCTCCACAAGTAGTCTGGGGACAATTGTTGGACCATTTTTGAGCACTTGGGGGGCCTGTTTTGGCGGCATTTTTTGTGGCTTCGCCCAAAATCCCCCCGCAGAGGGGGACAGGCCCGACCTCCTGCAAGCTGCGTGCTGCACGCCGGGTGGTGCCCGCCGCGCGCGGCGCCCACGGCCGGGCGCTCTCCGTGGGCGCCCACGGGCGGGCGCCGGGCGCGCCGCCCTGTGCACCCCGCCAGCGCGGGGGGGCGCCGAGGCGCCCAGGGCGAAACCCCAATCACCCGGGGCGAAGCCCCGCCGAGGCGCCCAGGGCGCCCAGGGCGGGGCCCACTGCCGCTCAGCAGGCGAAAGCCCATCACATGCATCCAGTGCCGCAGGTGAGCGAAGGCAGGCGCCCGACGTGAACGATGCGCTGTGGGGGGGGAGAGTCTGCAGCATTTGTTGTTTGTGTGTGTGTCACCGTCTGCCCAGCCGCCGGCGCAAATAAAAATGTGAGTCGGTCTGTCGGTCTGTCTGTCTGTCTGTCTGTCTGTCTGTCTGTCTGTCTGTCTGTCTGTCGGTCTGTCTGTCCGTCGGTCTGTCTGTCTCCCTGTCGTTCTGTGTGTCTGCCTGTTGTCTGTGTGCGTCTCTGTCTGTGACGGTCCCTTCTTCGCCCCCGTCTCACAGCTGCCCCCCTTGTGAGAGTCCCTCCGCACTATTCTCTTGCCGCTCACGAAAGTCTGGCCCCGCCGCGTTGCTGCACGCGGGGCCGCGACGCCAAACAGTGTGTGTGTGTGTTGTGTTGTGTGTGTGTGTGTGGTGTGTGTGTGTGTGTGTGTGTGTGTGTGTGTGTGTGTGCGAGTTTGTGTGTGTATGTGTGTGTGTGTGCGTGCTTGCGTGCGTGCTTGCGTGCGTGCCTGCGTGCGTGCGTGCGTGTGTGTGTGCGTGTGTGTGTGTGTACGTGTGTGTACGTGTGTGTGTGTGTGTACGTGTGTGTGTGTGTGTGTCTGTGTGTCTGTGTGAGAGAGTGTGTCCCTCCTCCTCCTCCTCTTCTCCGATGCCCCTCCGCCTCGCAAGGCCGGGAACGAGCGCGAGTCCCCCTGGGACACCCCGCAGCGCTCCCTCACGATGGGCGCCGCCCTCAGCGGCTGGGCCGCGCGCCCCCTCCTCCGGGGGCCGCCCGGCCGCCCCAGGCCCTCCGGGAGGCTCCGCCCGCAGAGTTTGGCCTCGGACATTGCCGTGCTGCAGGCCTTTCGATGCCATGCCTTTGGCCTTCTGCGCGCCTGCTCCAGGGGGAGCGGTGTTTGCGTCAGCCCTCGGAGATCCGCGCGGATCTCTTGTTACCAGCCTCGAACGTATCCCTATCCCTAAGATCGACATGCCAAAAGGCGATGACAATCTTAGGGGTTCGCCACCAAGAATATGGGAATCCCTAAGATTGGCATCGTGATGAGGAGGTGCCCAGCACAGGGATAGGGATATGTTCCAGGCTGGTAATCTTGGATCCAGGCTGGACCCCCCCGGAATCCTGGAAGCGACTCCGCGCCCCTGGCGCCCTCCACGCGCCCGGGGGGGCGGGGGGGGGGCCATCGCCGATCCGATCCGGCCCGCGCGGCCCAGATCCAAGCTGGGATAGCCGATCGCAGAGAAAAATGTTGTGCAGGCTGGCTCAAAGGAAAGAGCACGGTCTCCGAACGTAAGCAGCACGACTGGCAACAGGGACATCGGCCCCTAGCCTCCCAGGAGACCTCCGCGGGCCTCGCTCCCAGGACCTCCGGGGAAGACCCGGCAGGGACCTCCCGGGGGCCTTCCTCGGAGGCGCGGTCTGCCAGCAGCGCTCGGCCTTCGCCCCCGGATGCGGAGGGGAGGAGTGGGACGGGGGCTAGGATGAAGTCGGGCCTGTCCCTCTACGGGGGGGGGACTATTCAGAAATAGTCAAAAAGTATGTGGGGGACGTTTTTCTTACTATTTGTTTTACGTTTCGACTATTGACTATTTTTGAATATTTTTGGACTTGATTTACTAGTTGGGCATCTTTTGAATGTTTTTTGACTTTTTTTATGTTTCGTCCAAGAACTCCCTGTAGGGGGACAGGCCCGACCTAAGGCCAGGACGAGGATGAAGCCGTGCCAGAGCGTTCCAGAGCTCACTGCTTGCCGGACCGCCCCAGACCAACCCGGGGGTCCCAGGCCCCCCAAGATTTCTGGTGGAGGGGTGTACCCATCGGTCGTTGAAAGTAGGTATTTCTGGAGTCCCAGATTCCAATCTACTTTCAGCGCCTTTCTACTTCAAGAGTCGAGTGGTTTTCCCTCGTCCTTCCTCTTCAGGAGGCGTGCGGAGACCCAATCTATTTCCAACGCCTTCCTACTTCATGTTTCTACCTACTTCTTCCGACCGATGGGTACGGGTCCCATCGTGCTTTCCATCAATGTTCTGGAGTGCCCCCCTCAGAAATTGACGATCCCAGAGGTGGCTTCGGGTTCGGCTGGGGTGGTTTGGTAGGCGGTCAGGAACGCTCTCAGTGCGCTCTGGAGCGCTCTGAGAAGGCCGTGGCGCCCGAGACATGCTCCAGTGCTGCTAGATCTCCGAGATGCTCGATTTTACCTTCGTGCTGGCTTCGTGAGTGGGCACCGGCAGCAGCAACAGTGGAGGAGGGCTGGCAGGGATAGCGGCAGCGGAGGGGGGGAGGAGGAGAGCAGGAGGAGGGGGAGCCCGCAGCCGTACGTCCGTGTCGCAGGCACGGCCAAGTTGTCACCAGCGCACCTGGCTGCATCAGGGGCAAAGACAAGGGCGGGATTCAGGCGAGGAAAAGTACCCACACCGTTACCCTTTGCCCGTTCTCTCTACTTTTTGAGCCTCCTGGGAGGCCCTCGTCGCCGCCGCTGGACTCGCCTCGAAATCCTGGTCAGAGTGCGCCCCTGGACAGCAGGTCTGGGGAGCAGCGGTACCGGTACCTCATGGTTCCCCCAGGGACACGCACAGGGGGGGGGGGGGACGCATCGACGCCCAATCGCCTACGTCTCTCCGGCAGGGGCCCGATGAGCCCACGCCCGCCCAGGAACGTGCGGAGTCACCAGCGATGTCTCGCCGATGCCAGGTCGATGCCGCCATGCTTCTCTCCTTAGTGCCGTGCCCCCCCCCCCTGTCGTGTCGCTGCCCCTCCGGCAGCGGCAAGTTTCCCAGGAGTTGTCGTGCCACGGGCACCCGGAGCTCTCGCGTCGCAGGTCGGCCCGTGCAGCTCGCGTCGCAGACCCCAGGTCGTGGCCTCGAGAGGCCCAAGATCTGGCGAGGAGCATCTCGAGACCGCGATCGCTCCCCTTTTCCTCCTCCTCCTCCTCCTCCTTCTCCTCCTGCTTCTCCTCCTCCTCCTCCTCCTCCTCCTCCTCCTCCTCCTCCTCCGTCTCCTCCTCGTCCTCCTCGTCCTCCTCCTTCCCGCTCCTCCAGCAGGGTTGCGCACTGATGCGGCGCTGCGGGGCCATGCCGCGCTAGGGGCCGCGGTTCCCCCGTGCGGGGTGGCTGCGAATCGCCGTGGGCGCGTGCCCCGAATGTTCCTCGAAGACGGCCGAAAATAACCAATGGCTCCCTCGTCCCTCCTCATACTGCCTTCTCTTTCGCCTGCCTCCTCCTCCTCCTCCTCCTCCTCCTGCCTCCTCCATCAGAGGCCTACACCCCTGGGCCTGCCTCGGGGCGCGCTCTGCGGCGATGGCGCTCTTGCAGGCCCCCAGAAGACACCCAAGCGCGCCAAAGACCTGAATCCGCGATCACCCCCCTCAAAACCCTAAACCCTAAACCCTAAACCCTAAACCCTAAGCCCTAAACCCTAAACCGCGATCACTCCGACGTCCCATCACCACCGCTTCATGACAATCCTGCCGCTGAGTCCGGCCAAGTCCTCGGCGCCGAATCTGGGATGCTCCTGCTCTTAACTTAACGGCCACCCATGGGGCCGCGCAGCCCAGAACCGTTCTTGCGAAGGCCTCCCAGGAGTTGATTCCTATGGACGGGGACTACACCTTGGGCGATGCTTAAGAAAACTCAAGTTTTCGGCCAGAGGCTCGATTTTTCTTAATGTTTCAATGTGAATCCTAAGATTTCAATGGAAATGTTGGGTTTTAGTTCAAGTTCTGAGACGATGAATTTCTTAACCCATGATTCCTTAAGCATTTCGCAGGGTGTATGGGATGGCGTGTCGCTCCGCCTGCTTCTGGCCCCCCGCGCCTCTCTGCGAGACGCTATCGGCGTCGCGGCCCCGAGGCGTCAGTGCCTCGAGCTTTCCCGAGCCGGCCGCCGCGCGGAGCGGAGCGACGCGCTGTCCGCCTGCACTGCAGGGCGCGTCGCGCCGGGGCAGCCGCTGCGACACGCTACGCTCAGGAGGGGACAAAACACACAGACACAATGAATCGTCGATCCCCCGGAAAATATGGGAAAATATGGGAAGTGTGGGGGGGGAAGACCGAAACCCAGAAGATCTGGGAAAATATGGGGAACCTTTTTATTTGTGTGCACTCGTTTGCGTGTTCCGGGGCCCCTGCATACGCACGAGCTGCCCACCGTACAATCACTCCCGCCTGCCCCCCTCCTTGAAAGAGAGCGGGGAGATGGAGCAGAGCACGCACCGACGCGCGCGGCTAGCTCTGGAACGGCAGCGTGCACCTTTGGCGCTGGTGACGGGTGCTGAGGCCGGCTCAGGACCCTTCCCTTCTCCGCGCTTCCCTCGCCCTCGCCCTCGCAGCCATGCAAAATACATAGAAATGAAAAAAACCTCGCCCTCGCCCTCGCCCTCGCCCTCGTCCTCGTCCTCGCCCTCCCTTCTGTGTGTGGCCTCCTCGCCGAGCTCTGCCACGCGCGGTGCGCCTGCCCCAGGCGACACCGTCGAAGGCGGGGGCGGCACCCTGCGGCGCCGCGTGCCGACGGAGGCCTCGGCGCCGTTCTATCCCGCAGGGGCTGGCGCCGCTGGTCCGCCTGCCACCCCGCCGCTGTCTTCGTGGTGTGACCGCAGGGCTCCCTCAGCCGCCCTCGTCCCTGTCTCCTCCTCCCTCCTCCCTCCTCCTCCCTCCTCCTCCACCCCCTCCTCCTCCTCCTCCTCCTCCTCCTCCTCCTCCTCCTCCTCCTCCTCCTCCTCCTCCTCCTCTGTCTCCGCCCTCCTCCACTGGGGCTCGCTTCGGCCACGCTCCACCTCCGCCGTCCTCCTCCTCGCTCTCCTCTTCTCCTACCCTCCGCGATGTGTGTTGCCGGTCGGGGTGTCCGAGCGCTCGTCTCTCGAAGAGGAATCGGCGATAGACATGAGCTTCTGGAGACGAGCGCGGACTTTTTCTTCAGTCGGCACCACGGTCCCCTCGGCCGCTCCCGAAATCGCCGATGTTCGAGGTTCGAAGTTCTCGGCTCTCGCCTTGTGGAGGACGATCAGTGGAGAGGAAGCCTGTTGCCAAATAATTCCCAGATGTCTAAGACATGTGTTCAACATGTATGAAACATGCTGTATGAAACATGTAAAAACACATGTTCGAAACTTGTTTAGAACATTTCCCCGACGTTTCGAACACATGTTTAATTCAATGATAGGACTGTTGGGGTGACCGCGCGAACGTCCTCGAGGAGCGCGGTCGGGGAGGCCCTCCGAGGCCCTGCCGATGTTGGACGGAAAACAGCAAATACGCAAAACATGTCCCCTGAATATGCAAACATATCCAAAACAAAACACATTCAATGGTCGTGGCATCCGCGACTCTCGGCGGCCTTCCAGTCGTGGGCTTCTCCCTCCCGGCGGCTGCCCCTCGCCGGGGGCCTTCCGGGCGTGCCAGGGTCGTCCCGCACGGCCCCGGGAGGGCCGGGGCAGCTCGGGGGCAGCGTCGTCCTCGGGGGGAGGGGCCCCCGGGGGGGGGGGGGGGCGTGCAGCACCGAGCCCCAAGGCGCCCAGCCGTCGCCGATCGAGGCCGCGGGGGTCCCTTGCCCATCTTCGGATCGCGCGGTTCCACAGCCGAGGGGAGATGGTGTATATATATATATATATATATACACATATAAACGCATATGGTACAATACATATATATTGTATGTGTATAAACGTATACATACATATCTATGTGCATTTACATATACATAGATATGTATACAGATGTGTACATCTGTATATATATATAATGCTCACGCGTGGACAGACACATATAGCTGTAGTTTCGTGTCAAGCAGATGAGAAGCATCCGATGAGCAGGAGCAGCGGCGGCGGGCGCCTGCTGCGTCTTGTGCCGTATGGTCCTCTGGCACTGGCGGCCACAGCCAGACGAGTTCGCGAGCATTGATGGCACCCTGCCTCCATGGGAACGGTTTCCGGCACCACGAAGCAGGCAAGTGGAACACCTTCGTTCGCAGCCCCGCCTTGTGTGGCACAGCGGGCACGGCAAAGACACCAGCGAGGCGTGCGGGATGGCCATTGGACTGGGCAAGCAAAAGTACTCCAGCGAATTCGTTACCAGAGTTGACCCGGGAGGAAGATACTTGCAGGGACGGGCAGTTTGCTTACTTTACCGCAGAGGACGACAGGATTCCGCGTTGACTAGCTGCTACTCCCCTCCGCGAGGACCAGGACGAGGAGCAGGTGCGAGGCAGCGCCCCATGACCAAACAGCTGGCGTAATGAATCAAGGCGAGGTTAGACGAGGCACCCACACGCTATGTCCTACTCGTCGCCATGGACCTTAACACCACATGTGGTGAGCACGTGTCCGAGTGGTTTGTCGCTGGTCCAGCAAAGGCAGGTCGAGATGGATCCAGCTGCGTGCAGTGCAGGCCAGCACTGCACACCCAGAACTTGGCGATGGTGGGCACTTTCTACGACACCAGTTCGACATACCATGGAGTCAGAGCAGGAGTCACTTTCAACTCGTAGCCAGAATATAGCACGAGCTGAAAGAACACATTCGGTACATTAGACAATAGGAGCACGAGGGGGATGTTGGTATGTTGAGGGCAGAAATGTGTCAGATAATTGGAGATGCAGCAGCAGAACTATTGAAGGACCGTCCAGGGTATCATGAAGGACCAGAAGATCGTGCAACGACGGGAACGGGGCTTCAACAAAGCAGGGAAGCAAAGATGCGAGAAAGAGGCATGCCGCTCTGGTGTGGCACGATGCCGAGATGTGCCAGCAATGCCTCGTTTTCAATACTCAGCTTCACAACGCGGTGGAGATCGAGGGTGACAAGCAGTATGGGGTCGGAGCGAGGAGGGTCGAGCTCGACCAGGCAAGCTCGACGCCAAACGTTCTTCCTCGCCCTCGCTCCGCGCCTTTTGCCCTCGAACTCCCGAGGGCCCCCGAAGGCGGGGGAGGGGCCCGGCGGACTCCAGGGTGATGTACTCGCAGTACGGTCGGCTGCCCCGCGACCTGAAGGCGGAGGCCCACCAGGGCCTGCCTGGCTGGCCACGTGCGGGGGGGGTTCTGCGAGGGGGAGGGGGGCGGGGAGGGGCGGTGGGAGGGTGAGGGAAGGAGTGAAACGAACTAAGAAGGGAGAGGAGGGAGGGAGGGAGGGCGGGAGGAGAAGGACGTGTGGATCTCGGCGTGTAGAACCCGCCTTCCTTTCTGCTCTGTCCCACTTGTTTCCTAGCCGCATCCGTTCTGCTTGGGCCACTTCTCGCCCTCATACTTAGATCGATAGAGCACGTGTGGGGGCGTGAGGGGGCTCTGCAGGGGGGAAGGGGGAGGATGGCAGGAAATGGAGGAGGAGAAGAAAGAGGAGGCGGAGGAGGTGAAGAAAGGAACGAGGAGAGGCAGGAGAGTTCGAAGAGCTGGAGGGGAACCAAAGTGAACCCAGCATGTACCAACGATGCTGCAGATACACCCTACCGTCCCAATTCCCTGCCTCGCGAGGCCCTGCCTGCCTTACTGTTCACAGCAGGACGCCCCACCCCTGAGAGACGAGCACCAGCTGGGCCCGCTAGTCGCGCGAGAGCCCCGCTTTGCAAGGGGCCCGCCCCGAACCCGTCCAACTGCTGCACCAGTTCGCGACCCTGGCCATGGAGTTGGAAGAGGGTCCAATCGAGCTCCCCAATTTGAAGAAGGCGCGGTCCTCCACCCGTGCCGTTGTTCCGTATGTTCATGCTTTGGCGAGGCAGATTGCTTGAACAAGGCCGGCCGCCATCTTTGCAGCTGGTGCAGACTTTCAGCACGAATGTGTGCGGTGCCAAGGCGAATGCCGCATTTTGAAAACGTGTCGTGCTGAAGGGTCTGAGGAAGAAGATGCGGCGATGTCAATCTCTGCCGCTCGCTACATCGAAGTGCACATTCGTGGAGCAAGCCATCAGCTGCAATCGATTTCGTGTTCAAGTGGGGCTACCTGGCGCCCACGCATTAGTCTCAAAACTGCCGACCTGCTGAAAGAAGGGGTGATCAACCGTTTCCTAAAGTGTTGCTGTCGTCTTTACACCCCGCTCTATCTTGTATATCCCGCCGGCTTTCAATGATGAGTGGGCGCAGGGCGACACCTCTTCCCAACGGGGCTCTTTGCTTGAGACTTTCACAGGTTTCATGTGTCTGTGATGTGAGAAATGCACTTGGTAAGCTGATGAAGGGCGTCTCAATTGGACTGAACCTTGTGGCGATTCAAGTGCGCTGACGCTGCAGGGACGCAGTCTTATGGTTCAACTGTGTAAGCAGCGGACCCCACACGGTCAAATCTTGCACTATGGACGTGTAAGCCAGGTCGTGCAACCAGGGTGTGTAATCTATGTGCTGCAATATGCGTAGTGCAAGCTACGCGGCGCAAGCTACGTGGTGCAATATGCCTGGTGCAGGCTGCGTGATGCAAGCTGTGCGGTGCGATCGACGTGGTGCAGGCTGTGTGGTGCTACGTGGTGCACTGCATGGTTCAAGCCGTTCTGGTGCAAGACGTAGACTGCATTCTGTGTTCCGACGAAGGCATCTATACACCACCACCGTGCCAGACCAGGGCCATCCTGGGTCGTAGGATGGTATATAGACCCTCGTGGCTCGGCCAGAAGGGCGTATACACCATCCTAGGGTCCAGGATGGCCCTGGCCTGGCACGGTGGTGGTGTATAGATGCTTTCTGCGTACGCGTGCTGCAGGCTATGAGCTCCGTGGTGCACGCCAGGTGGTGCAGTCCGCGCGGTGGGAGCCATCGGGGCGCCGACGGGGTCCCCACACGCACGGCGACCGACGGCGAAGCCTCGACGTACAGTCGGGGCGCTGAAGAAGGAACCCGTTTCGTTGGGGAGGGGCTCCGTTTTCCTTAAGGGTTCCACAGCTTGCCTCAGGTTTTCCCTATGTTTTCGATGGGAGTTCGGAGTTTAACTTATGGAGAAAAAGGGGCCTCGTTCCTTATTTTGGGTTCCTTAGGTCCACGCCTCGACTGTACTCCCCGGCGCGGGGAGCGCACGCCGACGGGGCCGCCGGGGGCGAGTCCTCGGCGTTAGGCCCCCCCCAGTGGCGCGGAGTGCCCTTCGAGCGCCCACGAGGCGCCGTGCCGCCCCGGGGCGCGGGGCGCCCCCGAGGCGCCCGGGCGCGGGCACCGGGCGGAGCTTCGGAGTGCAGGCGCTGCTTGGGCAACAGTCATCGGAGGTTGATAGACCTCCTACCTTTGACGAGCCAACAACACACACCCATAATTACCCATAGGGGGGTCGGAGAGGGCTATGGGTACGTGCTGTCAGATGGGGGTCCCCGCTCGAACGGGAACGTTCCCCAGGGTCCGACAGCCCGCACCCATACCCATAGCGAGTCCTCCTCCCAACGACCGCCCCTATGGGTATGGGTGTGTGTTGTTCGTTCGTCATACTCTGGCACGTCGATTCAGGAATTGGCCGTTTTCGGTTCGCGAGGGAGCGTCACGGCCGTCATTTTTGCGGGTCCAGGCCCGTCGGTTTCGGTCCCAGACCGCTTTCACGAAGAGGAGGTTCACGAAAGGGAGGCTCGTCCACCGCCGAAGTCAACAAACAACATAACGAGTTCGGTATACGTTGCTCGGGGCAGTATGATCCTACCCCGTGGCATGTCTTCTAGCTTGAGAGGTGGAGGACGGTTTCGTTTCAACCGGGGCCCTCGCTTGAATGGAGGGCCCATGGGGCTCGCGTCTTTCAGGTGGGCGGGCGTCCCGTAATGAACAGGAGTTTGCGCAGGGACTCATGACTGAGAGACTTGGGGCTGGAGGGTGTATTGCAGCATCGCTGATGCACCTTGGCTTTACTCTGGCCCCCCTCCCCCTTTCTCCCCGTCTCCCTCCCCGTTCTTCCTCGTCCTCATTATCCTCGTCCTTTTCCCTCCCACGGAAAGCTGCCAGTAATGGCCCGCATGTTCCAACATGTTTGCTGCGTCGTTCTTCGGCTGGCCTGCCGGCACTCAGGCTGGAGCCTCCTACCTGAAGAGCATCCCGTGCGGCCAGCGCCTTGCCCCGCCGTCCTCTTCCCCCCACCCCCGCGGGCGACTGGAGGGAGGACGAGGAGGTGGGAGAAACGAGGAGGAAGGAGGGGGGACAGGGGAGGAGTAAGGGAGGAGGAAGTGGGGAGGAGGGTGGAGGGAGGAGGGGAGGAGGAGCGTGGAGGAGTTGGAGGAGGAGAGAGAGCATAAGGGAGGGACGACGGCGGACAAGGAGGGAAGGAGGATGAGGAGGAGGAGGCGGAGGAGGAGGAGGAGGAGGAGGGGGGGAGGAGTGAGGAGTAAGTTTGTGTCCAAAGCTGTAAAACAAACCCCAACGGAGCCAGGCAGAACGGCAAGAGGCTAGGACGAGGAGGAATACAGGGGGGGGGAACAGAGGGAGGC
This sequence comes from Prorocentrum cordatum, assembly GCA_963575745.1. Taxonomy (NCBI): domain Eukaryota; class Dinophyceae; order Prorocentrales; family Prorocentraceae; genus Prorocentrum; species Prorocentrum cordatum. The sequence continues at coordinate 212,000 of CAUYUJ010005158.1, forward strand.
AGTGAGGGAGGATGACACGAACGAGGAATGGAGGAGGGGAAGGAGGAGGAGGACGAGGAGGAGGAGGAGGAGGAGGAGGTGATGAGGGAAATGACAACGACGAGGCACTGAGGGCACAAGCGCTGCCAGGCCGCCATGCGCTCCCGAAGTCCCGAGAGCGGGTTTTGCGACCTCGCAGTCAACAGCACCCTGGGACTTCAGAGAACTGCGGCGTTTGGCTGTCCCCGGGACTCGTGGACCCCGTGGCAAATTTTATTCGGGCACGATGTCGGAGGTCCGGGCACCACCGCCCCTGCCAGTTGGTGCGCCTCCTGGGGCCTGCCGTCTGGCATGTCGGCTCCGCCAGTTCTGGCCCACCGCGCTCCGACGCGGCACGCTGCCCATCCCGCGGTCCCCAGGCGTCAGCGCCCCGAGCTTCTCCGAGCCCCCCGTTCCGCGGAGCGGAGCGTCGCGCCAGCCGCTCGCGGGGAGCAGCGTGTCGCCGGGGCCGCCGACGCGACACGCTATCCAGCAGTTCGTGAATTACCTACCCCGCTTGCGCTTCCAGGCAAACCCAAGTCATACCACGCGCCTCCTCGTCGAGCGGCCTGACCAGTACAGGCCGTGGTTTGGCATCGCTTGCTATCTCTCGGAAGCGAGGGTGGTCAAAAGCGAGGTAGGTCTGTTTGCCCCCTAATCCCACAGTTCCTGACCGCATGCGTTGCCAGCACCGCGAGGGCGTTTCCCGCCCCTCCCTGCCTGACCCGCCGACCAGGTTCGGCGGGGGCCGCGCGGACGCGCCGGCGCGCAGGCCTCCTGAGGGGGAAGGGCGGCAGAGGGATGGCCTCGGCAGGCCATGTGATACTTGGAAACACATTTACACCGCATTGGAAACGGAGTAAAATCGTCGATCCCGAACGCGGGACATGGGTGCCCCAGCGTTTTGACGATCATTTGCTGACGAGGCGGCTCCTCGGAGGAGCAGTGGCAGGAGGACCTGCTGCTGCTGGGCCGACTGCGCGCCCGCGGTGCCCTGGGCGCGGGCCAGCGGGTAGCCCCTGGCGGCAACGTCTTCGGCTCCCACCGCGGCACGTCCGTGGCCCCCAAAGGCAGCATCTTCGGCACCCACCGCGGCGCGTCCCACTTCTGGACGCACTGAGGGATGGGCCATGGCAGCGGCGGGCTGCCAGCGACGCCGCCGTCGTCGTCGAGGAGGACGTGCGATGAGGATGATGTTCAGGAGTAGAAGGAGGACGAGGATGCTGATGATGATGCTGATGATTGGGGGGAGGAGGATGAGGCCGATCAGGATGATGATGCCGAGGATGATGATGGGAGGGAGGCAGGAGGGATCCATCGCCGGGCTTCGGAACCGTCGAAAACCGAGTCAGGTTTCCCAAAACAGTAAGGTTTCACATTCCTTGGTGGTGGAAGGTAGGTTTGTGGTGGAGATTCTGAGGCGGAGGCTGCGTGGTGTAAGCCCTGTTGTGGGACACATGTGGTGGAGGTCATGTGGTGAAAGCCATGTGGCAACGCTTCGCGTCAATTGTAACCCCACCAGCTGATCCAATTCACCCGTACGTATGCACCAGCTACCCTGGCCGTTTGCAGTCAGCTCAGCCAGCCCAGCCTCAGACAGCTGCCCCACAGGCGGTAGGTTCTGATTCCGGGCTCGGTCGCTGTGCTTTTAGGCTCGCGCGTTGCTAATTTGATCGGCCCGTGGCCCGGACCTTTCAACTCGCCCCATGCGCTTTCGCTGGCGGCGGCGACTTAAACAAAACCCACCAGCCTTCCCCCCAGTCGAAGGCACACTTCTGAGCGGCAGCGAGGTCCGCCTCCTGTTGTCTCTTCCCCGCTGTTCTCTCGTTGTCTCTCTCTCTCTCTCTCTCTTTCTCTCTCTCTCTCTCTCTCTTGCGCAATTTGGACCGTAGCTAGTGCCTTACGACTTTCTAACGGCGTTCGGCACTTCTGCTACGCTCGCGATCAAAAAGTAAGCCCACCAGCCCATCCAGAAACGATGCCCAGGCGAGTTGACCTGATCAGGGATGTATAGAAGCATGCCGTCAGGAGTTGGGGAAGTCATCGTACCCAAGAGGGGGAGGATGGAGAAGGAATCGGTAGAGGAGGAGAGGGGGTGGAGGACGCAGGAGGGACGAGGAGAGACAGGCGTACGAGGAAGATGAGGTGGAGGAGGCGGAGGAGGAGGAGGAGGGCAAGCAGAAAGGCCAGAGGTCTCTTGGATGCCTCTCGGGGTCTCTTCGGATGTCTCTTGAGAGCTTCCTGGGGTCCTCCTAGGGCGTCTTGGGTCCCGGGGCATTTCAGAGCGTATTGGGTGCCTCGGGGGGCCTGTTGGGGAGTCTGAAGGGCTTCTTGGGAGCCTCTTGGGAGCATTTTGGGGGCCTCTTGGGGCCGTTTGGGCGCCAGGTTTGACTGACAGGGGGCCTCCTGGGCGCAACCTAGGGCTCTCTTGGTGCCCTCTTGGGAGTCTTTGGAGCCATTTTGGAGGGACTCGAGCAAACGGGGGGGGAATGTTACGCCCCCCCTGCTCCAGGGTGTTCAGATCGGCCCCAAACAACAGGAACATCGATGTTTCTTCGTCGAGGTCCTCTTGGACGCTCCAGCGACGGAAGCAGGAACTCTCTCAGCCAGTCACGCCCAGAGCGCTGGTGCGAGTCCGACAGAAAGACAGGCTCCATCCATTCTGACCTGAGTAGCTTTTCGTATCCCTGCCCCGCGACTTCCCTCGGGATGCGGGAGCGGACGAGGCGGCCATGGGCGGCAACGGGCCAGAACGTACCGAAGCCTCGGCGCTCCCACCCAGGCGGCAACGGGCGCGCACGTGGCGACCCCTCCACGCACACACCGGCAACGGGCGTCGACGTGCGGCAACCGGCGGCAAAAGGGCCAGATGTTGTCGAACCGTCGCCCTTTTCGGAAGACAGGTGCGGACTCCTAAGTGCAAGCGCTGGTTGGGCCACTTGGCCCTTCCTGGCATCCGGGGGCCTCTGACCGGCCTCCGGAGGCCTCGAGAGGCTCGAGGGAGTGCCAGGAACACCCTGGAGCGAGACGAGATAGAGAGCGGAGGGTGCGGGTCGGCGGGGTGGGCGGAGAGAGGAGACAGGGGACAGGGAGGGGGTGATGTGGGCGGGGGCGGGGTGGGGGGGGGCGCGGAATGCGCGCGCCCGCCCCGCTGGTCGGGTCACCGTGTGTGGTGCCCCGATCCGTGCGGGAGTCGACAGCACGCAAGAGTGACCCGTCGCCGGAGTGACCTCTTTCGTACGGGCTTACCTGGGCCCACCCCCCGGTCGCTGAGTGCGATACGACAGTGGCTGCTTGCGCGGTGGGATCTGGCCACCTTGCGCTCCCGTAGTCCGCGCAGGATTGCAAAAAAATCGAAGGATTGCAAAAAAAAACCTTCGTCTTGATTGCAATCCTTCGGTCAACCTTGCTGAGGGTCACCCTTGCGTATAGCCGAGGGAGCCCCTCGCGGGGTGCGGCCCAGGCCAGCGTACCTGCTCTCGCGGTGTCGACTTCGCCCGCCAAGCGCCAAGCGGTGCGCACGTGCGGCGCCCCAGCACGTGCGGGGGGGCCTCTCGCGCGTATCCCCCGCGGCGGCGCACCTGTCGCGCTGTTTTTGAATTCGTGCGAATTCGTCCGTCCCCGCCGCCGCGAGTGGTCCGCCGCCCCTCGTCGCCGTCGTGTCAGGGAGGTGGTCTCCAGTCTCCAGGACCCGTCTCCTTCAGGGCCCGTTTCCCCCATGCTGAGCTGGGGGCCTTCTTTTTGAGAGGGGACCTGACGGTGGCAGCCCTGGCGCCGGGGAAGTGGGAGAGGAGGCGGGCGAGCAGGAGCAGCAGGGGGGGGGGCCTCTCTCTCAGGAGGGGAAAGGACACACAGACAGCATCCATCGTCGACCTCCAGGAAACATATGAAACATATGGGAAAAGATGGACAGGGGGGGGGGGAGACGAACAGCCAGACCATGCGGCAAAAGATGGGGAATCCTGGGATCTGCTAGGGGGCCACGTGCGAACCCTACCCCTGCCCTCCACGAGATTTCTGAGTGGTCGGGTGGGGTCCACTCCCCTTCGGGAGCTTCCCCGAGCGGAGCGAACCCCCCCCTCCCCCTCAGAAATCGTGGGGGGGCAGGGGGTAGGGTTCGCACGTGGCCCCCTATCTGTGTGTACAGTCGGGGCGCTGGAGAAGGAAGCCTTTTCGTTGGGGAGGGGCTCTGTGTTCCTTAATTGTCTCGCAGCTTGCCTCAGGTGTTCCTTCAGTTTCCGAGGGGAAGTCGAAGCTTACCTTATGGAAAAAAGGGGCCTCGTTCCTGATTTGGGGTTCCTTCGGTCAAGGCCCGACTGTATCTCTCTGTGTGTCCCCGGGCCCCCTGTGTGTATCTCTCTGTGTTCCGACGAAGGCGTCTATACACCACCACCGTGCCAGGCCAGGGCCATCCTGGGCCCTAGGATGATGTATAGACCTTCCTGGCCTCGGCCAGGAGGAGGGCGTATACACCGTGCAAGGGCCAGAATGACCCTGGCGTGGCCCGGTGGTGGTGTATAGATGCCTCCTGTGTATGTGTGTCCCCCGGGGCCCCTGCAGCCTCGTGCCGCCCGGCGCCCCCCCCCCCCCGCGCCCGCCGAGCGGAGCGCGGTGGCCTGCGTGCCTGCGGCGGCCGCGGCCGGTCAGCAGCCGTCGCGGGCGCGTGGCTCGGGCGCGGCGGCCCGCCTCGGAGGCAGCTCGTCATGTCGGGGGGGGGGAGGAGGAAGGAGGAGGAGGAGGGGGAGGGGGACGACGAGGGGGAGGGGAGGAGGAGGAGGAGGAGGAGGAGGAGGAGGAGGAGGAGGAGGAGGAGGAGGAGGAGGAGGAGGAGGAGGAGGAGGAGGAGGGGCGTGTGTGTGTGAGAGCATGCTAAAAACGTCCAAGCCGTTAAAAGCCGAAATGAACACGAATCCAGGAGGAGAAATCAGCATCCTCCTCCTCCTCCTCCCAGGCACCCTCGCGGAGGACGAGGAGGAGGACTAGGAGGAGGGAGCTGGAGGAGGAGGAGGAGGAGGAGGAGGAGGAGGAGGAGGAGAAGGAGGAGGGGGAGGAGGAGGAGGAGAATGAGGAGGAGGTGGAGGAGGACGACGAGGGGTAGGGGGCGGAACGGGCAGGAGGGAGCGCCAGGGGAAATACCCCGAGGGAGGGCCGCAAGAGCCAGGCCCCCGAGGTGGGATCTCGGGAGCGACCCTCGATCCCAGCGGCTCCGTTCCCCCCCGCCTGCTGTCAATACCTTGGTTTTTGCTTGCGTTTTGTCTGGGCCTCTGCGTGGCATACATGGGGAGGCTTCTTGCGGAGCTTGGACAGAACGGTTTCCGTTGGGCACTGGGTCGGCTGAGCACTCTTTGGCAGGATAGTGTTTTCTTTAGATGGCCTGCAGGATCTTTCTGACGAGAATACAATCATGGGTGTTTGGTGTCTGTTCTTAGTTCCACCTTTAGCGTTGACTAGGGTCGATTTGCGTCTGGGAGGCCGTGTAGCGTCGATTAGCTTTGAGTTAGCGTCGATGAGCGTCGATTTAGCGTCGATGAGCGTCGATTCGCAAGAGTCGACAAGATGGTATGGGAGGCTCCCATGAGTTGCCACCGACGGATCTCGCGAAGGTGCATCGGAGTCAAGGACCCTGCATTAAGCAGAATTGTGCCAACAGTGCGGCACGTGGTTAGACACGTCAGGCTTCCGCCAGTCCAGAAGAGGCTTGCCACGCCACGCGATCGCGCGACGCTGCAGGCGTTGCGCGGGATGCGGACAGTGACCACTGCAGTGCGGAGAAGCGTGCCGCACAAAGTCTGTCATCTTTGTTGGCCCGATCTGTGCTGCGCCTGTGCTGTGCGTAATTTAACCGCCCCGAGTGCGGAGCACTCCTGTCCATGCCGGAGCTGCCCAGGACGCGTGCCGCTTGTTCAGGGAGCTCCGATAATCAAAAGACTGTGTGCACGTGTGATTTGTTGGGCAGGCTGTCCCCATCTACTTTCTGCACGTCCTTTCCGACGTTCGACTTTGGGAGCTCACCCCTGCAGGCAGATGGTCCACTCTCCGAACGCCGGCCATTCACTCATCCCAGATGCAGGGGCCTTCTCGCGGTCCCTACAAGTGGGGCCCATCTATCTCATGCGGCGGCGCCGACAAGTCTAAGCCGTCCGCCCGGCTATCCCTGTGTGCTCATCGGGATCCCGACTTGTGCTGGGGAAGGCGAGATGGAGAGAAGGATGATGATAGTGGTGACGACGAGGAGGAGGAGGGGGAGGAGGAGAAGAGAAGAACGAGGAGGAGGAGGAGGAGAAGGAGGAGGAGGAGGAGGAGAGGAGGAGGAGGAGCGGGAGAAAGAGGAAGGAGGAGGAGGAGGAGGAGGAGGAGAAGGAGTGGGAGGAAGAGGAAGGAGGAGGAGGAAGAGGAGGAGGAAGAGGAGGAGGAGGAGGAGGAGGAATCTTTGTTCCCGAGTGACGTTTCCCTCGCGAGAATTCTGACCGCAACCGAGACCGCGGAGGAGCCCCGCACAGGGGGAGGCGGGGAGCCCCAGGCGGCGCCCTCCGAGATCCCCCGGTCGCCTCGATGCCGGCAACATCTTTGGTCCAGACTCGGGAGCCTTGAGACGGGGGTCAATGCAAACGGGGGTCAGCCAGGGCACCAGATCCTGCAGGATCCTGCGAAGGCCCCCACCCCGGTTTCGCGAGCCGCTCGTGGCCGCGAGGCGGCCGCGCCTATTGGCTGACCCGGGTTTGCGACGTTCTGCGCTGCAGTTTTTTTCTTGCATTGCAGTTTGTTGGTTTCCTGCTGACCCGGGTCTGGATTGACCCGGGTCAGAAGATCCCCGACAGACGGCCACGATCCTTGGGGAAAAACATGCATTGCGGCGCGCATCCCCTAAACGCACCCCCGATCTACCCCAAGGCGTTGGGACATCGCATCAAACTCGTTCTCACCCGATCGTGGTCTCACCCGTACCGGGCACAGCCAGGACCCCGGGTTAGGGGACCCGGTTAGTGGTAGGGCCCCGGAGCCATTGAATTGGCCAGAATCACTAAACCAGGTCTGCCGTAGTTGGTGCTTTCTCGGGTGACGGCCGTTCCGGTTAGTGGAACGGGGCGGGGGGGCGCCCCCCAGTACACATCACTAAACCAGGCTCCACGAAACCCAGTTCTGCCAACGCCTGGCCGTACCTGCGATCACCCGCAATCCGCTTCCCCGATCGTGCTCTCACCCCTGCCCCAGCACGTTCTCGCATGCCGGCCCGGCTCCTCGGCTCGCCCTCCCCACCTCTGCCGGGGTCAGGGCTGCTCGGCCGGGGCCGTGTCGCTGCGAGCTCCCGGCAACGGCTGCGCGCGCGTCCTCCGCTGGAGCGCCCCAGCGCGGTGCGCGCGCTCGCTCCCGCGGCGCCCGCGCTCGGGGCCTCCTCGTGCAGGCGATCGGCGCCCGCACCTCCCCGCCCCTGCCCTCCCAGAACTCGGGGTCGGCAAAGAGGGGGACGATGACTAAGGGGGGGGGTGGATCTCGTGGCGTGGGCCCTGCTATTGCCTCGGATTTCATGGCGCCTCCTCTTATTTCATCACGTCCCAGCCCCCTCCCCCCCTGGGCCGCGCACACGCCGCCGGTCATGATTTGCACCCCCCCCTCTGGGACGCCCCCCTCTTGGCCGCCCCCGACAGAACGGGCTGCAGAGGAGCAGTCGGCGCATCAGGTGCGAAGTCGGCCTGCGAGCAGGTGCCCCACGGGAGCTCCTCGTCCCGGGATGGCCCCAGGGACCCACAGAAATGCTGGGGCACCTCAGGGCCCTCAGGGATCGGCGAAGGAGTTGCCCAAATATTTGTTGTTCTGGCCTTCGCAGGACTTCTTATCGTATGCGCCTACTGCAGTGAAACGTTCGTCGTCGTCATTCGATGGGCTGCCGAAATGTTCGGACGCTTCTGGGGCGGTTGGGCACTTTTTCGTGCGATCCTGTGGGCCTCGGGGTGGCTCTGAGAGCAGCAGGGCGCGGATCACTCTGCACATGTGGTCGGAGGCGAGGGGGGGAGATCGCAGTGCAACGGAGGGCCCCCCACGGGGAAGTCAGTGTCGGTTTCGTGTTCGTGTCGCGCGTGCGGGTTGGGGGCTTTGGAGCCCGTTGTCCGCCCCCCCCCTCGGCGCGCGCTGGCCGGGGGTGTCCCGTCGGTAGCGCGTCGGTGTCCCGTCGGTGTCACGTCGGTGGCACGGCAGAGTCCCGTCGGTGGCTCTGGATGTCCCGTGGTGACGCTGGGTGTCCCGTCAGTGGCGCGGCGGTGAGATCGACGGTGAGATCGATAGCGAGTTCAATCATCAGATCGGTTGTGGTGTCGATAGTGAGATCGATCGTGAGATCTGTTGTGACATCGATACTGCGATCTGTTGTGAGATCGATAGCGGGATCTGTTGTGAGATCGATGGTGAGATCGCTCGTGATATTTTTCAGTAGGATTGTCGACAGTGAGATCGATAGTGACATCGATTGTAATATCGATTGTTAGGTCCGACTGTGAGACCGATCGTATAACAAAAACGATGGGGATATTGACTGTGAGACCGATCGTGAGATCAATTATATGATGTGTTGTGAGATCGATCGTGTGCCTGAATGTGAGATGGACTGTGAGTTCAATTGACAGGCCAATGCTGAGTTCGAATGCGGTATCGATCGCGAGATCTGTTGTGAGATCGATCTTGAGATCGCTTGTGAGATCGATAGTGAGTTCGATGATCGAATCGATAGTGGGAACGATTGTGCGACCGCTAATGAGATCCGCTGTGAAATCGATAGAGGGATCGACTGTTAGATCGGTAGTGAAATCTGTTGTGTGAAAAATCGATGCAATGAGACGTTGGTCCCCTCTCCCCCCCCGAACCTCCATATCACCCGAAGGGTGGTCGTACAGGTAGGGTTGCCTGTCCTCCTCCCCCCCCTTCCACTGAAACCTCGGCAGGCCTTTTGGAACCATACACAGAAACTTCAGACATGTGGGGCCTCATGATTCCTATTTTTCTTCTTCCTCCCTTTCCTCCTTCTCTTCCTCATCCCCCCCTCCTCTCCCCTTCGACGGTCCATCGTTGCCCAGGCCATCCTTCTCATGCCGCCGCTTCTACCCCTCATCTGAGGGCCCTGGGTGCCCCTGCAGAAGCTTTCATATATTCACAGGGAGCCTGACATGTTTGATCAACCCACCATCGAGGATGACAAAAAACTCATCCCGAACAACATAGTGAAGGCGTGCTCTCGTCTAGGTCCCCGTGCTTTCAAAAACGGATCGTACATCCAGGCGGTTTGTTTTGATATGTCTGCAGGAATCCTTTCCCTCATGTTCTGGGCCTTTTATCTTAGGTCCGCTCCCAAAGGGATTTGGGGTTCTTCGAATGCTAATCACGTCAAGGTTCCTTCCTCCTTGCTCCTCTTTCGCCCTCCCCTTCCGCTGTCCCTCTTTCCTACTCCCCCTCCTCCTCCTCGTCCCCCCTCCTTCTGTCTCCTCCTCCTCCTCCTGTCTCCTCTCCTCCGCCTCCTCCCTCCTCTTTCGCCCTCCCCTCAACAGCCGACCTCCAGACCTCTAGGGGTGCGCTTTCTGGGCAGAATTTCGAGGAGAGTTCCGCCGTGCCTGTCGACGAGAAGCCACTTGGAGTCCAGAAGATGAAGAACGACAACGTATCCGCCAGCCCTCAAGTTTCGAACCTCGACCTCCCCCGTAGAATGCATCGGCTAAGAGGTGAAACTGATATTTTTTCATACACGAATTGACACATTCCATGCTCTTGCACAGATTCCACCCACCCACCCACAACTTGGTTTGCAAAACCCATGATGATAGTAGCGATGGTGATAACGACGTTGGCAATGACGACGGCGCGGCCAGTGACGGCGCCGATCCTGGTCACGCCGGCGACGACGACGGCGTCTTCGCGTCGGTGATGAAGGTGTTGTACAGAGTTTGACATGCGCGCGCGGCCGACGCGCGAGAGCGGCCCGCATGGTTTTTTGGGGGCATGGATCGTGCCCCCCAGCACGCGCGCAACGGCGTGCGAAAAATTGCCGCATGCAACGCGAGAGGCCCGTTTGGCAGAATTCCACTGACATTTTGAACAACGAATGGTTTGCTTAAGGGTTCGCAAACGCGCGAGCGCAAGCTTTGTCAAGACTGATGTTGCGAAGCGATGCGTTTCTACATATGTTTCGGACAGCTTGTTTTGCAATCGTTACGGATTCTATTGCTGTTTGACGGATGTCGGCATGCGCGCGCGACGACGCGCGCGTGTGCAGTTCGATTTTTGTTTAACGAAGGGTGCTCACCACAGCACGCGCGCAAAGGGCGCCCGAACGATTCCGACATGCGCGCGCGAAACCTTTTTTTTGGTAGCATGTTATCAACAGGTTGAAACGCGTATGTTTGCCGCGGCAGTGCGCAAGAGCGCGCGCGCAAGTTTCTTTTATAGAAAATCCGTGTTGCGAAACCGTGTGTTGTATATGTTGTTTGGGGCATTCGGCTTTGACATCGCTGCGGCACCGAAGGTTTCTTCTTGTAAGGGTTACGGCATGCGCGCGCGACGACGCGCGCGTGTGTTTCTTAGTTTTTTACAAACTGATTCTCGCCACAGCGCGCGCACAAGGGCGTCCGAACGGTTTCGGCATGCGCGCGCGAAGCTCCTTTGATAGCATGTTATGAACATGTTGACACACCCATGGCGCCCGTTACATTTTGCAGGAGCGCGCGCCCAAACTTTTGCTTGCATATCCAGTTTCGAAACCCTGTGTGTTTACATATTGTTTTGGACATTCGATTTCGACATCCTTACAACACCGAAGGTTGTTTGAAGGATTTTGGCATGCGCGCCCGACGACGCGCGCGAATGCACTTCGTCCCATTTGTTGCAAGTGTTGTGTTATAAACGCGTGCGCGCACAAATCCTTCTTGCTGAGGGTGGCGGGGTGGGGGTCGATAGTGGCTTGGCTGGGATGGTACGGGTTCATATTTAGGATGGGCGACGGAACAGAATCATATGCACATTGCAATGCGAAGTGGGGGACGGAGAATCCGGGGGGGAGGGCGGGGTAGAGTCTGCATCGAAAAAGAACAGAGTTCAGGATCGGCACTGGTATCATCGCAGGAAGCGATTCAGACCCCCCGTTTGAAGTGAAACGATGTCGCTTCCAGCACCCGGAGGTGTTATCGTCGCATTTTGAGAGGAAAGGAGGAGGAGGAAGAAGAGGAGGAGGACGACGAAGAGGAGGACGATTATTTAATGGATACTGCCATCCTTGTGAGGAGGAGGACGAGGAGAAGAGGAGGAGGAGAAGAGGAGGAGGAGGAGGGGGAGGGGGCGGGGATAATTATTGATGTTTGCCTTTTGGTGCGGTGCTAACGATATCGCTCGGCCGAGTCCGCCCCCGCGAATTATTGATGTTCGTTTCTGTGCGAACGATAACCCAGGTTTGTTTATGGCTTCCTCGAGATATCCGTGGTCGAGCACGGGTCTAATCCAAGTTAAACCCGTTTGATTCCCTTCAATACGGCTTAATCCTGGACCTTCTCTGGCGTAATCTGGCTTCGTAACCCCTTGATCTGGCCAGGGCCTGATGTTAGTTTACTCGTTCCTTCGATGACCTCCTAGGAGGTGCCTTCTAACCTCCTCCCTGCTCCCCACCCCGTCGACATGGGATCGGCGCCCAATGCCTTTGCAGAAAGGCAGTGCGCCGAGGGGAGTAGGCAGGAGGAGGGCGAGAGAGGGAGGCGGGAACCAGGAGAAGAGGAGGAGGAGGAGGAGGAGGAGGAGGAGGAGGAGGAGGAGGCGGCAGCAGCGCTCTATTGCAATCGAGAGAAGCCACGGGTGGAAGGGTTAGGAAGAAGCTGCCACCCCCGAGAGCTCGAGCCCCGACGCCCCTCGTGACCTCCTCGCCTCCTGGCCTCCTCCCGCCTCCCTGCTCCTCCCCTCCCCCCCGTGGACAGCCGATGGCGCCCAGGCCTATGTAGTCGATGACCGCCTTTTGGAGCCCTCTCGGAGCCCAGCGCCTCCCCCTGCAATCGCAGGGGGCCGCGCGGCAGCAGGCGCGGCCCAGAGCCGCGCGCGGGCACCCGAGCGCGCCAGAAGCATCGCGCCTGGAGGGACGAGGAGGGGGAGGAGGAGGAGGAGGAGGAGGAGGAGGAGGAGGAGGAGGAGGAGGAGGAGGAGGAGGAAAAAGGAGGAGGAAGGAGGAGGAGGAGGAGGAGGAGGAGGAGGGAGGAGGAGGAGGAGGAGGAGGAGGAGGAGGGAGGAGGAGGGGAGGAGGAGGAGGAGAGGAGGAGGAGGAGGAGGAAGGAGGAGGAGGAGTAGGAGGAGGAGGAGGAGGAGAGGGCCCAGCGCCGTCCCCAGAAGACGTCGCGGGCCTCCGAAGGATAGGCGAGCAGACGGCGCACGACGGGGGAGCGGAGGGGGAGGGGTGTCGAGGGTGGGTGGGAAGCTCGGAGGAGTAGACGGTACAGTCGACCCGCAGAGTAAGGATAGGCATCCCTCCCAAGGGTACCCTTGCATTCTTGCTTCCTGGGTCCATCCTTGGACACTTTCGTTGGCCGCGCCCCGCTCGGGAAGCTTCGAAATGGGCGTCCAAGGCCCTTGCATCCTCATCGCGCATCCTTACTCTGCGACCCTTCCCGCGTGTTCTCCTCCCCGGGGTCTCCTGGGAGGCCCCCGTCGCCGCCGCTGGCCTCGCCTCGGGAGTCTGGTCACTTAAGTCCGAACGCACCCCGGGAGAGGTCCAGGCGGTAGCGGTATCGGTACCTCGTGGCGTCCCCAGAGGAGGCGAGGGAGCAGGCGAGTGAGAAGGAGGGGAGGGAGCGAAGGGGGGGAGAGGAGGATGAGGAGGTGGTGTGAAGGAGGGCGGGGGGCAGGAAGGAGAGAGCGAAAAATGCAAACGACGGAAGAAGGAGGAGGCGAGGGAAGAGGAGGAGGAGGAGGAGGAGGAGGAGGAGGAGGAGGAGGAAAAAGGAGGAGGAAGGAGGAGGAGGAAGGAGGAGGAGGAGGCGGAGGAGGAGGAGGAGGAGGAGGAAGAGGAGGAGGAGGAGGAGGGAGCAGGAGGAGGAGGAGGAGGAGGAGGACGAGGAGGACGAGGAGGAGGGAGGAGGAGGAGGAAGAAGAAGAGGAGGAGTAGGAGGAGGAGGAGGAGGAGAGGGCCCAGCGCCGTCCCCAGAAGACGTCGCGGGCCTCCGAAGGATAGGCGAGCAGACGGCGCACGACGGGGGAGCGGAGGGGGAGGGGTGTCGAGGGTGGGTGGGAAGCTCGGAGGAGTAGACGGTACAGTCGACCCGCAGAGTAAGGATAGGCATCCCTCCCAAGGGTACCCTTGCATTCTTGCCTCCTGGGTCCATCCTTGGACACTTTCGTTGGCCGCGCCCCGCTCGGGAAGCTTCGAAACGGGCGTCCAAGGCCCTTGCATCCTCATCGCGCATCCTTACTCTGCGACCCTTCCCGCGTGTTCTCCTCTCCGGGGTCTCCTGGGAGGCCCACGTCGCCGCCGCTGGCTTCGCCTCGGAGTTCTGGTCAGAAGTCCGAACGCACCCCGGGAGAGGTCCAGGCGGTAGCGGTATCGGTACCTCGTGGCGTCCCCAGAGGAGGCGAGGGAGCAGGCGAGTGAGAAGGAGGGGAGGGAGCGAAGGGGGGGAGAGGAGGATGAGGAGGTGGTGTGAAGGAGGGCGGGGGGCAGCAGGAAGGAGAGAGCGAAAATGCAAACGACGGAAGAAGGAGGAGGCGAGGGAGGAGGAGGAGGAGGTCGCCGAGAAAGGAGGGGGGAGGACAAGGATGGATGAGGTGGATGAGGAGGACAAATTGAGACGACCATGAGGTGGAGCGATGGTGAGCATGGAGGAATGAAGAGGATGACTGGTGCTGATAAGAAGGAGGACCAGAAGCAGGGAAGCAGGAGGAGGAGGGTGATAAGGTGGGTGGCGGAAGGGCATAGAAAAAAACAGGAGGATGAGAAGTGTACAAATGTGGAATAAGGAGGTGGGGGGGATGTGGGTGTGTATGATGGGGGGCATGCGAGGAGGACGCGGATGAGAAACTGGCCTCCTCATCGACATGGTCGCGCAGTTCTGGGGGCGCAGTCTACCTCCCCCCCCGTGTGCCACGCGTGCCTACCTACCACATTACAGCTTGACCAGGGTGAAGGAATCAGAGGAAGTAGAGGGGGGAATGAGAGAGAGGTGGTGGGCGAGACAGAATGTCCGCCTAGTCTTGGAACTTGGGTTCCGCCGAAGCGCTGATCTCTCCCAGTTTTCACCGCCAGTGACATTTACCACGAAGGAGGAGGAGAAGGAACAGGATAGGTGAAAGGAGAGGATGCAAGGAGGAGGAGGAGGAGAAGGAGCAGAGGAGGTGGACGACGTGTACCACGATGATGAGGAGGAGGAGGAGAGGAGAAGGAGGAGAAGGACGATGTTGAGGAGGCGGAGGAGGAGGCAGGGAAGCAGAAAGACGGGATGAGAAGCGGGAGCAGGAGGACAAGGAGGATGGACCTGTTCCGCTCCCGCTGGTACAGAGGAGAGTATTGCCATTTGGTCGACGCAGAACGGGAGATGACGACCAAGAGGTCAAAGTGCGCGACGACGACGATGACGACGACGACGACGACCACGACGACGGTCCGGATGGCCGGTGCAGTGCAGGGATCGCAGCAGCAGTCGCGCGGTCCCCTCGCGCGATGCGGCGGCGCCGCATCGCCCAAGATCGGACGGCGAGCTGTGCGCAGCCGTTGTGGTTCGAGCTGCCAGCTTCTCGGCAATGGCCGCCGGAACTGACACCGTGGCATTTTTCTCCGCTGCGCCTGGACCCTCATGCTCGCATCGCTGTCGGAAGCCAGGTTCGCCGCTCATCGACTAGACACTCGACGCAAGAGTGACCTTTCGCTGGAGTGACCTTTGGTGCGGGCATAAGTTGGCCCCCAGGTCGCCGAACGCGCAGCAGCAGCGGCGTCTTGCGCGGTTGTGCTTGGTCCCCCAGCGGCCCCCCGAAAGCCGCGCACCAAAGGTCACTCTTAGCCAGGGTCACTCTTGCGTGTAGCCGAGCTCAGGGGGGGAGAGCACCTCTTCACCGTCTTCCTCCCTCTTCCTGTCCCGCGCAAGCCCGTTCCACCTCCTCTTCCGCTCTGCGGGCCTCCCTTCTGGCATCGTTCCCTCTCCATCCCCTTTTTCCTTCCTTTCCCACTCACTCCTTTCCTCCCTCCCCTCCTCTGTGCTCTCCTCCTGCTCCTCTACCTGCTCCTTCCCCCTTTGAGGTGGAGAGGGAGATGGGAGTGAGGGGGGAGGAGGGGGGTGGGGGTGGGAGGGAGAAAGCGAGGAGGGGGACGGCAGAGCCCCTCCGCCCGTCTCATCCTCTGCCCCGCCCCCACCTGATCCCCCCCTATCCTCCTACCCTCCCGCTCTTCCTCTTTTGTTTTTGTTTGCTCTCTTTTTATATATCCTTCTCACTCTTTCTCTCTCTCTCTCTCTCTTTTTCCATGTATGTTGTTTGTTTGTGGCTTCCTCTCTCCCTCTGTCCCTCTCTCTTTCTCACCCCCTCCGTTTCTTCTTCTTCTGCTCCTCCTCCTCCCTTCTTCAGCCCTCTCCCTTTTAATAATATCCCCCAAGTGGCGCCACCAGGCGTGTCGGTTCGGCGGGCCTGGCGTTTCGCTTGAGATTGCCCCACTGCTTCCCCACATGTGCACGGCTGGAGGGCGTGTCTGTCTTTTTAGCACAGCGCACATTCAGCGCAAGCGCTTCTAGCAGCTTCTCGGCAATCAGGCCACTCATTTTTCCCACCTGGGGATCACGTCTCCTATATCCCCAGTGCAAACCGCGAGAGTTCGGCATGTGTAAAGCCGCTACTTGGATGAAGGCCGAATTCAGTTTTGATTTTCAAGAGGGAATCGTCAGCCTTCTTGTGGCGTTTAATCCCCAGAAGTGTCTCTTTGTTATTTGGAGTATTCCAGATTTGCATGCCGCAGTGGGCGCTTTGCCAACCTATTACCAGACGTTGTTTTGTTTCATGGTGGTCGATGAGTCCCTTTGATCAGAAGACGTGCAACTTGGTGCACTCGCTGCATCAATGGGGGCGATCCAATTTCAAACTTGGAGTCTCGCTGGACACGCATCTAGACCTGATTATGTTACCCCTTGGCGCTCCGTATTGTGAGACTGATGTGGGGAGAGCCTGTTTGAAAAAGGTAGCTGTCCCCCAAATGGCAATCCAATGGGGTACTCGTCCTTGAATGCGGAGCATTCCACACTGAGAAGGCATTGTTGCAAGCCCCTGTGAGGAGTTGACTTGGGACAGGAGGGGGTGCTGCACAATTGGTGATGCGTCCTGAGCCTACTTTGCTGCTGCACCTCCTGCCCCTCCTACCGGACCCCTTGGATCCCACCAGAACCCTGAACCCTCCACAGCCTTCAAATACCAACCGCGACCCCCATCATCCTCGCCCCATTCCTCACCCCTCCCCCCCTAGGTCAGTCAAGAAGGGTTATCGACCAACCGATGGGGCGGAGGCGAAGAGGAGGAGGAGGAGGAGGAGGCGGAGGAGGTTGAGAAGGAGGAGAAGGAGGAGGAGGAGGAGGACAGCGGAGGGGAAGGCCCCCTCCTCTTCCCCATCCCCCTTTCCCCCTGCTCACCCCCTCCCCTTCCCTTCTCCCTCGTCCCTTCTCCTCTTCCCTCTCTCCCCCCCCTCCTCCTCTGGATCCTCCTGCCCCCCCCTTCCTCCCCCCCCAAAGACCATATATAGAGAGAGAGAGAGAGAGAAAAAAAAAAAAAAAAGAGAGAGAGAGAGAGGTGCCTCGCCGGCTTCCTGGCGGCGTCCGGCTCTGGCTTCGGAGGGCTCGTGGCGACGCGCGGCGATGGCGACAGGCCCCCTCCTGGAGGGAGAATCGGGAGGGAGTTGAGAGGAGGAGGAGGAGGAGGAGGAGGAGGAGGAGGAGGAGGAGGAGGAGGAGGAGGAGGAGGAGGAGGAGGAGGAGGAGGAGGGGAGAGGAGGAGGAGGAGGCGGAGGAGGAGGTGGTTGAGCAGGAAGGGAAGGCGATGACTTCAAACAGCTACCGCTACGGCTGCCCGTCCTGAACAGACCTCGTCTCTACGGCTGGATTCGATTCGAAGTCGTGGTCAGAATGCACCCTGGGAGAGGCCCAGAGAGCAGTGGCGTCGGTGCTTCTTATCCCTCTACAGGAGGAGGGGGAGGAGGAGGAGGAGGTGGAGGAGGAGGCGGAGGCGGAGGCGGAGTAGGAGGAGGAGGGGGAGAGACGAGGCGCAGGATAATCAGCTTAAACATGCGAGGAGGAGGACTCCATTGTGAGGAGGGATGAGGGGGAAGTGGGAGTCGGAAGAGGGAGAGGAGGAACGAGAGGCAGTGGAGAGGAGTCCGATGGGGGAGGAGGAGGCGCACGAGGCGAGGGGGAGGGAGACCGGGGCGGATCGGACCCGATCGATCGGCCGCCCAGGGGGGGGGGGATCTGGAACTTCGGACGCGCTGCGTAGGTCCCCAGATGCCCTCGTCGAGGCCCGAGCGCACGCGTCGCCGCGCCGCTCGGCTCCGGCGCGCGGCCCGCTGCGTCCTTGGGCAGGGCCCCGCGGGCCCCCAGGGCACCACGCCGCCTCGGAGGCGCGGCGGGCTCGGCCTTGGTTGAGGAGGAGGAGGAGGAGGAGGAGGAGGAGGAGGAGGAGGAGGAGGAGGAGGAGGAGGAGGAGCATATTGAGAAGGAGGAGGAGGGGGCCGTGGCGTCGGCGCCGTCCTCTTGGGGCGCGTCGGGGACCAGCTCGGCGACATGCGTCCAGCGTCCAGGGCATTCGGTGCTGGAGCCTCGCGAGCCGCCTCGCCGACTGCGGCCAGGCCTGCTCTCGGCCCGGGGCGTGCGGTGCGAGTGCGCCCTCCTGGCGTGGGCGACGCCATCCGTGGCCAAGTGCTGGCGTCCCCCGAGAGGCGGAGAACGGACAGGGCCCTGCGCATGTTCCCCCCCTCTGCAATTGGGGGGGAGCTTCTCATCGACTTTCGGCGGCGAGTGTCGGATGGCCTTGGGTGGCTTTCGGCTTTTTGGCGGCTTCTTTCTGGAGGAGGAGCACAGAGGGGAGGAGGAGGAGGAGGAGCAGGCAGACGGAGGAGGAGGAGGTGGAGGAGGAGGAGGAGCATATTGAGAAGGAGGAGGAGGGGGCAGAGAGGAGGAGGAGGAGGAGGAGGAGGAGGAGCAGGAGGAGGAGCAAGATAAGGATGAGGCCAGCCGCTGCAGTAGACCGTGCATCGTAGCATGGTCTTAACGCCCCTGAACCTCAGGAGCCTCCGCACCTAGTGGGATCTAGCATGTCTTGCTGACCTCCCCACTGAGAGGAAAGCGGGCTCCAACATAGTGGGCATTTGCTAGGGAGGAGGAGAAGGGTGGGGAGGGGCAGGAGGAAGGAGAAGGTGACAGAGAAGGAGGAAGAAGATCGAGGCCTCCTCGCGGGTACGTGTTCCGGGAGGTTGCCGCCGCTGGCTGCGTGACCGCGTGGGTGTCGTGCGCGTACAACTGGACGGACGTGGCGAAGGCGGGAGGAGGCGGAGGGGGAGAAGAAATATCGAGGTGCAGTGTCTGTCGGATGTTTCTGGCCTCATCGGGGTCTTCAAAGGTTTGCAGGGGAGGAGGAAGAGATACGGGGGCCAAGAGACGGCAGGAGGAGGCGAGTGGGGACAGGAGGACCCGAAAGACTCAGAAGTGCAAAGTCGTCATCAATTCTGGTGGCTCGTGCCCCTCAACTCTGGATTAGTTTTCAGGTTGTTCTTGTTGTTGAGGGGGGGGGGCTGGACGTCCTTGAGCCTCGGGGATTCGTAGGCTTTTGAGGGCCCCCCAGGCCCCCAGGGGCTACGGGCTATGAAAAGGATACAGAGGAGAAGAAGGAGGAGGAGGACTACCGGGCCCCTTGATCTCCCCCCCTCCCACGGCCACTGGATAGTCCTTTCTACTCCTCGTTTGGCAACCAGCAGCACAGCTGCGCGAACACACCGGTGCAACGCCGGGTGAATGCTGCCCCTCTGGGGTGACCGCCCAGGTGGGGCCTGTGGCTCTCCGGCCTGGCGGGTGGTAGCGCGTAGCACTTCCTGGGGTGGTCGGGCCTGTGACTGGGCAGCGTGCGGGGGGCGCCCGTAAAGACCCGAGCGACATGATCCAATCTCAGTTCTTGACCCTCCAGGGTGACCGCCCAAGCGGGGACTGCGGCTCGCGCATCCCGAGGGTGGTCAGCGGTAGCACCAACTTGGGTGGTCGGACCTGGGACTGAGCAGGGCAGCCACCTCGTGCTGGGGGTGCGAACCCCCTCCCATGAGCCCTCCCACAACACCCCCCGCGGCGGCGCGGGCCCTCCCCGCGACTGTGAAGTGCGATCTCTGCGAGAAGCATTGCCCAGATACAGCCGGGGCCCTGAAGAAGGAACCCTTTTCGTTGCGTGGGGAGGGGCTCCGCGTTCCTTAAGTGTTTCACAGCTTGCCTCAGGCTTTCCTCATGTTTTCGACAGGAAATCGAAGGCTGACTTATGGAAAAAAAGAGCCTCGTTCCTTATTTGGGGTTCCTTAGGTAAAGGCCCCGACTGTACTTCAATGGCAGTTCCTTTCCATAGGACCCCCCGCAACCGTCGCCCACCAAGGTGCGGGTCCTCCCCGCGACTGCGAAGAACGGTTGTGCCGGAGGGACTCCTGACAATTGTGCGGTAAGCAGTGGAGCAAGCAGGCCCCAGGGGACCGTGCGCACTCGTCTCGGACCGATCCACAACAATACGGGTGCCAGGGGGACTCGTCAACCTTGGGGGTGACAAGGAAGACCTGCTCCCAGCCCGTTATTCAAATCGGTTTGGGCCTCTTTGCCCCCTGCAGCTGTTTACACAACATGGTGCGCATGATGTCCAACCCTTCTCTACCACCCTGGCGTGGCTGGGGAATGGCATATGCCCTAGCCCACGCTCGGACTTCAATCCTTTTCTGACCCCGTTCTGGCGCGGCTGGGAAATGGACATCGCTCCAGCCCACTCTCGGACACAAACCGTTCCCTACTCCCTGGCGTGGCTGGGGAATGGCATTCGCCCCAGCCCACGCTCAGACTCAAACCCTTCGTTGCCCGGCTGTCCCCCCGCATTGGGGACGATTGCTGTTGCTTGCTGGAGCCCTGACAGGTTGGGCAAAACTTGCCATCAGCAGATGCACAGTGGGGAAGGCAGGCCCTCTCACAGCCCTCGGGGAGGAACGGTGGGGAAAAGGGGTCCCCCTGTGTGCAACTTACCCCACTCCTACGGAGTGGGGTAAGTTGCCCCCGCGCGATGGACGACTCTCCCCCCTACTGCCCTCGCACGCTCACCCCACTCTGCCTTTCCACTGCACGGGCTGCGAAAGGGTGCGCCAACGTGCCTCAATGATCCCCTCTCTATGTGGCCGGTGGCTGGTGTCGACCTCCTAGGGGAGGGCCATGCCTGGCCTGCCTAGGGCGAAAGGGGGTCACCGACTCTCGGATGCATGCCATCTTGCTTCGGGCCTGGGGGGCTACCCCTGTTACCTAATGGCCTCTGTCGCCCCGGTGGCGAAACCCCAGCGAGCTCATAGGAGGTGCTCGTCGGAGATTCCGTGTTTCCTTACAGGCCGCCCCGTGCACCTTCCCCGAGTACTCCATTCTGGGGACGTGCACACCTTCGGCACGAGGAGGAGGAGGAGGAGGAGGAGGAGGAGGAGGAGGAGGAGGAGGAGGAGGATGGGGAGGAGGAGGAGAATGTAGTTGTGGAGGTGGAGGTGGAGGGGGCGGCGGAGGAGGAGGTGAGGAGAAGGGGAGGTGAAGGAATCCCAATCAGGAGGCAGGGGAACAGGCAATAGGAGGAGAGGGATGAGGGAGGAGAGGAGGAGGAGGAGAGGAGGAGGAGGAGGAGGAGGAGGAGAGGAGGAGGAGGAGGAGAAGGAGGAGGAGGAGGAGGAGGAGGACTGGAAGAAGGAGGAGGAGGAGGAGGCGAGGAGAGGAGGAGAGGAGAGGAGAGGAGAGGAGGAGAGGAGAGGAGTTGAGAGAAGAGGAGAGGAGAGAAGAGGAGAGCAGAGGAGAGGAGAGGAGAGGAGAGGAGAGAGGAGAGGAGGAGGAGAGAGAGAGGAGAGAGAGAGGAGGAGGAGGAGGAGGAGGAGGAGGAGGAGGGGAGGAGGAGAAGGAGAAGGAGGAGGAGGAGGAGGAGGAGGATGGAGCCCAGTCAGGAGGCAAGAGTCGGCAGGAGGAGGAGGAGGATAACATGAAGACCAGTTGGACGAGGAGGAGGAGGAGGAAGGTGGTGGAGGATAGGCATGACATTGGACGTCTCAGTCAGGAGGCAGGAGTCAGCAGGATGTTGAGGCAGGGGGACAGAACATGAAATTATGCTAATACATACCCAGGAAGAGGACGAGGCAGATCAGGGTGGGAGAACTGGGAGGAACACCATCATAACCAGTATAACCTCCCCGAATAAGCAGACATTATCAAGAATTCATCCATCCTCCTCCGCGTCCTCCTCCTCCCTCCTCCTTCTTCTCCGCCTCCGCCTCCTCCTACACCTTCTCCTCATCCTCCTTGTCCTCCTCCTTCTTCTCCTCTCCTTCTTTTCGCCCCCCCCTTTAATTCGCCTGTCCAGAGGACTCCAGAGGTCCCTTGAGGTTTTCGGAGGCCCAAGACAATCCGAAGCGCCTAAAGCTTGTATCCTCGGTCCTCGATCAGGGATCCCCCCTCCGCCCACCCTCGATCCTCGATGCTAAACCTTTTATCCTTGATCCCCGGTCCTCGATCAGTGATCTCCCCTCCGCCCACCCTCCACTTCCCCAGAGAGCCGCTGTACAGTCGGGGCCCTGAAGAAGGAACCCTTTTTGTTGGGGAGGGGCTCCATGTTCCTTAGTTGTTTTACAGTGCTCCTTGGGTTTTCCTGAGGTTTTCCATGGAACATCGGAGTTTAATCTATGGGAAAAAGGGGCCTCGTTCCTTATTCATCGTTCCTTAGGTCAACTCCCCGACTGTATGCCAATTTCCAATACGGCCCCCCCCGAAGTCCCGGCCCTCTCTCAGGGCCGGCCTCGCACCCCGACCAGTCATCTGACAGCCCCAGAAGAGCACGGCGAGGGCCCGCCGAGGCCGCAGGAGATGAGACATGTCCGTCTTGAGTTCTCAACACGTCGGAGGCTTAGTGGGCCCTGGAAACGACAGGGCCGTTTTTTTACCGGTTCCGTTTTTCCGTTTTTGTTGCCGGTTCCGGCGCCGTTTTTTTACCGGTTCCGTCGCCGTTTTTTGACCGGATCTGACTCCGGTTCCAATGCTGGGGACGTTTTCTTGCCGTTTCCGGTCGCCTTTTTATGCCGTTTCCATTTTCAAGGGACATTTTTGGGGAAACGGTGAAAAAGCGGCCCTGCCGATTCCGGGGCCCGCAAAGGTCGGAGGTGCGGGCCCTGTAGGCGGACGATGCCGATGACGATGCCGGTGACGATGCCGGTGACGATGCTTGTTGAATGCTGAGCGCCATCGTCAGCGTCATCTCGAGGGGAGGAACGCGAGAGGTGTTCGGGGGGGACCCGTGTGGCGAAGGTGCGGATGCAGGTGCCCGGAGCCGGGGAGGCCGGGTACGGCAGCTTGTCGGCCACTGTGCGCCTGGTCGTGCTCGAGGAGTGCACCCGCCAGGGCCGTCGCCGTCGCCGTCGTCGGTGTTCGATCGAGGAGGAGGAGGGAGGGGGGGATCAGTGAGACAGGGGGGATCTCAGAGGAGGACAGGGTACCCATACCCGAATCCTTCTTTCATTCTTTCGTTCGAAAGAGGTCCGGGGAGTAGCGGTACCGATACCTCCGATTCCCAAGATGGGCAGGATGGAGGGGGGATTAGTGAGGGGGGGAGCTATGATCGGGTGGTGGCCCCGATGTAGTGGGAGCAGTCAGGTGGCATGGTCGTCATCGTCGTCGCCGTCGGTCCTCATCCCCCGCGATCCTCATCCTGCACGGTCCTCTCGATTCCCCTCCTTCCTCTCCTCCTCGATTATTCTCCTCACTTCTCCTCCTCTTCCTCCTCCTCCTCCTCCTCGGCTCTCTTCCTTCTCCTCCATGGTTGTCATCTTCGATGCCCTCCGCCATATTCACCTAACCGTCTTCCTTCCCGTCTGGCCCATCCTCCTCTTTCTCCTCCTCCGCCTCCTCCTCCTCTTCCTCCTCCTCTTCCAACTCCTCCTCTTCCATGTCGATCCTCATCGATCCCCCTCTTCCGCCTGCCTCCTGCTACCTTTCCTCTCTTCCTGGATCCTCCTTGCCCCTCCTCGACCCTCCTCCCCTCAAGTGAGATGACGATAGCGGAGTAAGAGGGATGAGGAACGGGAGGAGGAGCGGGAGGAGGAGGAGGAGGAGGAGGAAGAAGAGCAGGAGGAGGGTGAGGAGGAGGAGGAGGAGGAGGAGGCAGGAGGAGGAGGAGGAGGAGGAGGAGGAGGAGGAAGAGGAGAAGGAGGAGGAGGAGGAGGAGGAGGAGGAGGAGAAGGATGAGGAGGGAAGGATGAGCAGCAGGAGCAGAAGGAGCAGGAGGAGAGAGAGAGGGAGGGAGAAAGAGCAGGAGGAGAGAGTGAGGAGCAGGATTTCGTAGCCCCTCCTCGATCGCCCTCCCCCTCCTTCCCCCGCCCCCTCTTGGTGCACAGCTGCTCCCGCGGAGGCCTCCGGAGACCCCGCGTGGTCTCCTGCATCCCCCGGGGGTCCCGCAGCTCTCCAGGGGCCTCCGGGGCTCGTGCAGAAGGCCTCGGCGGACCTCCCTTGGGGGGCCCCGAGCGGGCCGGGGGGCCGCGCAAAAGCCCTGATCCTCGAGGAGGGCCTGCTCGGGCTGCTGCTGCCCGGCATCGTGGCCAGCGCGCTGCGGGACGTCACCTACAGCGGCCTGTCCCCGGGGCAGCCAGGGGCGCCTCTGGGGCAGCGAGGTGCGAGAGGGGCGGGGGAGGGGGGCAGCGAGGCCGGAGGAGGGGGGAGGGAGGGAGCAGGAGGAGGAAGGGGGGCGGAGAAGCAGGAGGAGGAAGGGGAGGGGAGGGAGGGGAGGGAGCAGGAGGAGGAAGGGGAGGAGAGGAGGATGGGGAGGGTCGGCGGGGAGGAGGGAAGGAGGAGGAGGAGGAGCCCGCCGACTCGTCCCAGCTGTTCACTGGGTCTTTGGCTGCCCTGACATCCATCGGCATGTACCCTTTCATGAAAAGGAGCCTCTTCGGCGCTGGCTCCGACGACGTGGGCCTGGTCAGGAAGTTCGCCACGGGGATGGCCTGCGGCGCGCTCTTCAGCGGCTTCGTGAGCCCCACGGACCTGGTCAAAATCCGCGTTCAGGCTGAGGCGGGAAGAGTGGGAGAGGGAGGCGTGCTTGCCACGGGCCTGCGTGCTGGACAATCTGGAGGGAGAGAAACCAGCATAGACAGACACTGTCGGAGGCCCGGGCGGATTTCCTGGGCCGGCGCCAGACCTCCTTGGCCACCCCCCATGGCAGCGCGACGGGGGGCTGGCGCCGACCCGAGAAGTCCGAGCCGATCTCCGAAGCGCTGTGCGAATGCCGCTCCCGGGCCCTCTGCAAGCGCCGCGGTGGTCCAACTCCCTGGATGCCTTCGGCGTGCTCGCCCGCGCGGAGGGGCCCGTCGGCCTCTTCCGGGGCTGCGGCGCCACGATGGCCCGCGCGGCGTGCGGCAGGGGCGCACAGCTGTCGTGCTACGACCACTCGAAGTACCTGCTGAAGCGCCACGCAGGCGTCGGGGGAGGAGGAGGAGGAGGAGGAGGAGGAGGAGGAGGAGGAGGAGGAGGAGGAGGAGGCCCCGGGTCTCCCCAGCCTTTTCCCCGCCACTGGGGGTCCCCTGGGGGCCTCTGGAGCTCGCGAGGGTGCTCTGGAGGCCACCTGGGCCGCCCCGGAGCAGCCTGCGGCCGGCCTCGGGCCTGGGGCACCCGGTGGCCACCTCCCGCAGGCATGCGGGAGGGCCTCCCCCTGCACGCGCTGGGCTCCTTCCTGTCCGGCCTCGCCTTCGCCACGGCGGCGGCCCCCGCGGACATCGTCAAGACGCGGCTGATGTCCGGCTCTGCTGGCGGCAGGCACAGAGGCGCCGCCGCCGCCGTGATCGTCCTCCGACCACACTCCAACGCAAACTGGGACTGGGGTCAAGTCGGGCCTGTCCCTCCAGGCAAAACAAAAAAATATGGGGACCTGCTTCTTTATACCTAATTTTTGCGCATTTCCGATTTCTCTTGCATTTCCTTATTTTCAGCGCAAAATCTGCCTGTAGGAGGACATGCCCGACTGAACACTGGGGCCCTGGACCCTGATCTCCAGGCCTGGGTCCCGGCCCCTCCATTTCGGGCTGCGCCCAGCCGTGGCGACGGGAGCTCCCAGAGGCGCCCAGACCACGATCCGACGCGACCGCAGCGGCCGTCCTGGCCCGCCTTTCGAGCTGCGCCCAGCTGCCGGGCCGCGAGGGCCCCAACAGAGGCGCCTAAGACCCCTAAAGCCCTGTAACCCCGTTGAAAACCCCGTAAAACCCCTTGAACCCCTTCAAACCCGTTTAGCCCTTTTAACCCTTTTGAAGCCCCTAGCCCCCTACCCCCCTAACTCAGGAGGAAAAGAAACACACAGACACAATTAATCGTCGATCTCCAGAAAATATGGGAAAATATGGGAAGTGGGGGGGAAGACAGAAACCCAGAAAATATGCGAAAATATGGGGAATCTTTTTATTTGTGTCTATTTATTTGTGTGTCCCAGTTCCCCTTCACTAACCCCCTAAACCCCCTAACCCCCCCGGGAAGCTCCGAGACGACGCCGCCGCCGCCGCCGCCGCGAGGTGCCGCCGACTGCTGCGCGGCCATCCTGCGAGAGGGAGGGCCTCGGGCCTTCTTCCGCGGCTGGACCCCCTCGGCCGCGCGGCTGGCCCCCCACTTCACGTGCGTCGGCGTCTGCATTGGTGGGCCTGTCTTCCACCACCACCACCATACGTTGGAGGGGGAGGGGGTCCTCTTCCTCCTCCTCCTCCTCCTCCTCCTCCTCCTCCTCCTCCTCCTCCTCCTCCTCCTCTCTCCTTCCCCCCCCCCCCCTCAACTTAGGGTGGTGGTGGTGGTGGAAAACAGGCCCATCATGCATGGAGCAGGCCAGGCAGCGCGTCGGCGTGGGCTACTTCGTCGCGTGAGGGCTCGGCTCGCAGCGCCCCCCGCCGCAGAGGCGGCGCGTCCGCGGCGAGCTGCCCTCCCTCCCCCGGGCAGGGTCTGGACGCGGCGAGGGGCCTCTCGACTTCGGCGGCTGCGGAGGGGGTGGTGACGCCGGGGTGTGGTCTGCGTTCTGCGTCGTCGGGGCAGGAGACGAGATGCACCACGCTGCCGTCTGCGGGCCTCCCCAGGGCCCGTCGGGGAACTCTGTCGAGGTCCTCGCCCGCCCCCCGGATGGCGACGAAAGTGTTTGTTCAGGACGGTTCCGCCATTCCACCTGTGCCCGGATGCTGGACGGGAAGGGTTTTATCTGGGCTGCATGGGCCAGGGTCGGTTGGTCGCACGAGCAGGCTAAAGTGCAGGAGGGAGACGACGAGCGAGGTGATTCCCGGGAGGGTCACGGAAGCAAGGGATGGTGGGGGATAGTTGACAGGATGTTGGGGAGTTAGTGCGATAGCATCTTTCGTGTATGGCCATGTCTATTGTGGCCTCTTGCAGGTATTTCTGGGAGTACGATGAGGTATCTTGGGGCCTCCATGGGGGTTGACGACCAACGACGACGAAGACGACAAAGGAGAAGGAGGAGGAGGAGGACGACGACGACAAAGACGACAACGCACGAAGACGACCGACGACGAGGACAACGTCGACGGCAACGACGAACGACGACGACGACGACGACGACGACGACGACGACGACGACGACGACGACGACGACGACGACGACGACGGCGGCGGCGGCGGCGGCGGCGACGACGACGACCACCGACGGCGACGACGGAAGACGACGACAACGACGACGACGATAACGACGACGACGACGTCGACGACGACGAACACGACGACGACGACGACGACGACGACGACGACGACAACAACGGCTACGCCTTGCGCCGCCGCGCCGCGCGTTTTTCGGCACTACCGCAGAGGCTGCGGCGACCCCGCCAGCCCCCCCCTCCGGGCGCTCTCGGCGGCCATGCCGACCTCGCCTTCGGTCCGATGGGGCAGGGGGCGGAGAAAGGAACCGATCGGTGATCAGTTTAGCCCTCACGCATCGCGGGGCGCGAGGGATCGGCTTGACTCCCCGCGAGGGCGCGAAGGCCACCGCGCATCGCGGGAAGCAGCGCGCGAAGTTGGGCGACGCCGAGTCAGCCACGCGCAGGGGCAGGGGCGAGGATGAGGCGAGGGGGGGCAAGGCAGGAGGACAAGGCAAGGGGGACATGGCAGCGGGGTGCGGCAAGGGGGATGATGGCGGTGAGGGCGACAAGGTTCCAGTGGGGGTCCGATGCGGGGTCCGATGGGGGATTCCGGTGATCGGTTTCGCGATTTTTTGCATGGTGGTCGCAATGCGTCCCAGAGGCGGTCGAGAGGACTCGGTATCTCGATATCTCGATATCGGGGGCGGGGCCGGGCGGGGACTCGATATTTCGATATCTCGATATCTCGATTTTTGAGGCGGGGCTGGGCGGGGACTTGGTATCTCAATATCTTGATACCTCGATATCGGGGCAGGGAGCTTCGAGGCAGCACGACCAGCATGGAGCAGCAGCAGCAGCAGCAGCAGCAGCAGCAGCACGGACATCATTCCTGTCTCAGGGCGCACACGGTGGTGGGCCGTCTTGGAGCGTCTCGGCGCGCACACGGTCGAGTGCTTCGGGCCGTCGTGGGCCCACCACGGTCTTTCCAGAGCTCTTCCTAATGCCAAACTGCCGACAGCCGTCGAGCCCGCGCAGTTGCGCCAAAGAGTATCTTGGCGCACATTTTCGATGGCAGTCTGCGGGGTCCTGGGCCGTTTGGGAGTGGGCTCCGGGCCGTCTTTGATTTTCCACTGGCTCCCTGGAGCTCCTCCTCATGATGCCAGGCCGCCGACAGCCGTCGGCCCGCGCAGTGACCATCTTGGCGCACATTAGGGTTCCTGGGCAGGTTGCTGGGCCCTGGGCCGTTCTGGAGTGGGCTTCGTGTTGTCGTTGGCCCTCCACGGGCTCCCTGGAGCTCCTCATGATGCCAGGCCGCCGACAGCCGTCGAGCCCGTCGGGCTCTTTCATGCCTTCCTCCTCCTGCTCCCGACGCTCTGAAGCAGATCTTGGCGCACACTGGGTTCTAAGGAACGTTACGGAGTCTTGGGCTGGCTTGGAGAGGGTCTCGGGCACTCTTGGATTTGCCTGGGTCTCTCTGGAGGTCCTCCTCATTTTGCCAGGCCGCCGACAGCCGTCGAGCCAGCGCATGTGCGCCACTGGAAATCTTGGCGCACATTGGGTTATGGGGCAGGTTGTGGTGTCCTGGGCCGTCTTGCAGAGGGATTCGGGCCGTCTTGGGTCCTTCGCGGTCCCTCCGAAGCTCCTTCTCATTATGCCAGGCCGCTTAGAGCCGTCGACCCCGTCGGGCTCGTCTGCTGCAGTCCAGTCGATGTTAACAGGCTGCGATATCGAGGTGTCCAGAGCCCGCCCCTGATATCGAGCTATCGAGATATCGAGTCCGACCCCGATATCGATATATCGAGATGTCGAGTTCCCGCCCTGCCCCGCCCCCGATGACGAACCATCGAGATCTCGGGATGTCGAGTCCCCGCTTGGCCCCGCCTCCGATATCGAGGTATTTTGTAGATGTCGAGATGCTGGGTCCCCGCCCGGCCCCGCCCCCCGATATCGAAATATCGAGATATCGAGATATTGATTCCACGCCCAGACGCGGCCCCCGATATCGAGAGATCGAAATATCGAGATATCGGTTTCGGGCGAGAAAAAAGCAGCCCCGTTCACCGCGACGCCTGGCCCCCATGCTGTTCTGGACGCGTCCCCCTTCCCCGCCTCCAGCAGAGGCACAGGGGCACGCTCTTTTTCGTCAGCAGCGAGGCGGCGAACTCCGCTCCAGCGAGAAGCTGAATAGGGGCACTAACTAGCGAATTGGCCGGCGAGCAACGAGGGAAATGGGGACGGCCGAGAGAAAGAAGGGACGCTCAGACACAAAACACAGGGGTAAACACAAAAAGGTGAGAAGAAAGAAAGGAGCATAGAAAAGTAGGAGTTTCACGATGACGACCTCGCATTCCACCCATATATAACATATACATATATCGGACGGACGGAGGTTGGGGGGTGGGTCCGACGCGTGAAACGGACACCCCCCCTACCGGGAAATCGAGTGCGGTTTCGTGTTCGTGTCGTGCGCGCCGTGCGTGCGTGCGGGCGAGGCGAAGCTGCGTGGGCGGGCGAGAGGAAATCCTCCTGTGGCTGGGCCGCGGCCGGACCAAATGTAACTCCTCCGGCGGCCCGGTGCCCCGCGGTGTCCCGCCGGTGTCCCGCGGGTGTCCCGAAATCTTCTTGTGGCTGAGTCGCGGCCGGACCAAATGTAACTCCAACGGCCAGTGCCCCGCGGTGTCCCGCCGGTGTCCCGCGGGTGTTCCGAAATCCGAAATCCTCCTGTGGCTGGGCCGCGGCCGGACCAAATGTAACTCCTCCGGCGGCCGGTGGCCCGCGGTGTCCCGCCGGTGTCCCGCAGGTGTCCCGCCAGTGGCCCGCCGGTGTCCCTCGATGTGGTGTCCCGAGGTGTCTCGTGGTGTCCCGTGATGTCCCGAGGTGTCCCGTTGAGTGAGGTCGATAGTGAGATCGATAGTGAGACCGATAGTGAGATCGAGAGATGTCCCGCGGTGTCCCGTGGTGTCCCCGTGGTGGCCCGTGGTGTCCCATGGTATCCCGTTGAGTGAGATCGACAGTGAGATCGACAAGTGTCCCGTGGTGTCCCGTGGTGTCCCGTTGAGTGAGATCGATAGTGAGATCGATAGTGAGATCGATTGAGTCAGATGTTGGTTCCCCCCTTCTTTCTCCCCCCCGGCCACAGCCTCCTTATCACTCGAAGGGTGGTCGTATAGGTATTATACATATATATATGTATGTATGTATGTATGTATGTATGTATGTATGTATGTATGTATGTATGTATGTATGTGTATGTATGTATGTACGTATGTATGTATGTATGTATGTATGTATGAATGTATGTATGTATGTATGTATGTATGTATGTATGTATGTATGTATGTATGTCTATATATATACATAAATGTATGTGTATATATATACATAGACAATCCGCAGAGCTACGAAGTATTCCAGAACGTAGTGCTACCGAGTATTGTAAAGTTCTCGCGTTTGGCCAGGAGCCGTCTGCATTTCGCACGCGCACACACACACACCTACTCACACGCATGATTCCTCACTCCGGTATCTATATTTCGCACATAGATGTATATACGTATATTGAAATGCGCATGTATATGTCAACCAGGTTCGACCAAGCATCGCGTTTGTCACGCAATATATGTAGTGCGTTCCAATTTGGGCAACCAGTATGGTGCAAATTATCTGGAGCACTGCGCGTTGTACGTGGAGCAACCGACGTGCTACAATTTATGTGGTGCAACACTCGTTCTGCAAACGAGGTTGTGCAACTGATGTGTGCAATTCATGGTGTGTTATGGGTGGAGCAACATATGATGCGCAACCTAGTATGTAAAGTATAGCTTGGGCGATGTACGCGGAGCATTGCGTTGAATGTGATGCAAGCTATGTGGCGCAGCCAGCGTTGTACCATGCATAGCGTGTTATCTTTGTGATGGCATTTACCACGGAGGTCCCAATGGCTTGCGACACAGGTGGGACAATACATGTTGCGCAATCTATGTAGTCCAATGAGGGTTGAGCAAATACGTGGGCCGCGCTACTTGGTGCAATTTGGTCGGTGCAGTCGACGTCGTGCAATGCATGGTGTTCGATCAGCGTAGTGCATGAGATGTAGCGCAGTGTCTGTGGAGCAAACTAGGTGATGCATTCTATGCAGCACAATCGTTGTTGTGCCATCTATGTGGTGCAGTCTACATTGCGCCATACATGTTCTGCAATCGTTGCTGCGCGACCGATGTGGACCAGC
Organism: Prorocentrum cordatum; assembly: GCA_963575745.1. Taxonomy (NCBI): domain Eukaryota; class Dinophyceae; order Prorocentrales; family Prorocentraceae; genus Prorocentrum; species Prorocentrum cordatum. The sequence goes on from CAUYUJ010005158.1 coordinate 243,067, forward strand.
CTTTGTGGTGCAATATATGTTATGTAGGGCCGTGGGTGTTGTGAAACCTATGTTGTGCAATTTCTGCGGCGCAACCTGTGTTGTGCAGTTTCCTGCCGAATCTGAGGTTGCCCACTGCGCTGTTCGAACAGTCGCTTCGCCCACCCACCCGCAACTTAGCTTGCAAAACCCAGGCGGCGGCGGTTGCGATGAGTGCTTGGCGAGGGCTGGCGCATCGCTGCGGCCGCGCTGGCGCGCGCAGGCTCGCGCGCAGAGCGGCCAGTTCGTTTGGCGCGGCCGACGCGGCCGCGGTGGCGCTTTCCGCTGGGGGTTCCCCAGCGCGTCTCGCAGGCCGTGCTGCCACGCAGGCATTTCAGTGCGAGTCGGTGAGTGGGGAGAGCGCGGTATCGCGGCGATGTCAACGACGGCGGACGCGGCGATGATAATTAACAATGCTGGGGACGAGGGTGACGATAAGGACGCCTCTGACGGCGCCGACGCTTGCCACGCCGATCACGATGAGTGTGTCCACGTCTCAGTGATGAAGGTTTTGGTGGCAGGGTCGCGACATGCGCGCGAGGCCGACGGTCGCGAATGGCCCGCGCGGCAATACTATTTGATGCTGACCGCGCCCCCCCCACCCCCACCCCCACCCATCGCACGCGTTGGGTTTTCGAATGATTCCGGCATGCGCGCGCGCGGGGGCCCCTCTGGTCGCATGTGATGGCACTACTGACAAAAACCATCGTGTTTTCGCGAGACTTCGCAGGTGCGCGCACAAGCTTTTTCTTGAAGAATGCACGTTGCAACACAATGTGTCTTTGCATGTTCCAGGGCTTTCGATTTTGAGCCCCGAACGGAACCCTAGTCTTCTGAAGGACTTCCGCGCGCCCGCACGACGCCGCTCGCGCGTGCGTTCTTTCCAATATGTTGCGGGTGTTTTATTTTGAAAGCCTGAGGTTTTTTAAAATCTAGCGCGCGCGCATCATTTGATTTGGCGAGGAGAGGGGGGGCGGGTAGGCCGGGATGGGGCGAAGACGTACTTAGACGAACAATGGGGCAGAAACGCGCGTATATTGCACATCCCCAAGGTTGGCGATAATCTCGGTGGGGGGGGGATTGGGGACGGGTGGGTCCCGAATTCTTTTTCAAGCAGGAGCATAGTATGCTGTGCGTACAGCTTGGACCCAGTATTTATTATACAATCGGTGTTGCGCAGCCTATGTCGTTCAATGCCTTCCCGGCGGGCAAGGTTGCCCCACCTATTTTAGATAGGTGGGACAACCTTTTGTAATCTGTTGTGTACACTGTAGATTGAACATAACGTGGGGCGCAGTCGGTGGCGCGAGTTAGGCTGTGCACTCTACGGAGTGCAATAAACGGCGCGCCATTTATGGGGCGCAGTTCATTTGTGGAGCTCGCAGTTGTCAGCTCATCTGCTCGCGCAATCATCCCACCCACTCACCCGCAACAGGTTTTGCAAAACGCATGTGGTGGCGATTGCGATGAATGCTTGGTAATGACTGGTGCATCTACGCGGCCGCGCCAGCCCGCGCATGCTCGCGCGCGCAGCGGCAAGCTAGCTTGGCGCGACTGACGCGGCCGCGGTGGCGCTGACCTCTCGGCGCTTCCGAGCGGGCGTTCCAGTGCGAGTCGGCCATGTGGGCGGACGCAGTATTATGGTGACGTCGACGACGGTTAGACGCGATGGTGATAGTAGCGACGCTGGTGGCAGTGATGGCATCGGCGACGGCGCGGCCAGTGACGGCGCCGATGCTGATCGCGCCGACGACGACGATGGCGTCCCCGCGTCGGTGATGCATGATTTGGGCGGAGTTTAACAAGCGCGCGCGGCCGATGCGCGAGAGTGGCCCGCATGGTGTTTTTTTGACTCGGATCGTGCCTCCCTTCGCCCAGCACGCGCGCACGCGCGCTCGAATGATGGCGGCATGCGGCGCGATGGCCCGCGTGGTAAAGTTCATTTATTCGTGAACACAAAACGATGGTCCCCAGGAGGCTTCGCAAAAACTCGAACGCAGTTTCCTGTTGGAAATTGGCGTTGCGAAACACACCATGTGTGTCTTATTTCGGCGCGCTCGACGCGCGCAAGGGCGTTCGAACGATTTCGACACGCGCGCCAAGAAAAATCCCATGTGGTAGTTTGTTTGGGGATGGTGAAACACGCACGGTTTTCCAACGAATTTGCAAGAGCACGGATTCATTTTTTCCCTACCCAGGCTCTGCCTAGAAGGGTTCTTACTCGCTTGACTGAGAGGGGCCGGGTAGTGCAAACCGCCCCGGACGGTTCCCTCTGTCCCCTTGGAGCTAAGCAACAGCAACAGCAAAGGTAAGAGCAAACGCGCGGTTCCCCCAGTTGCGCTCCCTGGGTGCCAAGCAAAAGCAACAGCAAAGGCAACAGTGAAGGCAAAATCGAAGGCAACGCAACAGCATAGCATAGCATAGCGCAGCATAGCATAGCGCAGCATAGCATAGCCTAGCCCAGCCCAGCCCAGCATAGCATTGCGCAGCATAGCATAGCATAGCATAGCGTAGCATAGCAGAGCAGAGCATAGCATAGCATAGCAGAGCAGGCCATATCGCAGCACAGCATCCATTATTGCTTCCGCTTTTTTTATATATATATATATATATATATATATATGTATTTATGTGTGTGTGCGCACGTATGTTCCATGCATGTTGTCTGTCTGTGGGCCATCTTGAGCCCTTAGTGGGGCAGCTTGAGCCCGTAGGATTCACGAAGGTTTCGCACATAGCACCGGCCGGGAGACATGAAACCCGACGTTGATGTAGATGTAGATGTGAGTCTCGCTGTTGATGTAGATGTAGATGCATATGCAGGTGTAGATGTAGATGTAGCTGTAGGTCTAGATGTAGATGTAGATGTAGGTCTAGATGTAGATGTAGGTGTCGATGTAGATGTAGGTGTAGATATAGATGTAGATGTAAAGAACTCCCCAGTGCCCCGCCTTCATCTCCGTGCCTGCTTGCTTTTGTTGCTGTCTCGGCGACTTGTTGCCTGCTTCTGCTGCTGCTTCACTTACGCCGTGGCGTCGGCGGTTCTAGCGCTACTACTACGACTCCTACTACTACTATCACTACTTACTATCACTACTGCTACTACTACTACTACTACTACTACTACTACTACTACTACTACTACTACTACGACCCCTCCTACTATTACTACTACTACTACTACTACTACTACTACTACTACTACTACTACTACTACTACTACTACTACTACTACTACTACTACTACTACTACTACTACTAACTACTACTATACTACGACGACGACGACGACGACGACGACGACGACGACCGACGACGACGACTACTACTACTACTACTACGACGACTACTACTACTACTACCACTACTACTACTACTACTACACTACTACTACTACTACTACTCTACTCCTACTCCTACCTACTCCTACTACTCCTACTCCTACTCCTACTACTCCTACTCTACTACTACTACTGCTTACTACTACTACTACTACTACTACTACTACTACTACTACTACTACTTACTACTACTACTACTACACTACTACTACTACTACTACGACTACTACTACTACTACTACTACTACTACTACTACTACTACGACTACTACTACTACTACTACTACTACTACTACTACTACTACTACTACTACTACTACTACTACGGCTACTACTACCTCTACTACTACTACTACTGCTACTACCGCTACTGCTACAACTACGGCGATGAGGAGAAGGAGGAGGAGGGCGTTTACCGCTCCTGCTAATGCTGCTTTCCTAGAGGCTCCAACTCCTAGGTAGGGTCGCACTGGGATAATTTGGTTGAACACCTTTGTTGCGAAATCATGTGGTTTTGTCTTTGACCGGGGGACTCGATTTGGAAATCCTTACGACACCTAGGAGTTGTCTGAACGGTTTGGGCACGCGCGCGCGACAGCGCGCGCGCTCGCACTCCATCTCATTTTTATTCATGGGGTTCTTCTCAACGTGTGTATTTTGATAAAAAACAGCATTGCGCGCGTCGCATTTGTCCCGGCCCCCTTGCGTTGGGCACTCGTTGTGAATAGGGCGCTGCTCGCGCGTCTCGTGCCTGCCTCCCTTCTACTCTCATCTTTCCCGCCTGCCTATTACCCCGCTCCTTCCTGCGTGCCAGCTTGCGCCAGCTTGCCGCCTGCCTGGTCATCCCTGGCATCCTCTGCGGGGTGACGTCATGCACGGATCGCCAGGAGACCTCGCTATCCCTGTGGGGCTGCGATATGCGAAGCTGTCGCCACCTTCGGGGGCTGTTGGGGGGTCCAGCGGGGTGACGTGCTACGCGGATCCAGGCTCGACCTCGCCATCCTTGCGGGTCTGCGATCTGCGAAACCGTCGCCGCGCTCGATGGCTGCTTGGGGGCCCAGCGGAGCGACGTGCTACGCAGACTCAGACTCGACCTCGCCAGCTCTGCTGGGCTGCGATGTTCGGAACTGTCGCCACTTTCGGGGGCTGCTGGGGGGTCCAGCGGAGTGACGTGCTACGCGGATCCAGACTCGACCTCGCCATCCTTGCGGGGCTACGATCTGCGGAACTGTCGCCACGTTCGAGGGCTTGTGGGGGTCCAGCGGAGTGACGTCCGAAGTTGACTCAGGTTAGACTTCGCCATCTCTGTAGGGCTGCGATCTGCGAAATCGTCGCCACTTTCGAAGGCTGCTTGGGGGCCCAGCGGAGTGACGTGCTACGCAGACTCAGACTCGACCTCGCATGCCCTGCTGGGCTGCGATCTGCGGAAGAGTCGCCGCGCTCGAGGGTTGCCGGGGGGGTCCAGCGGAAAGTCGTGCTACGCAGACTCGGGCTAGACCTCGCCATCCCTTTGGGGCTGCCATCTGCGAAACTGTCGCCACTCGAGGGGGATCCAGCGGAGTGACGTGCTACGCAGATTCAAACTAGACCTCGCCATCGTTGTGCGATCTGCGAAACTGTCGCCACGTTCGAGGGTTGCAGGGGGGTTCAGCGGAGTGACGTTCCACGCAGAGTGAGATTTAGACCTCGCCATCCATGTGCAGCTGCGATCTGCGAAGCTGTCGCTTTCGAGGGCTGCTTGGGGGCCCAGCGGAGTGACGTGCAGACTCGGATTCGGATAAGACCTCGCCATCCCCGTGGGTCTGCGATCTGCGAAACCGTCGCCGCGCTCGATGGCTGCAGGGGGTCCACCGGAATGACGTGCCACGAAGAATCAGATTAGATGTTGCCCTCCCTGTGGGGCTGCGGTCTGCGAAACTGTCGCCACCTTCGAGGGCTGCTTGGGGGCCCATCGGAGCGACATGCTACGCAGACTCAGATTCGACCTCGCCATCCCTGCGTGGCTACGATCTGCGATGCTGTTGCTACTTTCGAAGGCTTCTAGGGGGGTCCAGCGGAGTTGCGTGCTACGCAGATTCAAACTAGACCTCGCCAGCCCTGTGGGGCTGCGATCTGCGGAACTGTCGCCACTTTCGAGGGCTGCCGGGGGATCCAGCGGAGCGAAGTCTTACGCGGACCACCAGGAGACCTCGCTATCCTTGGGGTTCAGCGGAGTGACGTCATTTTCTGTTTCCTGTTGTTGTTTCGACTTCCAGGGCCGTCGAAAAGGAAGCAAGAGAAGCCTGCGGCGAGCTAAGCCTCGCCCGCACCTTGCACCAACTAGAAGTAGGTATAATATTGTTGTCGAGCGCCGCGGCGACTTGGCGCAGGCAGCGCTGCATCTTTCCTGGAACACCGACGAAAGCAACCTTCTTCCGTCTCCTCCCGTCACTTTCGTCGTCGCCCTCTGCCCCCTGCCGCCTTCCCTCTGCTGCTGCCGCGCTGACGGTTCGGCGCCCCGCGCGATCTTCCCCTGCCCCGTGTTCCCGCCCCGTCTTCCCCGCCCGTCCTCCCCAAGCTTGGGCCCTCGTTCCTCGCCCTTTTGTTCTTGTCCTGTGAATCCTGCCATGCGAGCGCATCCCATGTAGCTTGCACAAGATATCGCGGCGCGTGCACGGTCAGTGCCCTGCCAAGTTTGGGCCGATTCCCTTTGCCATTTGATGCAAATGGGCTGGGTACTTCGCATGGTAGTTTGCAAAGGCAGGCAGGGGGGGGGGATCACTGGTTGTGCGGGGTTTTTCAAATTCGCATTGAGAATCCACGGTGTTGCAGAATCGTTGCTAAATTGCAATACGAAAAGGTGAGCGGTCAAATCCAGGGCGGGGGGGGAATATCCTAGTATTCGTTTAGTCTTTTTGGAAAAAGGAGAACATACGAGGGGCAGTTGACTTTGATGTCCTCGCGCGTGGCTACCACCCGTGCTCGCGCAATCAGTCTACCTGCCCACCCGCAAGTTGATCTGCAAAACCCATGCGGCGGCGATTGCGATGTCCGCGCGGCGCTGGCTGGTGCACCCCTGCGGCCGCGCTGGCGCGCGCAGGCTTGCGTCCAGAGCGGCAAGTTAGTCTGGCGCGACCGACGCGGCCGCGGTGGCGCACCCAGGTCCGCGCGCAGAGCGGCCGGCTAGTGTGTCGCGACCGACGCAGACGTGGTGGCGTTGACCGGTGTGAACTTCCCAGCGCGTCTCGCGTGCCGTCGGTGGTTTGGACGGGCGCAGTATCACAGCGCCGCCGACGACGGCAGACCCGGTGATGATGGTACCGATGCCCGTGGCGATGACGACGCTGACGAGGGCAAAGGCGATGAACGGCGCCGATGCTAATCACGCCGGTGACGTGACGATGCTGGTGTCCTCGCGTCCGCGATGGAGGTTGATATTTCGACATGCGCGCGGGGTCGAAACGCGCGAGTGGCCCGCATGGCATTCTTCGACATGGATTACCCCCCCAGCAACGTTTAGCACCACTAGACAAACAAACTCAGAACCCGATCGTTTTGTTAATCAGCCAATCAGCCGCAAGAGCGCGAGCGCCAGTTTGTTGACAACGCCTGTTGCGAAACGATTGGTTGCTTGTTCCCTACCTAGGCTCTGCCTAGAAGGGTTCTTACCCTGTATCTTAAAGGGGCCGGGCAGTGGGAACCGGCCCGGGCGGTTCCCCTGGCATCCGCCCCGCGGTTCCCCCAGCTACGTCCGTCCCCTTAGCTTAGCGTTGCTTATCTCATCTTAGCTTAGTTTATTTCATCGTAGCTTAGCTTAGCTTCATCTTAGCTCAGGTTTATCTTAGCTTAACTTACCTTCATTTTAGCTTCGCTGAGCTTTAGCATAGCAGAGCACAACATAACATAGCATAGCGCAGCATAGCATAGCGCAGCACAGCATATCATAGCATAGCAGAGCATAGCATGGCATGGCGCAGCATAGCATGGCATAGCATAGCATAGCATAGCGCAGCACAGCACAGCATAGCATAGCATAGCAGAGCATAGCATAGCATAGCACAGCAGCAAAGCATGGGCAAAGCAACAGCAGCGACAGCAAAGCACAGCACAAGCAACGCAACGCAAAGCAAGCATGGTTGTAGTTCCCTACCTTGGCTCTGCCTAGCGGGTTAGCTTAGCCTAGCACAGCGCAGCGCTGCATTAGCATAGCATAGCATAGCATAGCATAGCATCGCATAGCATATCATAGCCACTCGTATCATAGTACAGCATATCATATCGCAGCATAGCATATCATAACATAGCATAGCATAGCATAGCATTGCATATCATTGCATATCGCAGCTTAGCATATCATAGCATAGCTTAGCATAGCACAGCGCAGCATGCCATAACATAGCTTAGCATAGCATGGCATAGTATAGCATAGCATGGCGCAGTATAGCATAGCATAGCAACTGATGCTGGTTGTCTAGGGGCTCCAACTTCTAGGTAGGGTCGCACTGGGGTAATTTGTTTTCTGGGCACTCGGCCTTGGGTCCCATTCGAATGCCACGGTTCTTTTGAAGGATTGCGGCATGCGCGCACGATGGCGCGCGCGAGTGCATTTCTTCCTGTCTGTTGCAAAGAGGTATTGGGGGAAGGAGCCATTTGAGCATGAAAGGGTGCGCGCATTGCATGCTTTGCGAAAGGTGATGTGGGGCTCGACGTATGGCCGGGATCACACGGATGATTTTCTAGCATGACGGATGGGGCAGAATCGCATGTACATCACATCGCGGGGGTATGTCGATAGTCCCAGGGCGGGGGGGGGGGACGGGGCGGCGACGGGGTGGCGGTGGGGCGGCGACGGGGCGACGACGGCGAGCACGGAGCCGCCACACCGCCAGCCAGGCCTAGACCACGAGCGGAGACGAGGCGGCGACGGCGAGCACTGACCGCCAACCAGGCCCAGCTCGTAAGGAGAGAAGCAAGTTGCCCACCCTGACTGACCTCCAGCCTGTCACCTCGATCACATCTCTCTCTCTCTCTCTCTCTTTCTCTCTCTCTCTCTTTCTCAGGTGCCGGCAAAAATAAATTGGTGGATTGGGTTGGGTGGTCTGGATTGGATGGGGTACGATGGACTGGACAAGATAAGATGGGTTGCGTTGGAAAAGATGGTTTGGATCATATGAGATGGATTGGACTGGCCCGCCGCAGGCGCAGAAACAAATGAATTGATGGATTGGTCTGGAGTGATTGGGTGGGATAAGATAAGATGGGACAGGATGGGTTGGATCATATATTTTGGATTGTATGGGACAATATGTATTCGATACGATAAGCTGGATTGGATAAGAAAGCCCGCCGCAGGCGCCGTCAAAAATGAGTTGATGGATTGAGTTGGGTGGATTGGATTGCATGGGATAATATGGATTTGTTAGGATCAAATGGATTGGATTGGGAGATATGGATTGGACAAGATGAGATGGATTGGGTTGGCCCGCCGCAGGCGCAGAAACAAATGAATTGATGGATTGGGTTGGGTGGGTTGGATTGGGGGGATAACATAAGATAGGACAATATGGACTGGATAAGATAAGATGGATTGGGTTGGGCAAGATGGATTGGATAAGATAAGCTGGGTTTGATAAGAAAGCCCTCCGCAGGCGCCGAACAACATCGAATTATGAAATCAACGACATGCGTTAGCGCCGGGACGCCCGGGACACCCGGGACACCCGGGACACCGCCCGGCCCAACTGGGACACTTCCAGGCCACCGGTGGACGGGGAACGGACTTTCGCTCCTACTGACACCCGGGACACCCGGGACGCCGCCCGGCCCGACTGGGACACCTCCCGGCCACTGGCGGGCGGTGAACGGACTTTCGTTCCTACTTCGGCCTAGCTACAGGAGAATCACGCGCAGCTTCGCCTCGCCCGCACGCACGACACGAACACGAAACCGAAACCGATTTCCCGGTGGGGGGTCTCCGTTTCATTGCGATCCCCCCCAGTTTCCGATATACCTATACGACCAATCTGCGGGCGATAAGGAGGTCTTGGGGGGATCGAGATCAAACAAATGCCCACCCTGACGGTCCTCTTGCCTGTGATCTAACCTGGATGGGATAAGATGGGTTGGATAAGATAAGATGGGTTGCATTGGAAGCAATGGAAAGGGTCAGATAAGATGGATTGGATCGGTCCGCCGCAGGCGCAGAAACAAGTGAATTGATGGATTGGGTTGGGTGGATTGGATTGGGTGGGATAAGATAAGATTGGACAATATGGGTTTGAGAATATAATATGGATTGGATTTGACAATATGGTTTGGATAAGATAAGCTGAAGAAAGACCGCCGCAGGCGTCGGACAAAGTGAATAATGAAATTCGCGACATGCGTTATAGCGCCGGGACACCTGGGACACCGCCCGGCCCAACTGGGACACTTCCTGGCCACCGGCGGACGGGAAACGGACTTAAGTCCGTTTCCCATTCGCCTCGCCCGCGCGCACGACACGAACACGAAGCCGAAACCGATTTCCCGGTGGGGGATCTCCGTTTCATTGTGGTCTCACACCCCAGCCTGCGACGCGTGCAGTCTCGTGGCTGCCCCGCGCCGCCGGCCCCTCGCTGCCCGCCGGCGGGAGGATGGCGGCTCCACGCCCGAGCACCGGGCCGACGCGGCCGCGCTCGTTGCCGCGCGGGACGGGGCGACGGGGTCGTCGTCGTCGTCGTCGTCGTGCGGGGATCGGGCGGGCCCCGCCCGGTGCGAAGAGAACAAAACAAGCACGGCAGGAGGACTTTGCGAGATGAGGGCCTCCCGGGGGCCCGCAGCGGGGCCCCGGGGCGGTCGAGGAACGACTCGGGACGACACGCCGGTTTTGGGAAAAGGGGGAAGGCGGGGAGGGGGAAGAGGAGGAGAACGGAGGGAACAGGGGGAGGCGGCGGTGGAGCAAGAGGGCGATCTGGAGAGGAGGGGGCTGAGGATTGTGATGCAGGAGGAGGAAGCGGAGGAGGGCGGGGAAGGAGGAAGAGGATCATGACGAGAAAGGGGGAAATGGAAAAGTGGAAATGGAGGAATCCAGGGTCAAGGATTTGAGTCCTTGGTGGCCCATTCTGGGCCTTCCAAGGCCGTCTGGTGACGTGCGGGGGGGAGCCTGCTTCCTCCCCCTCCGCCATCTCCCCCTCCTCCTCCTCCTGTTCCTCCTCCTCCTCCTCCTCCTCCTCCTCCTCTCCTCCTCCTCCTCCTCCCCCTTCCCCTCCCCCTCCCCCTCCTCCTCCTCCTCCTCCTCCCTCCTCCGTCCTCGTCCTCCCTCTCCTTCTCCTCCTCCTCCTCCAATTTCATTTCTCCGTGGCAATTTTCCTCACGGTCAATCCGCGAAACCTCGGCGATTTGATTTTGGTCGCAGCTGTGAGGTCTGGGTCAAGGCTGCCTGCCTACAGGATCCTTCTGAACTCGCGATCCTCAAGTGCGAGCTGCCGCGGCACCTTGTTAGCGACACCGTTACGCGAGTCACTCCAGTCACGGCGGACCGCTCCTTACATGAGCATGCGGGGAGGTGGCGAGGCCCCGGTACGAAAAGAGAAGGGGGCCGCCGTCCGCCTTCGATTAGTGGTCGACGTTTTCGTGACCGTCGCCGTGACAAGCGCAGCAGGGACAGGTACGATTCGGAGGAGGACACTGAGGCGTCCCGCTCGAGGACTGGACGACATCGAGATGAACCAATGGCCTGGATGAGGGGTTCCATCACCAAGATCGACGCAGAGACGAAGACAATTCCTAATTTGGAGAACCACAGGCGCAGGGAATGCAAGAGCGTCAGGACCGACCTTGAGATCCACGCCAAGGAGACCACCGCTATCAGCAACAGGATGCAAGCCCCCGATGTCGAGCAGGCCGCTGGGCTTGCCCAGATCGTCGCAAATTCCGTGCCAGAGTCCGTGAGGGATCGTTTCAACAAGGTCGAGGAGGCCGTCTCGAACCTCCAGGAGTTTCTCCTACTTCGGCGGGGGCCAGCTCGTCGGCAGGAGACGCTTAGCAGCATCGTGACCTCAAGAAGGCGTCGGTGGGTGGCTGCCCGAGGCCATTGTTCAACAATGTGAGAAGGAACTCGGCGAAAGCAGTGTAATCCAGTGTCGCGCCCACCCGTCAGACTAGAAGCAGGTGTCGTGCTACAACCACAGCTGGAGCTTCGCCCTCGTTTTGACAGCGCTGGGTCGGCCAAACATTGTCGGAGGTTTGACGCGTACGCGTAAGTCGGCCTGACAAGAAGAGGCGTTGTGACAAGGCGCCCAGAGCCACGTTCGATATATCCACCGGCGCGCGTGCTAAACATTGCGTTTGTTTGGCAAGTTGTGTCAGATGAGCAAGGGCCGCTGGAAGAGCAATGGCGAGGATTGCGAGTTCCTGTTTACGCTCAAGACGCGGGACCGTCATCATGATATATCGGAGCCAGGGTACGACACTCTCAACCGCTTCCAGATCGCGCGCGAGAAGGCCGACTCCACGTGCGCGCTCGCGCTTGTCACCTCAGGATAGGACTGTACCAAGTCGGACTTCGCCAGCTTGTTCAAGCCAGACTAGTCAAAGTAGGACATGCCTGATGAATGTTGTCCAGAAATGTGCAGGTGTTGAGGGAGTTCGAGCTCCGTCTTCGGATTCTGCCCCCAGGTTCCCCAGCGACTGTGCCAGCTGCACAACTCGTCTTCCTCGTGCATGTGGTGCAACGCTTTCGATTGCAGCCTGAAGTGCCTGTTCCCTTTCCGGAACTTCCTGGGGCGCTCCCGCGTTCCAAAAAAGGGGACATGTTGAGCTATGTCGTCTCCTGTCTTTGCATTGCATTTCTCGTGCCCGGGATCTCCGCGGCCCCAGCGATGATTTGGGAGCGTTTCGCGAGGGTCGGGTGCTGAAGTCGTGGCTGGCCTCTCCCCTTTCCTCTCCTCCGCAGTGGCCTTTTCTGCTCGAACCTAGTCGCGGCATTCCATAAGCATCATGATATCAGGCCAGCGATTGAGGCCGCGCGAGCAGCAGGCCCTAGGCCCCATGGGAAACCACTGGGGGTCACAGCTCATGTCCGCGAGCTGGCCGCCCCAGACCAGCGCGGCCAATGGTGGGCCCCAGCCCGCATGGTGCTGGCAGGGGCGCAGCACCACCAGCGCAGGGGCAACGGATCTCGCCAGCGCGTTGAGCATGCTCGAGTGCGTCACGCAGACCACGGCCTGATGGCGCACATGCCATTCTGAACGATGGCCGCGAGGCCCCATGGGACCAATGGCTATCCGGGCAGGCCTACCCGACGAGGCCTGCAGCCCCATTGTTGGGGAACTACGTCATCGCGGCGAAGCGCGTGGCTCGAAAGCGCCCAGCCTCAAGCAGCGGCGAAGCGTCCCGGTTTGCCTAGCGCCCGAGCAAACCATGTTCTAAGAACCGTTTGTGGTTCCCACGAAATGTTCTTAGAACAGTTATTGTTGATATTGATTTGTTTTAACACATCGGGGTTATGTTCTAAGCAAATTGTTTTTGTTATTAGACCATGTTTGGTAAGAACATTTCGTAGTAGGACAATCGGAATGCCGGGGCGGTTTGTCCCTGCTCAACAGCGAGCTGCTAGTCATGAGTCGATCAACAGTTCCATGTCCTTACTAGTGCAGCCAGTGACTGCTGGCATGCTCCACAGGTCGCTGACGCAGAACCCGATGGTTGCGCTGGAGCTGGAGGCATGGAGCCACGCCCTCGCCAACCCCGCGGACACCATGGAGCACAAGGCGTCGAAAGTCAGGAGGCTGCGGGCACCGCAACCCCTTGACCTCGGAGAAGTACGCGGGGTATTTCGTGCGATTCAAGAGGATGCCCGATTCGATTCTCTTCCTCGTCTCTCCCCTGAGCCACTCCATGTCGGCGCCAAGGCCACGAAGGCCAAGGTGGGCCCGGGGGTCGACGCCCTGAACCCAATGGACTACCAGAGGCTACCCCCAGAGGCGATCTCGGAGTTCACGAACATCTTGGCGAGTGCTGAGTCGCTGCTGCCCTGGCCAGCGCGAACCCAGCTCGTCGCGACGTTCCTCGCCCCCCCGAGAGGTCGCAGGAAGTTCGTGGCATCGGCATGCTATCCATGATGGGCCGTTTGCGGTCGCACCTTCGAGAGCCTGTACCTACGCAGTTGGGCAAGTATCAAGAACAGACATGGGATGCCGCTGTTGCTGGGGACAGCTGTCCTAGAGGGGCATATCTTCATGTATTTGATGGTGCACTTGCGCATTGCATGGGCATGCGTACTGGTCAGGGCTCACTTGATGTGCAAGAGTATTTCGATTCAATGTCACGGGCAGCCCTGGCCAAGGCTGCCCTGCGGCCCCATGTCCCGCCAGTCATTTGTTCTATTGCTTCAGTGCGTCACCGCCCGCGCGCTCTCCCAGGAGGGGGCAGCCAGCAACCCTTTTTGAGCCCTGCCAGTCGGTCACCCAAGGGCTGCGAGGGGGAACTAGACTCGCTAAGATTATCACCCGCTGCGTCCTGCGCGCGGTGACGGCGACGCCGCCCATGACTCGCACAGTGCGGGTCGATGTCGCGTGCCAGAAAATCACCAGATTACGCAGCGCGGTGCCTTGCCAGGGGGCAGACTTCAGCTGCGGCAGGCATGGCAGAGCGACGCGCACTCAACGTCAGATCAAGCACGGCACGATGAACGCGAAGGTCAGGAGGTTCAGCCGCGCCATTCGAACGCATGGTATCACGGCGCGTCTCGAGCGCCACGGCTGCCAACCCGCAGGAGCATAAGGAGTACAGATGCATGGTATGTTCTACCAACAGATGGTTCAACGTCGCAGGGGGTCGGGGCGGAAATGCGCCGCAGGGACGAAGGGGCGCCGTCTTACAACGCTCCGAGACCCACGGCCCCCGGGCGCCGACCTGCTGTTGCGGCCCCTGTGAAGTGCACCGACGAGTGGCTCAGCACTTGGCCGAAGCGGCCCGACATTAGGCGGAGCGTCCGCCAGATGTGGTCCAAGGTGTGCGACCGCATGCGCGGCCTCGAGCCCCGGCAGCAGTCGCGAGCTATTCGGGGGCCTGCGCCGGCGACCACCCTCGCCTTGTTGCGCGTGCGCTGGAACCCTGAGGCATCCAGTGCAGCGGGGTGCCGCAGAGGACTTGCAATTTCCAGATGCGATCAACTGGGGATAAATTGCGAGACGCCCAACTTGATTTTTTCCGGGGCGTTCGACGGTCAGCGGGGTTGACTATCTGGAGCAAGGCAGCGCATCACTTCTGTGGAGGATTGGCTGGAGGCGCAATGGGCAACCACTCCTTCGGGCTTCTCTTGATCAGAGCGTGAATTACCTACCCCGCTTTCGCTTCCAGGCAAAACCAAGCCATACCATGCGCCTCCTCGTCAAGCGGCCTGACCAGTACAGGCTGCAATTTGGCATCGTTTGGTATCTCTTGGAAGCGAGGGTGGTCAAAAGCGAGGTAGGTTTGTTTTCCCCCTACTTGAGGCAGGTCAGCCAGTTGCCGCGTGGTGTACGGACGTCCGAGTTGTTGGTCAACATGGCAACAGGCGGCTTCTGGAAACGTAAGCGCCACCGGGGCGAGATGCCCAAGTGCGCAGGCAGCAATCTGTGTGATAGATGCCGATCCTACCCAGAAACGGCGCCCCACAAGTTTTGGAAGTGCGACAGGAATACGGGCCCCCCCCCTTGCAACGCGTCGGACAGTGTGGTGCCAAAGGCGCTGGCGTAAGCAGAGTCTGCTGAATGCTTCTGGGCGCGGGGGCTGACGCCGCGTGGCTGGGCGGCCCTGGAGTTCACGGGCGTCGGCGAGCTGGCCCAGGGACTGCTCGGAGCAGGCGCGGCCGCATCATCAGCCGAGATCTTCGGCGATGCGAGTGGGGGAGCGGATGCAGGCATCAGTTGCCAGGCATCAGCAGGTTCGCGCGCGTCGGTGCGGCCGTTGTCTGCGTGGCCAGTCTTATGCCAGAGATGCAGTCCCATGGCGCAGTGTTCGGGTCACTCGGAGGGCCATGGCGACTGGTGGCCAGGGGCTAACTGTGTGACCTGTACGTTGCCATTGAGGGCACAACGCCTTTCCTCGCATATGCCACGGACTGCGAATATGTTACAGGTGGGCGGCATAAGCGTGCCCCCCGCAACCCAGCAGGATATGACACTGATGTGTGAGTGTTGATCGGTGATGTGATGATTCCGATTCAGAGATCTCTGTATTGTGGATACATTCGCATTGCGCGGCAGTTGATAACACGGGGAAGTGGGCGCACAGGCATCTAGTCATATACAAGCTACTGGCCGAAGAGTTCGCGGGGCTTGCTGCAGTTAAAGCGAGGCTCCCAGCCCACATCGTCCACGAGGTTCTGATGGCAAAGAGGAAAGCGTACCTCATGAGTGTGCGGCTCCTGCGAGCCACTCTTGACCGTATCCAGGCCAGTCAGTTTGCGACTTGTGGACCCAGAGGCTCTTTTGAGACCCCTCCTCCTCCTCCTCCGCCCCCTCCGGCGGCTGCTGTTGTCTCCACTCTTATGTCCAGACACCGTCTCGCCGAATGTGGTAGGATGGGTCTCAAGTGTTTCGGTTCCACTTCTTTCGCCACCGCTCGTCAATTTGCGGAGCCTGAGCGTCCGACTTTGTTCGGCGATGATGGGGTGATTTTCTCGCCGACCAAAGGGGCGCGAATCCATATCGCGGGGGGTTGGGCCCACTCCACGCACACCCGGAATGTTCACCAGAGCCTTCAGATGTGGTTTTGCTTTGAGTGTGGGGCCATCGCGGAGAAGTTTCTGCGATCCTTCAGAAGGGGCCCTGTAGTAAGAGGAAGTCCGCCACAGGCCGTCCTCCTCCTCCTCCTCGTTTGCCTCCTCTTCCTCTTCCTCCTCCTCTTCACCTCCCTCTTCGAGGAGGGCGTGGGCGCCCCCGCGCCCGCGGGTGCCTCCAACGGCGTTCGGGCTCACGGTGGAAAGCCGCGTTCTTTGCACATTGGGCTCCTCCCATTCTTCAGATTCGACTCCGATTCCTCCTGTTCCTCTCCTCCTTCTCGTCCTCCTCCTCCTCCTCGTCCTCCTCCTCCTCCTCCTCCTCCTCCTCCTCCTCCTCCCCGTCCTCCTCCCCCCCATTCTTCTTCCCCCTCCTCCTGCTTCTCCTCTCCACTTCCCCCCCCTCCTCCTCCTCCTCCTTCTCCTCCTTCCCGTCCCGCCCCCCCCCCAGCGTTCATCGTAGCTCGTACTTTTACTATTATTCCTCTTCGTCCTCCTCCTCTTCCTCCTCCTCCTCCTTCTTGTCGTCCTCCTTTTCTCCTCCTCCTCCTCCTTTTCTCCTCCTCCTCCTCCTCCTCCTCCTCCTCCTCCTCCTCCTCCCTGTCCTTCCTCCCTTCTGAGCGTTCCTCTCTGCATCCTGACCGCTCGTCCCCGTCTTCCGCCGCCCCGCCGACACCCTGGGAGACGGAGGACGCCATGGCGCTCGAGGTCGCCCACGAGGCGCCCCCGCCATCCGCGAGCCCCTCCCTCCCGCTCGCGGCCGCCGCGCGGGGGCGCGCGGCGCGCCAGGGTGGGGTGGGCAGGGCTCGTTTCGATTCCTCCGATTCGATTCGATTCGATTTCGATGGCTTCCGATTCCGATCCGATTCGACTTCGGATTCCGATTCGGACTTCGATTCTTCACTGGAGGCATACTAGCCTGCCGGTTTCTGCCGATTCGACTTCTTCCGACTGGGCAGCCGATTTCCGCCGATCCGACTCATTTCGATCGCCGATCCGACTTATCGATTCGATTCTGGGCTCTCCTGGGTGGGGGGCAGGGGGGGGGGGCCCAAGTGGATCGGGCGGTCTCCTCCCTCGTCCTGTCCGTTTTCCTGCTCCGCCCCCGTCGCTTCTCCCCCCGCACGGCCTCGTCGCCTCCCCCCTCGTCCTCCCCTATCCCGGAAGACGGCCAACTGAGACAGCGGCAAGTTGGACCTGGGGGACGGGGGCGTGTCGCCATGGCTGGCCTCGGCTCGGCAAGCCGTTGCGTTTGGACCAGGGTGTGGGGATAGTTGTTGAGTTGCCGTTGTCTCGACTCACCCTGCTCCGATCATCATCCCTCATCCCCTCCCGTCCGGGTGTTCCTGCACCTCTGAACCTGCATAGCAGCGGTTTTCCACTCCACGCCACTCCACCCCGGCTCAAGCGCTGGCTCAGACCACTCCCCACCAGGAGTTGCGAGGCAACGCCATGGCGGCCCCTCGCGCCGCAGCTGCCCCCGCCCGCTCCCCATTCCCCTCTGCTTCCCGACGTCCGCCCTGCCGTCATGGCTTGCTGCCGCGAGCCGCCCCGAGTGGCCTCGCAGCTCGACGGAGGAGCGCCGGGCGCGAGCCGCAGATGTTCCGACGGGCACCGTGCAGGTGCTCCTCCGCGGTTTCGCGGAGTTGTCACGACAGCCGTAGCGACGCGAGTGCCCTCGTCGGACGCCGTTGCTATCCCATCGTGCGACCGTCGCGTGGACGCCGGCAGGCTACGGCGGGCGGTATTGGAGGTTTCAGCACCAGGTTGTAGGGCACCACCCCTCGGGGCCGCAGCGGCGGCTGCCCTGGTAGCTGGCCAGTGCGCCTCTGCGGCGGAGATCGATCTTGTCACCCAGAAGCGCGGTTCGCGCACAGATGGGTGCAAGGCGTTCGCTATTGGTGTTACGTGTTCCATGCTAGCGCACTTGCTTTGCATGACCAGATATTGCTGCAGCTGGTCGTGGCTCTCACTCGGCGCTTTGCAGTGCAGGTCCCCAAGAGTAGGGGCCACCTCGCAAAGCTGTTGGACCGCCACCTGCCCAGCATGCGCCCCAGGCTCAGGCAACCCCATGTTGTCTCTGTGCTTGCGTTTGCTCGATACCCTGCCCCGCTCGCAGTGCTCGCGCCGGCTGCACACGATGCCCCAGACTGGTTCGCGCAGTCGCGCGTCGAGCCATACGCCGCCAGCCAGCAACCTGAACACCCCAGAGTTCCCCGCACGAGGTCCCACCCACAATGTCGCCACGTTGGGTGCCTCCGAGGAGGGGTCAGGCAGCCGTCTCAGGCCATCATGGAAGTTCATTCAGCTAGCTCAGGCCGTCATCCCGAGGCCAGGTAAAAGCCATCATGAGGCCATCTCCTCCTCTCCCTCCTCCTCCTCCTCCCCCTCCTCCTCCTCCTCCCTCGTCCTCCTTCTCCTTCTCCCCCTCCTCCTCGTCCGTCCTCCTCCTTGGCCTCCTCCTCCTCCTCCTCCCTCCTCCTCCTTGGCCTCCTCCTCCTTCTCCTCCTCCTCCTCCTCCTCCTACGTCTCCTCCTCCTCCTCCTCCTCCTCCTCCTCCTCCCTCCTGCTCCTTCTCCTCCCCCCAGCCCGCGGTTCCGCTCTCAGCGGCAGAGCGAACCCGCACGCGGAAGTCGATGGCGGAGTTCGCCACGGGGGGCGGCGGGTCCTGCGGGCCCCGGGACTGTCAGAAGCTGGTGCACGATGAAGACCTCAGCCTCGGGGGATTCACCAGGGCCCAGGATCCGTTTCCTCCTCCTCCTCCTCCTCCCTCCTCCTCCTTGGCCTCCTCCTTTTCCTCCTCCTCCTCCTCCTCCTCCTCCTCCTCCTCCTCCTCCTCCTCCTCCTCCTCCTCCTACGTCTCCTCCTCTTCTCCTCCTGTGTGCCACGCTGACAGGCACTGCGGCCTCGTGGGCACCGCTCGAGCCACCGCCGCACCGCCGTGCTCCGCACGCCTGTGCTTCCGCAGCGGAAGGCGCGCTACATGAACACAAGATGTGCCATTGACACGCCCATCCGTCTCACCTGCGGGACGGGAAAAGGACCACAGCCACTGCTTCTTGTTTGCGCCGCCTTCCAGCCGGCCGAAAGAGAAGCAGCGGTTGTGGTCTTTTCCCCGGTGCCAAGCTCAACGGAAATGACCACACCCATTGCTTTGTTGCTGCGGGCTGGAAGGCGGCATCAAAAGAAAAGCAGCGGCTGTGGTCGTTTCCACGCCCCGTATTACCACATGCTTCTCTACAAGTTTTGCGCCGCGGCGCGTTTGTGCAGGCGCCCGCGCGCACTGCCTGCGCCCGCCGCGCGGTACTGGCCCCGCGCCTGCCCGAGGCACTTCCGCGCGGCCAGCCGGCGCCATGACCGGGCCGCTTGCCCACCACGCGGCCCGTGCCCGCGACAACAGCCTGGCATCGCTCGGACGTGTGCATTTTCTCTCGGCGAGGACCATCGAGTACCACCCCGGACCATCGAGCACAAAAAACAGCGGACGTGTGCCTTTTTTCTTGGCGAGGGCCATCGAGTACCATCCTGGACCATCGAGCACAGAAAGCACGCACGAAACCGAACAACAATGCACAGGGAATGGACGTCCGAGCGACGGCAGGGACAGGGTCGACGCCGGCGCCTCCTGTGCAACACCTGTGCCAGATGTGCCAGCGCTCCTCCTGCGGTCGGGGCCCTTTGGGTATTGTGCCGCTTCGCCGGCTCCGGCCCGCCCGTGCCTGCGTCATGGGGGGGGGGTCATACATGGGGGGGTGGCGAGGGGGGCTCGAAGAGGCACCCAAACGGTACCGAAACGAGCCCCCCCTGGGGCTCTGGAGGGGCCCGAAGGGCTAGCACGACAGGGGACCTTTTTTCCCCCCCGCTCATGACCCCCCCATGAAGCCACGCCCGTGCCTCGCTTCGACACGCTGTCAACGTTCGGGGGAGCGTAAGACCCGGGTTTGCCAGGACTCGGGTTCGCCATCGTTTTTTGACGACCGCGCCTCGGATTTTGACGAGGAGGAGTTTCGTGGGATGTCTGCAGCGGGAGGCCTCGTCAAAATGCAGGCTCGGCCTCGTCATTTTTTTGACGACCTCGTCGGGGATTTCCGAGTCCCCCGTACCCGGGTCTTACGTCTCCCCGAAACGTCGGGGTCCCCAGGCGCGAGCCGTTACGAGCCCGCCGCTCCGCGGGGCGGAGCGGCGCGCGCGGTCCCGTCGCGAGGCGTAGCGCGTCGCCGGGGCTGCCGCCGCGACACCCTTTCCTCCTTCGTGCCTCGTAGTCCTTTGTCGTTCCTCGTCCTCCCTCCTATGTTCGTTCCTCGTCCTCCTCCCGCCCTCCCTCGTTCCTGACAGTATTCCTTTCTGCGTGTCTCGTCCTCCTTCCTCCCTCCCTTGAGGCGTGCGGGGCGCAGCGTCACACTCCAGTGGTCTGCGGGGGGGGGGGGGGGGGAGGGGCGACTAGCTGGCGAGGGGTCGGGATCCTGTTTCCCAGGTCGTCCCCCCTGGCGGAGATCGCGCACGGAGTGCTCTTGTCTTCGGTCGCCACCATGGCATTACATCCCACGCATGCTGCTGGGCCTGTTGGGTCACCCCAGCGCCGCATGCCCGTTGCGCACGCGCACGCACGCTTGTTTTTTCTAGGGGAACGAAAACTGACATAAACATAAAAAGCTCGGAGATCCGCGCGGATTCCTCGGATCGGCGCTGGACCCCTCTCCCTGGCGCGCGGGCGCCGCCGGAGACGCCGCCGCGGGGCCCCAGCGCCGATCCGAGAAACCCGCGCGAACCTCGGAGTGTTTATTATGCTTATGTCATGCTTCTTTCCCCTATGTTCTCCCTGCGCCGTGGGCCAGGCGGGCGTCGTGGGCTAGCGACACGCGTCGGCACCCGATAGCATCGTGCGTGTGCCGACTGCGCTCAAGCCGAGACCGTGGATTCCCCAGGAGAGTGTCGTAGGCGAGCGGCACACGTCAGCACCAGATGCCATCGTGCGTGTGCCGATTGCGCTCGAGCCGAGGCCGTGGAATCCCATGCGAGGGGCGAGCCGAGCGAGGAGCATGCGCACGCTTTTTCCCGCTGCTGGCGACTCGACGTCACAGTCGAGATCGAAAGTTCACTGGGATCAGTATCGTTTGACCGATCCCCATCCCCATGCTCATCCCCTTCGAGGCCCCCTGCCAAATTACACCCCCAGTTGGGGATACACCCCTCGAAACCCGAAGGATGCGGCTTATATCCCCATCTAGGGATGTAAATCGGCTCGGCCAGTGGGGCCCAGCCCACGCGGGTGGGGATGGGGATCGGTTAAACGATACTCATGGGGGTGAACACAGTAATTGCATCTTGCCTTGATGAAAGGGTGGTCGATCTGCGTCGAGGACGTCGCGCCAGGGGGGGCAGACCCGAGCGACGTGAGGACGTGACAAAGCACCGCAGACCACCGAGAAGGGAGTGGTGGAAGTACATGAGTTGCGGTCAGATTTGCATGCAGCCGATGCAACGGTAGTTGCGCCACCAAAGGCGAAAGAGTTGAACGGGAGGAGGTGAAAGCAGCAGAGCGCAGCTCGGCGGCGAGCGAAGGGCGGAAGCGAGAAGAGGCGGGCCTTCTCAGAAGGCTCCGAAGTTTTCCGGCCTTCTGAGAAGTTTGCACAGTTTTTCCCGAAGACGCAGGAAACGTCTCAGAAGGCGCAAGGGCTTCTGAGAAGTCCCGTCGCTTTCTGAGAAGGCCTTATCCTTCTCTCTTCCCCCCCTCGCTCACCGCCAAGCAGCAAGCTTGCTAAGAGCGCATTTGTAACTCGTCCTCAGACGCGCTGATGTCTCACAAGCGGTGGGAGGTCGATCGCGCAAATGCACACACACACACACACCACACACACACACCGAATTACACACATACGCACACTTTTGGGCGTCGCGGCCACGCGCGCGGCGGTGGTGCGTAGAACGTCCGGCGAAGAGACGCGCGCGAGTGGCCCTGGTCACGCGGCGCGATGCATATCCGCGCACACACGCACACACACACACACACATGCGCACGCACGCACGCACGCACGCACACACAACAAAACAACATACGTGAAAACATACACACGCACGCACGCACGCACGCACGCACACACACATGCACACACACACACACACACACGCGCGCACGCATTCACCACTCCACCTGCCGCGTTCACCCCCTCTTACCAGTTCGAAAGATACCTCTACCCGTATATTTAGCATCACCTGGCTTCGGTGCCGATCTTAAGGAATCCCTTAGTTTCTGAGGGCCCATCCCTGAGATGTGCATCGCATTTGGCTGAACCATCCCAGTGATCGGGAGAAGCTCGAGTCTGGCTACCCATCCATATTGGTGCTGGACCGCGTTCCACCGCATCCCCCCCCCCCCACCAGCCCGCCGTCCTCCTCGCCCTTCCCCCACGTCATCCTTCTCCTTCCCGCTCCCCTCTTTCCCCCCTTCTGCCCGCAGAGTCTCTGCCGATCACACGATCGGCGGTCACAGCGTGCACTGCCCGGGGGATCACGTCATTGCCGATCGCGTGATCGCCTCGGCTTCACGCGATCGTCGGAGCCGAGGTGCGTGCTCGGCCCGTGCTCGGCGCGGCAGCCGTCGTGAGCGGGGCTGCGATCGGATCGCGTGGCCGGGTGCCGTCATCGGC
This sequence comes from Prorocentrum cordatum, assembly GCA_963575745.1. Classification (NCBI taxonomy): domain Eukaryota; class Dinophyceae; order Prorocentrales; family Prorocentraceae; genus Prorocentrum; species Prorocentrum cordatum. The sequence continues at coordinate 265,797 of CAUYUJ010005158.1, forward strand.
CGAGTGCACAGCCAGACACTGAGCTCCTCTCCCCCCGCTTCCTCCCCCCTCCTGCCGCCCTCCACCACCTCTCCCCCCCTTTCATCGCCCGATCCCCGCTCTCCCGCAGCCCGTCCCCGTCGGCCCCTCCTCCCTGCCGCCACGAGGGCCTGAGCTTGCTTGCGCTGTCGTCCCCTCCTGTTCCACTTCCCTCCCCCGCCTCTCCCCCCCGCCCCCGCGCCGTGAGGGCGTGCTGGCCAACGGTCCCCCCCGCCTGCTGCTGCGTTTCGAGGACCGTGCGGCGGCCGCGTCACCTGCTGTCCCTGCGGCTGCAGCTCCCCTTCCTCCTCCTCCCCGTTCCTTCTGGTGTCTGTCTGTCTCTCTCTCTCTCTCTCTCTCTCTTTCTCCCTCTCTCGCGTTCTCTCGCCCTCTTTTCCCTTCTGTTTTTTTTTGTTCTCTCTCTCTCTCTCTCTGCATACACATATACACACATATGTGTTATAGACACGTGCATATATGTCTCTATGTTTTCTTGTTCCTAACTCTCCCTCTCTTTTTCTCTTCCCCTCCCCTCCTCCCCCTCCCCTTCCCCCTCGCCCTCCATCTGTTCCTGCAGCTCCTCTCCCTCCCATCCTTCGATAGCCTCCGCTCATCTCACGGTGACCTCTTCTGCTCCCCTTCTTCCCTCTCACACTCCAGCCCGATGCAAAGTCGCCCGAAGCTCCGAACGCCACCCGCGTGCCTCCCCCTCCTCCACCTCACCCGCGCACCTCATGACCATTCCTCCCTTCTTCCCTAATCCTCCCTGCTCCATCCGCCCTCCTCCCCATCTGTCTCTCCCACTCCCTCTTCCACTTCCACCCTCCCCATCATCCGTCTGATGTGTCTCCTCCTCCTCCTTTTCCTCCGCCTCCCCCCGATCCTCATCCTCCTGTGGATGTACACGTGTACGTATGATCCCTCTCTTCTCCACATCCGATCCGTATCCTGCCCTTCGCTCCTATCCCCGACTCCATTATCATTATTCCCCTTACTATCCCCCCTACGTGTCCCCCCCCCTGCGTGTTCCCCCCCACCCCCTCTTCCTTGTCCCCTCGTCCCTCGTCCTGCCCCCCCTCGCTCCTCCTACCGCTCTTTTTCTTTACTCTCTCCTCCGCCTCCTCCTCCTCCATTTTCTCTCGTGTCGTCTCACTCCCTCACTCTTCTAATCCGTTTTCTTCTCTCCCCAGTTACTCCTCCTCCTCCCTCCCTTCTCATCCTACTCATCTTCTCCCTCCTCCTCCTCTTCCTCCTCCTCCCAATACTGTTCGCTCTGCTTCTGCTCTTCGTGTCCCCATCTCTCGCATCATTCCCGCCCTATCCATGTTCTGTCTGTCTATGAGGAGGGTATAATGCTCACGCCTTGGTCTGGAGTCTGGGATGCCTGTGTGGTTCAATCAGACCCAGATGACCATCCCACGCATGCTCTCTGCCCGTAAGACCCTGCCACTTCCGAAGAGCAGGCAAGGCAGGTCGGGCATGGGTCTATCCCCCCCCCTCCCTGTTGCTGTTCTCCGCGTAGCGGGTCAGGTTTTTCTTCCGCAGCGTCACCGGTTCCAACACAACGTGTCCGACGAGTCGGTCAGCGACCACACTTAAGTCGGGCCCGTCCCCCTACAGGAGGAATATTCAAACATAGTCAAAGCCTGGGGGCTATTTTTTCAATATGTTTTGACCATTTTGGGG
>CAUYUJ010005158.1:270000-307500 GCA_963575745.1 Prorocentrum cordatum
GGGGAGGGGGAGGAGGAGGAGGAGGAGAGGAGGATGAGGAGGAGGAGGAGGAGGAGGAGGAGGAGGAAGAAAAGGAGGAGGAGGAGGAGGAGGAAGAACAGGAGGAGGAGGAGTGCCTCGGACAGGGGCAGGCGGCACAGCGCGCCCCGTCGTCTTCGGGAGGCCCTGTTGCAGCTCGCCGCGGGCACCACTAGCCGCGCGGGGCTCCACCGGGCTCCCGCGCCCGCCGGCAGCAGCCCGCATGCGCCTGGCGCAGAAGGCGGCAGCGCCGCCCTCACCGCGGCTCACCCGCACCGGGCTCCCCCTCGGGCTCGACCGCGAGAGCGCCGTGAGGACGCCGCGCCTGCGGGCCCGCGCCCGCGCCTGCTCTCCGCGCGCGGCGCCCCCTGCAGCGCACAACATGTTGTTCGGGGGGGGTCTGGCAGCTGCGGCGCGTCCGGGTGGGGGAGCAGTCCGAGGCGCCGGAGGTGCAGGAGGGGTCGCTGCCAGGGCCGCTGCAGCGCAGCCTCGGACGGCGGCCTCACATCTTCGGCCAGCATTTTGGGGCACATCCGAGGCCCACTCGCAGGCGTCTGCAGAGGGGTCCTTGGCCCGCGGTTCCGCCTCCTTGTCGACGACGTCTGCATCGCAGTTCCGCGAGAGCACTGGCTTAAACCGATGCGGATCGCGACGCAGTGTTTTGCAGCACGTGGTCTGCAACTTCGCGTGGGTATAAGACCAAAGCCCGCGCGCCAGCTGCCCGTCCTGACCCGGCCCTCGCAGCAGAGCTCGCTGCAGAGCTGCGCCCGTACGCTGAGTTCGACTCGTCTGGTCTTACTCCCTGGCACCCACGCCGAGGGCGAGCGCAGCACGCATTTCAGTTGTGGCGGGGCTACTCTCGGCCTGGTGCAACAGCGGTGCGAGGCAGCGATCGCATCCGATTCGATGTTGAAGGGAGCTCGCTTGCCGCAGGTTGGACACTCTGGAAGCTTGGTTGTTTGGTCTTGAGCCGCGCTTTGTCTTCCGACGCCTGTGTTCTCGAATCGGCAGCTTTCCTGCCGTACGCACGTCGCATGATCAACGGGGTTCGGTGACCTTGCCCGGACAGTTCTCTCAGGGCCTGTTTGCACAGACCCGCAGTGACAGGCATGTCTTAGCATTCTGACTGCGCCGCTAAGACATGGAGGCATTGCGTTTCGACCCATTGCTAATGAGGCTCATTTCTCGTACCTCGCCGCGCTCCTCCGCGCGCTGCCGAAAGCCTCTCGGCATCTTGCAGCCCATTTGCCGACGGCTGCCATCGACGTAGGGTTTGAGCGCTCCGGCATGCTCACCGCTGCCAGGGATTGCCTTGGCCTTCTGGCGGCGACCGGGGTGTTCTTCGATATGTGGGGAATGCCACAGGCGGGGCCTGATGTGCAAACAGCTGCCCACAGGTTTTCTCTCGAGCATGCGGTAGCTGCAGGCGTAGCATTGCGTCACCGCCGTAAACTGTGGATGCTCCAAGCCGCCGATGCCGTACTCTCTGCAGGGACGTCTGGGCAGCAAAAGCACTGGATGCCCGGAGGCGGTCGAGGAGGTGTGCTTGGATTCGCGGCCAACACCACCGGGTTGGCCCCCTGGTCGGACGATGAGTTCCGCATCAATTTTTGCCGGCGCCTCTGGCTGCCGATTTTTGGCGTAGCATGTCTCATGTCTCTGCCAGCGCCGCACGCGGGCTGGAAGGGTCTGTGGCCATGCTTTCGACGAGCTTGGAGACCACTCGACGTATCGCATGATCGGTGGAGCCCACAACCCTTTGCAACATGGATTTTGCGACGAGCTCGCGGCGTGCGCTCGCACAGCCGGCCTTGCAGCCACATGCGAGATCGTGCTTCCAGAGTTGGCCGCTGCAGCCATGTGCGAACCGCGCGTGGACTTCAGCTCTGGAGCGACTGCTCGCCCCCTGTCTTCCACGGCGACGTGACGGTCGCCAGCACGCACATCCGCCGCGGCCACCCGGCGACCGCTGGGGCTGGCGCGACCGCGGCCGACGCTGCGACAGAAAGGGGACATGGAGCTCGTGGCACCATCATGTGCCGCAGCTGTCGCTTCTGCTGCAGCAGCTGGCAAGCCTAACCAGGGCACCAGAGCCATCTCCGTGGTGCGGGCTGTGCACGGTCACCGTTCCGCGAGCGGCGGCAGCGGATTGCCAAGCTGCGGCGGTGCTCGTCTCCGAAATCTGGGTGCCCCCGCACCGGTCAAGGGGTCGTGTGATAACTGACCCCCCACCCTCCCAGGGGGGGAGTGCTTTCGGACCCGTCCCCACCGCCTCTCCTTTCAAAGGGGGGGGTTGGACCCCCCCCTTTGCGGCGGAGAGGGTGGGGGAGGGAGGGGGGGGCGTTTCGGATCCCACCCCCTTTTCAAAGGGGAGGGGTCGGATACCCTTCCCTGCGCCGGACAGAGGGTCGGGGGGAGCGCCTCCTTCTTCCCTGTGCGGCGCCGGAGATAGTGGAGGTGCGGGTTGGGGTGGTTTGGTTGGGGTGAGAGTGTTGGGGTTAGGGTGTTAGGTTTAGGCCTCGAGGGTTAGAGTATGAAGAGTAAGGTTCGGATTAGGGGGAGAGGGCTAGGGTTAGGGTTAGGGTTAGGGTTAGGGGGCTCGGATGAGGGTGTTCGGGTTGGGGTTCGGGTTAGGTGGTTAGTGCTTGGGTGGCAGGGTTCAGGTTAAGGGTGATAGGGATAGTGTCAGGGGGTCAGGGTTAGTAGGGTGGTGTGGTTAGGTTTAGTGTGTTAGGGTTAAGGTTAAGGGGTGAGGGGGTTAGGATCAGGGTTGCAGGTTCGGGGGGTGGGTGGGGGGTGCGGGTAGGTTTCGGATTAGGGTGTCGGGGTGGGCTTAGAGAGTTAGGGTTAGGGCTAGGATCTCAGGATTAGGGTGGTAGGGTTGGGAATTCGGATTAGGGTGGTAGGGTTAGTGTTCGGGTGGTAGGTTTAGTGTCATGGGGGTTCGGGTTAGGGTTGTAGGGTTAGGGTTAGGGTGTTCGGGTAGGGGTTAGGGGTAATGGCTGAAGGTTAACGGGGTCGGGCTACCGTTAGGGTTAGGGCTAGGCAGTTAGAGTTTGGTTTCGGGGGTTTGGAGGCTAGAAGGGGGTTAGAGTTAAGGTGATAGGATGAGGGTCCGTGTTGTGTCTACACTTTGGGTTGGGGGTTAGGGGTTAGGGTTAAGGTGTTACGGCTGGGTCGGATTAGGGTAGTAGGGTTAGGCTTAGGGTTCGGGTGAGGCTTACAAGGGATTCGGGTTAGGGTTAGGGGTCAGAAGTTTGAGGTTAGGGGTCAGAGGTTAGAGTGTATAATTGAGGGTTGCGGTGAGAGTTCGGGCTATGATTTAGGTGTCGGGTTGAGGTTTGAGCTAGGGTCTGGATGAGGGTGAGGGGTAAGGTTGGGGTTTGGGGGTTGGAGTTCGGGAATTCGGGTTAGGGTTAGGGTTCATAGGGTAGGGTTAGGGTTTAGGGTTAGTTTAGTGTTCGGGCACTAGGGTCAGGGTTCGAGTGGTTGGGTTGTTGTGAGAGTGTTTGGGTTAGGGTGTTATGATTCGAGCAGTAGGGTTAGGATTAGAGTTCGGGGGTTCGGATCATGGTTGTAGGGTTAGGGCTAGGTCGATCAGGTTAGGGTAAGGTTCTGGTTTCGGGCTATGCAGTGGTTGATCGGATTAGGGTTTATGGGTAATGTAGGTTTCGGGTTAGGGTCAGGGGGTTAGGGTAAGGTGGGACTGGGGATTAGGGTTAGGGGTTAGGGTTAGGGTGGTAGGGTTCGGGGGGGAGGGTTAGGGTTCGGGTTAGGGTCAGGGGGTTATGGTCAGGGTATTAGCGTCAGGGTTGGGGGATTAGGGTGACGGTTAGGGTTAGGGGGTTCGAATCTGGCTGTTAAGATAAGGGTTCGGATTTGGAGGTTTGGGTTTGGATGGTAGGGATCGTGCCAGGGGGATAGCGACAGGGGGATAGGGTCAGGGTGGCAGGGTTGGGGTTAGGGTGGCGGGTTCAGGCGAAAAGCTGGCCTTGGCGGACAGCCCCGGGGTCCCGGACCCTTCCCTCGAGACCCAAGACCAATATGGTTGCATGCCACCTTCTCCCTGCGCCAGGATCGGGGCCAGGGGAGGGGTGTGCAGTGCAACGGGTCGGATCGCCGTTACCACGCATTTTGTTTTGCCATGTGGACTGCTGGGGTCTCCGAAGGTGTCCGCGAACATCCAGGGGGGGGGGAGAGGAGGATGCAGTAGAGGAGGCGGAGGAGGTGGAGGATGAGGAGGAGGAGGACCAGTGTAAACCCAAGTCCCATCAACGATATTACAATAAACCCTCCCTTTAAACTCCCTCTTCACAGGCACCTGCAAGGATTCTATTTCATTGTAGGAAGTGCCTCGTTGCAAACGCTCGTTTGAACATCATTCCTGGGACTTCAACGCCGCAAACCACCGTTAAAACTGCGTCTCCGCGATCCTGAACCGCGCCAGAACACCATCCTTGGGACTTCAACACCATGAACCAGCGTAACTGTCGCGCCCTGACAGTCAGACATCGTGCGAAAACATTGCTTCTGGGAAACTAGCCTGAGAGAATCCTTGAACTTGTTGTAAAGTTTGAGAATAATTGTGCGCAGCGGTAAAAGCGAGACGCACACTTCGAAAAGGCGACGCCTTCCATCCTTGAGAACCTTGCAAATTTTAAAGCGGGTGCGCGCGGCGTCAAGGCGAAAACCACATTTTGAGAACGACCCGCCTTCCATCCGCTCATGTTTTCAAGTTCTTAAAACAGATGTGCGCGGCGCTGTGGCGAGAGCCACATGTTGAAAACCACCAGCCCTCCATCCATTAAGTTGTTGCACTGTTAAGCTTCAGGATCATAGCTGGCGAGGGTGTCTTATACGAAACGCCCGAACCGCCCTTCCGACTGGCCTCGGGGTGCGACAGGGAGGAATTATTCAGAAGGGGAAGGACTGGAGGAGGTGGAGAAGGGGGGAGAGGGGGAGAGGAGGAGGAGGTGGAGGAGGGGGGAGGAGCAGGGGGAGTAGCGGGAGGAAAGAGAGAAGCAGGCGGAGGAGAGATGATTGGGGAGGGAGGGTCAGGAATTGAGCACATCCGGGGTCCGTCAACGATGTTGCAGTACACCCTCCCGTTCCAGGTCTCCTCCACGTGAGCCCCCATGCCCGCATGATTTCGCATGGACGCGAACCGCGCTCCACGCGTCTCCTGCCCACACCAGCAGGCGCAGAGCAACACTCGTGGACATGCCGCAGGGGCCCCCCCGGGCGCCGCAGTGCTCTCTCACGCCGGGCGTGCTCGCCGCCCGGCGCCCGGACCCCGCCCGACGCGCGCAGAGCAGGAAGACGGGGTCCACGGCGTTGCTCGTGGCTCTCGCGGCCTTGTTGTTCTTCTACCAGGAGGGGATAAGCACACAAACACAGTGAATCGCCGATGTCCCAGAAAAGACGGGAATATATTTATTTTTGTATATATATATATATATATGGGAAGTGGGGGGGAGACAGAAGCCCAGGAAGTCTGTGAATCTCTGGGGGATCCCGTTATGTGCGTGTATCTACTTGTGTGTCCCAGGGCCGCCTCATTCTTGCGGCGCCCGAAGCTCGGGGAAGAGCAGGCCGCCCCGGGCTGAGTTCACGCAGGCGACTCGCCGAGCGCGCCGTGCCCCGCGCCCCCCGCGCCCCCGTCCGACGGCCGAGGCTCGTTTATGTTTTTGTCCTCCGCCGGCGAGGCAGCACCGCTGCCGCGACTCGCTCGTGGGAGGGATCTCCCGCAAGCTCTCCGCCGCCTCGAGCGGTGCGCGTCGAGGGCAGGAGCCCAGTCAGGAGGGGGAAATTCACACAGGCACAAGTAATCGTCGCTTCCCCAGAAGATAAGGGGAAGCTATGGGAAGTGGTGGGGAAGACAAGAAGAACCCAGGAAATGTGGGAAAATCCGGGGAATCCTGTGAGTTGCGTGTATTTACTCGTGTGTCACAGGGCCCCTTCACCCAAGGCGTTCCGCAAGGCGTGCCGCGAGCTTTGTGGGCCCCGGAGACGGCAGGCCCGTTTAGTCACCGTTTCCACAAAAATGCTCTTTGAAAAGCAAAACGGCAGAAAAAGGCTACCGGAAACGGCAAAAAAACGGCTGCAGGATTGGAACCGGAGCCGGATCCGGTCAAACAACGGCGACGGAGCCGGTAAAAAGACGGTGTCGGAACCGGTAAAAAAAAAAACAGCAAAACGGAACCGGTAAAAAAACGGCCCTGTCGTTTCCAGGGCCCACTGAGGCCGCGAGGTGGTGGGTGGGGGAGGCGGCGCTCTGGGGGTCGACTGGGAGGGGGCCGCTGCCGCAGGCTCGGGCCGCTGGCCCCCCCCCAAGGGGGCGGGGGCGGATTGCACTAGGCTCCGCCCGCCACTCCCTTGCCGCCCCACCTTCCTGCTTCCTCCCGCTCCTCCTCCTCCTCCTCCTCCTCCTCCTCCTCCTCCTCCTCCTCCTCCTCCTCCTCCACCTTCCTCCTCCTCCTCCTCCTCCTCCTCCTCCTCCTCCTCCTCCTCCTCCTCCGTCTCCTCCTCCTCTCTTCCTCCCGCTTCTCCTCCTCCTCCTCCTCCTCCTCCCTCGTCCTCCTCCTCCTCCTCCTCTTCCTCCCGCCCCCTCCTCCTCCTCCTCCTCCTCCTCCTCCTCCTCCTCCTCCTTCTCCTCCCTCCTCCTCCTCCTCCTCCTCCTCCTCCTCCTCCTCCTCCTCCTCCTCCTCCTCCTCCTCCTCCTCTTCCTCTTCCTCGAGGGAGGAGAAGAGCAGATTCATCCTCCTTCCTTTGCCTCCTCTCCTCCTCCTCCTCCTCCACTTTTTCCTCCTCCTCCTCCTCCTCCACTTCTCCCCCTCTTCCTCCTCCATCTCTTTCTTTTCCTCATGAATAACTCCTCCCGCCGGGCGTTTGCATCGAGACTTCCTCACCATGCATGATCCTGTAGCTTGAATGTGCAACAGCTTCAAGGATGGAGGGTTGGCCCTTTTCACGATGTTGCCCTCGCCGTAGCGCCGCGGACCTTCGGCTGAATAAAATGAAGCAACAGCTTCAAGGATGGAGGGCGGGTAGTGTTCACAATGTGGTTCTCGCGTTCTCGCCGCGCACTTTCATGTCGAAATGTTGCAGTAAGTTGAAGGATGGAAAGCGGCTCCTCGAAAATGCGGCTCTCGCATTAGCGCCGCGTGCATTCGTCTCAAAAGCTTGCAGCCGTTGCAAGGATGGAGGGCGGGCAATTTTCAAAATGTGGCTCTCGCGTTCGCGCCGCGCACATTCGTTTCAAAAGCTTGCACCAGTTAAAACCATGGAGGGCGGGCTCTTTCTCATAATGTGGCGCTTGCCCTGGCTCGGCGCACATTCGTCGTCGATTTTGCAGTCGCTGTAAGGATGGAGGGCGGTTCTTGCTCAAAATGTGGCTCAGGATTCAAGAGGTTGATGTCGCAGGATCGGCTTTCTGGCACGATTCTGGATTGCTAGGACGCAACAGTCACGTTGCTGTGCGGTTCTGCAGTTCCAGGGAACGATGCTCTGGCACGATTGAGGATGGTCAGGACGCAACAGTCTCATTGATTCGCGGCGTTGAAGTCCCTGGAACGGTGTGTTGGGACGATTGAATATTCCCAGACGGTGGTCTTTCAGTGGGTCACTTCCCGCAATTATGATGCATTCTTCTAGGAACATATGAAGAGGGAGCTTGAACGCAGGGCCCACTGGAACACTGCTGATGCGTCTTGGGTTTGCACTGGTCCTCCTCCTCCTCCTCCTCCTCCTCCTCCCCACCATCATCGTCAGCATCATCATCACCATCCATCTCCTCCTCCCGTGAGATCCGACGTTGCGAAGTACGCAACGTCGCGAAACAAAGCGACGGTCCCTAGAACACATGTGTCTGCTGCATTTTCCGGGCTGGACGATTTGTGATGGCACGGGGGCCCGAAACCGGGCGAACACGCCCACAGTGTGAAACAGTGCACCGCCTGGGCCCGAGGGTCCCCCTCCTCCCTACCCTCATTCCACCCCGTCCCTCCTCCCCCCCTCTTCCGCCCCCCCCTCCTCCCTTTTCCCTCCCTCCCTCCCTCCTCCATTCTCTCCCCCCACTCTTCCCTCCTTCCCTCCATCTTCCCCCCCCCTTTCCTCCTCCATGCCCTCCCGCCCCCTGTTCCCACCCCCCCCATCCTCTCCTCCATCCCCTCCCTCCTCCACCCCGTGGCTCCCCCTCCTCCCTCCCCACTCCTCCAGGCTTGGCTCGAGCGGTTTGCAAACCGGTTCCGCGCCGATCCCCGCCGCGACGCCCGCACGGGCCGCCATCCGCCAGGCGCCACGCCTGCTTACTCTCCTCCCTCCTACCCCCAGCGGCCTCGTGACGAGCCCGCTCCCCATCGCAGAGCGCGCAAGCAGCGCGCAAACGCTCGCACACTTTTAAGAGTGCACAAAGCCGCGATGATGCTCTCTCACCACCACTCCTTCCAGGGTCTCCCGCAGCAAGGCGCTGTTCCTACGACCTTGCCCCCGCCTAGCGCGTCGCCTCTATCGCCGACGTCTGGGCTGCAGCAGCACGGCATGGCTACCTCCCCCACGCAGCGTATGGCTGCTCCTCCCTCCCCGTCCCTTCATGCCACGCGCCTGCCCGCTGACTTTTTTCCTCCACCCCAGCAGCCAGTGCACCAGAAAGGCAGCGCCCCTCCCGAGTACTGGTATTGCCTGCAGTGCGGCCGTGCCAATACCACTTTGGACGTTTCATGCCCCACCTGCTTTCCGACTTGGGCGGCAGGTCCTCAGCATGCGACAGGCGGCCCCGCCAAAGGTCAGGTGCAGCACAAGCCCCTGCAGGGTGCGGGCCCTGGGCAGGGCCACGAGGGCCCACGCTCCTTTTCTGGAAGCGCGGGAGGGGTGCACACGGGCAAAGGCCCTGCGCCGTCACCTGCGCCATCTTTCGACCAGGTGGCTGCGTGGGCAGCGGAGTACGGCTTGCTCCCCGCACCCCCAGGAGACCACGCGGTCCAGCCAGAAGGGATCTCCAACAAGGAGCGCAAGAAACGCGAGAAGGACGAGGCTCGCAAGGCCCGCGAGTCCCAGCGCAGCGAGGGGGAGCAGCCCGCCTCGAAGGCTCCTGGCACCCCGCACGGCGCCAAGGACACGGGCATCATCGGGCAGTCTCCCCAGACCCAGCCTTCGCCTTTTGCGCCTCCTCCTGCTGGTGCGGCCACCCCCTCCACACTCTTCGGCCCAGCCTCCGTGCAGCAGTCTCCGTTCCTTACGGCTGAACAGGCCTCCTCCTCTCTCGGCGCGCTGGATCCTGCCATTGAGCTCTCAGTAGCAGAGCTCACAGCGCAATGCCCTACCCTCACCCCTGACGAGGCGCACTCTCATTCGGCCTGGCTCTATCCCCCGCTCGAGCCCGACCGCCTGTTGGAGCACCGCAAGGCCCTTGCCATGAGCAAGGATGCGCTGATCCTGCAGCTCAAGGCCTCAATCCTCCTAGGACACTCCGATATGCGTATCACCGAGATCCGTAAGGAGATTTCGCTAGTTAACTTTCAGTTGGCCAATGCAAGGGACCCGCTGGCCAAGATTAGCGAGCAAGAGCACGTGGTGGCCTCTCTGCATGCCGATTGCGAGCAATTGGCAGCTAAGCAAGCACAGGCAGAGGAGCACGTGCGTAACCTCGCCCTGGCTCTTCAAACCGCGCAAGCGGACCTCAGCCAGGCATCTGCATGATTAGCTTATTTCAAATCGCAGGCGCCGCCAGCCGCCGCCATCTCTGACTCGCTCATGATGGGGGAGGCGGCGGACGAGCCAGGTGCAGTACAGCGCACTGCGGCGCTCTCTGCATCGCACGCGGGCGAAGATCGAGCTGGCCCACCAGACCTAGGAACGGCCGCGCCCCTCACTGCCGCGCCGCCCTCCCCTCCGCTCCTTCAATGCCCCGCGCCCCTCCTAGGCATCCAAGGGTTGGAGCAGCCTTACATCGCTTCGCTCTCCGCGGCCATGCAGAGCAACGCCGAGGCCATGGCCAGGGAGGTAGCCACCATTAAGGCAAGTTTTGACTCCCAGGCCCAGGCCATGCGCAACTCAGTAGACACGCTAGTCTCACAGATCAAGGCCGGGCAACTAGTGCCAGCCGCCGTCTCTAGCCACGGTGCCACTGCCCGGGGGGGGGCCACCGCGCCGTCAGGTTCTGACCAAGCCCGCGCTCCCGCCAGCGCAGGCCCGCTATTCCGCCTAGGTTTCGCGCCCAAGCCTGGGCCAGCGCCAGTGCCCGAGAAGCCGACAGGGGAGGCGACCACCACTGCGCCCACGTTTCAAGGCGGCTCTTTCTTGAAGGCGACGCACGCCCGAGGGCAAGGGAACTCTACTTTGCCATCAGGAGTGCCACCAGGAGAGGCCGCCACCAACCAACCGAGCCCAGCAGCAGCTTCCGCAAGGGAGCCCAGCGAACTGCCCCCGCCTACCCGTTCTGCCAGTCAGCTCGGATGGGACCTCTCTGATGAGAAGGGGGAGCCAGTCACCATGGCATCCTCCCGCCGCAGCGCAAGCGCTCAGGCCAGGGGCAGATCCGCGCGCGCAGGTCAGGCCGACGAGCGCGCGCTCTCAGGCATCAGCGAGGAAGATTTTGAAGGCAAGCAGGCGGCACGCAGTAAGAGCCCTCGAGGCTCCCGCCGCCCCAGGCGAGCGCCAGCTGGGGCTGAGCCGACGTCCCGTGCAGGGGCCCCCGCCGCGGCTGCCCCCCGCAGTCCTGCCGATGCAATGGCAGACGCAGAGGCAGCGGACCTTCGCGCCGAAGCCGAGGCCCACGCGGCACAGGCTGCTCAGGGCGACTTGGCCCAGGCAGCGCGCGATGGCACGGTTTTTCAGGTCGCTCCCCCGGACACTGCCCACGGGTGAACCTGGGCGGACGACAAGGACTACGCCGCAGCCCGCTTCCGCCCATGGGGTGGATGCTACCGGTGCTCACGGCTGCCTCCATCCAGCTGCGCAGGGATTTTGATGCCATATTTCCTGCCCTCCATTCCTCCTCCATCCCCACCTGGCACAGCTTCGCCTTTGACGCACCCTACGCGGCTTTTGACTCCGCGGACATATACACCGACGCCAGCGGAGGGGCCTCCAAAAGAGATCTCGCTGGCCCGCCAGCGTGGGCTTTTCTGGTTTTTGCCCGGCTCAACGGCACTCGTCACTTTCTCGGCTTCCTCGGGTGCCCCACCCCGGAGCTGACAGGAGCAACGAGAGTCTCCGCCAAGGCAGAATTCGATGCCGCCACTTGGGCGGCGCTGTGGGCCTTACAGTCCCCGCTTCCTCCTGCCGTTCCTCTCACCTTTCACTCAGATAACATGGACGTGGTCTCTACCGCCCAAGGCGGTACCGTGGCCGAGCCGCTCATAGAGCACAGAAGCCGCCTCGACAGTCTGTGCAAGGTCCTGGGTCTGAAACGTCGCTTTACATGGCAGCACGTGCGCGGTCACCAGGCAGACCCACTCAACGAAATGGTTGACACGGTCGCCAGACTTTACTCCCTCGCTGTGCTCCCTCCTCCCGCGCTCCCGCCCCTCATGAGCTTTCTCCAGGACAATGCGCACATCCTGGAATGGCTTTGGCTTGAGTGCCTTCCCCAGCAACAGCGCGCCCTTTACCCGCCTAACCACCAGGTTAGCCTCAATCCTCCTCTCCCCCCGCGCACCTCGCTCGCAGATGTTCTTCCAGGTCTCTCCGAGGAGGCAGCCCCGATCGCAGACGCCACCGCATCCTGCTGCCTCAGGCTAGCATCAGCCAACATTCTCTCTCTCTCACGCCTGCATCGCGCATCTCCCAAAGAGCCAGGCTTACAGGTGTGGCCGTCAAAGGGCGCTCTCCATCAGTTGGCCGCCGCTTTTCAACGCAATGGGCTCGATGTTATCGGCATGCAAGAAACGCGAGTCACTGCCGCGGGCTCTGGCAAACGCCAAGTCCCCCCGTACATAGTTTTTCTGTCCGAGTCGCAAGCTGGTACTCATGCTTGCGGCTGCGCGCTCTGGGTCAACCTTAGCACGCATTTCCTAATGCCAAAGGCATCCCCACCTTTCCTATTAAGTCGCATAATGTGCGCATTGTACACCAAGACCCGCGAATCATCGCGGCCGTCATAAGTCAGAACGGCCTACGTTTCAGCATCCTAGTGGCGCACGCTCACCATTCCGGGCGTCCTCTCCACGAGCAGGCCGCATGGTGGCAGCACCTTCGATATGTGCATGACCATATTTTGCCTCAGCCCACTCCCACTCTTGTCCTCATGGACTCCAATGCTGCAGTAGGCACGCAAACCTCAGCGGCCATCGGCCCCCAGCATGCGGAGCAGGTCAACGCGGCAGGCTCCTTTTTCCATCGCTTCCTACTCGCCTCAAATCTCTGGCTGCCGGCCACCTTTGCGCCCCACCCTATGGGAGCGGGCACATGGATCTCGCCAGCACGCGACCCCGCCTTCAAACAACACTGGAAGCGCAGGGATTACATAGCTATCCCGATAGGCGCCTCCGCCACTGAATGCGAGGTCAAGTACTCCCTTACCTTGGCACTCGCAGTACTTGACCACGCTGCTCCGTGCCTATCATGCCGCTTCAAGCTTCAGCTGCGCCCAACCGCGGATCAGGGATGCCAGGTCATGCGTATCCCGCACGACCCTGCAGCGTACCTCGACCCGACGGCCAGGCAGCTTTTTGAAGACACATTCAAGCCTCCTCCCGAACTTTTAACTTTTGATTTGCATGCCTCTGACCACGCGCTCATCCTTGACCGGGGGGCGCGTAACGCTATGCCACAGGCCTTTCCCCAACCCCGCACGGCAACAGGCCGCGCACCTACCAACTCCCGCATCTCTATGGCCACCCTCGCGCTTATGGATGCCAGAGCCTTGACCATCAGTCAGGCCAACACCCTGCAACGAGATGCGTGCAACCTTTTCTCGCGGGTAGCTATCGCGGCTTGGAAGCGATATGTGCGTTCCAGGCAAGCCTTTACCCGTCCTGAAGCCGCCTTGCTCCATCACGACGAGCTTTCGCTGATGCCCGCAGTCAACGACGCATTTGCCACGCTAGCGGAGCTCGGCGCTGCCCTGCGCAGCATGCGAGCCAGCATGGCGGGCCCTAACGCCTCCATTAAATGGAAGCCCCGGATGCGCATGGCCTGCCTGCACCAGTTTTTGGCGGTCTCTCCTATACGCGTTGCTCAAACCCGCTTTCCTCGCGGCTGCTCCGCCCCTACCCTAGGTACCGCATACGCAGCCGCCCTTCACCCACGCGCACGCACATGCGCCCTCAGGGCTATCATCCTAGCTCAATTCACGCAGGCAGTCCGTTGCTCCGTCGACCTGGACGCCTCTTTTCACCTGCAAGGTATTGCCGCCGAAGTGCACGAGGCCTGGCAGACCTCACAACAGCGCACTGCCTTTGCGCGCCTACGCACGCTCGGCGTTGGCTCCAAAAAGAAGCTACGCACCTCACCCCTACCTATCCTCTCCACAGCAGCGGGCACCTTCGTTGTCGACGCCACTCAGGCTGCCGACACTTGGCTCTCCCATTTTGCCCGACAGGAGCACGGTGCAGTTATCCCGCTCAAACAAGCCAAGGCCTACGATGCTAGTGCATCGTACTGCCCGCTGACCTCACTGTGGATGTTCCCCCCCCTACTCCCTCTTTACCTTAGCGCAAATCGAACGCGCCTATGCCAGGACCCCAGACTCTGCAGCCAGCGTAGATGGCTTCAAAGGAGCCTTTGTCAAGTCGTTTCACCGTCTACTAGCGAAGCAGTATTACCCGGTCCACCTTAAGGCGCAGTTACGCCTTGAGGAACCGCTGGCCTGGCGGGGAGGGTACAATTTCGACATTTTTAAAGGTAAAGGCAATCCAGCCATCATGGCCAACTCTCGCTCAGTAATGGCTCCCCCTCACTTCTCCAAGCGGCATCGTGCCCTCTTGCGCAAAGAACTGGTAGAATATCTGCCTCCCGTGGCAGGCGCCTCCCAGTCTGGCGGCATTGCTGGGCGAGGCACCGACTTCGCCACGCTCGCGGTCCTAGCGCACCAGGCCTACGCGACCAGCCAGCACATTTCCTCCGCGTACATATTTATAGATGCAGTTTCAGCCTTTTACAGGGCCCCCCGACAGCTCATATTTTATTGCGACTCGCAACAAGCTGACCTCTACTACCTGGTTTCTTCCCTCAACCTCCCCCAAGAGACAGGCGAGGAGCTCATGCGACATTTGCTCTCTGCCCCTCCTATACTGCAGGAGGCTGGCCTCCCCTCGTACCTCCACGCCCAAATCTCGGCTGCATACGAGCATACATGGGCTTTCTACCCTGGCGCCTCAGGGGTAGCACTCACGCTCCGCGGCACCATTCCAGGACAGCAGCTCGGGGACGTTCTTTTCAACTTCCTCATGGCCCGCGCCAATAACGAAGCTGTTAAACAGCTCACAGAATCACCGCTCGCCCATTTTATCCTCAAGGTCCATGTGGACAAAGCTGCCCCGCGATCTTTTTGCGCTCACCTCAAGGACAGCCTGGCCTCCGCGGATACGGATGTGCACCATTACCTGGACTCGTGTTTTTTCGACGATGGTGCCTATGCCTTCCTCGGGCCCACTAAAGAGCTTTTTGACGCCATACCCGTGCTAATGGCCATCATAGTCGAGGCCTACGCACTCTCCGGTATCAAGCTCAATTTTCAAGTTAACAAAACCATGTGCCTTTTTCAGTTTAGAGGGGAAGCCTCCATATCCCTTCGCCGCAAGCTCTGGGACCCCCAAGGGCTTAATGGGCAAATGATAGTCTCACCTGCCCTCGGGCATCCGCCATTTTCCCTTCACTTTTCCAGAATCTACACATACCTAGGCACGCATTTGGACGAAAAGGGCAGTATAGGCCCCGAGCTCGCCCACAGGCGATCGGAGGCGGCCCCCAGCTGGCGCAATCTTGCCCGTCAATTTTTGGGCCACTCCTCCAGTACGTGGCTACACGAGCACCTGCACTTACTGGACTCCCTTATCCTCTCCTCCCGCCTTTTCAATGCTGCAGTCTGGCCGTTGCTCACTGGACCGCAAATCGTCACCCTCCAGGGGGAGTTCATGCGAATGTACAGACGCTTGCTCCACCTCCCAAGGTGCGACAGCACTGCAGAGCGTGACTCCTTTGTCTTGGCCAAGGTCTGCAGACCCCCCCTACCGCAGATCTTGAGTGCAATGCGTCTGCGCCTCTTCGGCCGGCTCCTCCGCACGGGACCTCCGCACCTCATGTCCCTCCTTGCCACGCTTGCCGCAGACGTCCCAGACTCATGGCTCGCTCTGATACAGAAGGACTTGCGAGGCTGGGCGACTTTTCCGCCAATCTCGCTCAAATGCCCTCGCCAGTTACTCACCTGGACCAATGGGGGGCCCTTGCCCTCCAATCCCCCAGCGGATGGAGGCGTCGAGTTCGCAATGCCCTTACAGCTGGGGCCCAGCATTTCGCACGCGCAGCACTCGCCGAGGCCGCCGCCAAGCACTTTTTTGCCATTTCCGTGCCCTGTGGGATCCCCCTGCCGACGGACCACGTACAGCATCCGATCGAGCAGCAACGCCTGGCAGCGCACTACCCATCTGTGCTCACCTGCCCATGGTGCCCGCGCACATTTCTTAAATTTCGGGGGCTCAAACAGCATGTTGCCCAGGTGCACTGGACCTTGCCCCACCGGGTCAAAGGCCTGGTACCCGACACCGCGGTTTGCCCTGCCTGCAGCCTCCCTTTTGGCTCCCGTGCCAGTCTCATGCAGCATCTCCGTTTCGACTCCTTCATCTGTGCTCTCTACCTTCTCTGTCATGCCCAGCGCCTTCCACAGGAGCAAATCGCCTCGCTTGCCAGGCAACGTTGCGAAAATGCCAAGCTCCAAGTGAAATCAGGCGTAGGACGCTGGCGTGTAGCATTACCGGCACATCGTGCCAAGCGCGCTACCACCCAGCACTTTCGGGACTTTGCCAAGCACCTATCGCAAGCGGACGCTCGTGCCATCATGGCAGTTACCGACTACGCGCTAGACCCAGCAGCCGTCTCACTGCTTTTTCCCGCCGACGTGCCTCCGCCGCAGCCTCCTCCTCTCCCTGCGCTGCCTGAATGGCCATTTCAGCCGCAAGATTACACCGGTCCAGCGACCAATGACATTCCAGCGCGCATCAGGCGCAAGGAAATCTTTATTCTCAACCTCTTTTCTGGCCGCAGGCGCGAAGGGGATATTCAGCACCATCTGGAATCATTCGCGCCCACTCCCTCGCTTGAGGTCCACATACTGTCGGTCGACATTGCCATCGACCCCGACACAGGCGATCTCACTAAGTCGGAGACCATCAAGCTCTGGCAGCACCACATTTATGCCGGCAGAGTGGTTGTTTCAGGTGGCGGCCCGCCTTGCGAAACGTTTTGCGCGGCCCGCTGGAAACCCAGCGGACCCCCGCCGTTGCGCACTATCGACCATTACTGGGGCATCCCCAACGCTACGCCCAAGCAATCCCGCCAATTGCAGATAGCCAACTTGCTTCTCGCTTCGTTGGTCTCCTATTTGCCGCGCACCTAGACATGGGCACCTCGGCCTGGATGGAACATCCATGCCCCGCGCACTGGGAACCCAGAGCGCAGCCCAGCTGGATATGGAGGCCCCTAATGGCCTTGGCTGCTGCCCCGGCTGTCCGCACCACGGACTTCGACCAGTGCATGTTTCAGCCGTCTTGCCGTCCTCCCAGCGAATTCGGCAAGGCCCCCACGCGCTTGCTTTCGCTCCGCCTTCCCTCTCTCCCCGCGCTCCTACTCAACCGCCCCCAAGGGGCCAAGTGCACGCACCCACGGGGGACGCATCGCGCACTCTTAGGCAAGGACGAGAATGACCGCTTTTTCACGGCAGACAAAAAGACCTACCCTTCTGCCCTGTGCGAATGCCTCGCCCAGGCCATATACCAGGACGTCATTTTGCCATTTGTTGAAGACCCACAGGACCTTCCTCCCCAGTCGGACCCTGCCATTCTGGCCCCGCTCCTCCGTTTCTCCGCATCTATGACTAGCGACTTTTGGCTAGGCCCTGACTTCGCTGATCCCTCCGCCCCTAGCACCCGAGCTAAAGTAGATGGGGAGCTGGATCGCTTCCGCAGGCTTTTGGCTCCGACCAGGCCCTCCGAGCCGCGGCGCCATAGCGACCTCCCGTCGGAGGCTCCCGATCCGCTCGACCCTGCCGATCAGGAATCGGAGGCGGAACAAGAGGCCACGCACTTTTTGGGCACAGCCCCCATTTTTCCCTCCACTCTCCCTCCGCCGCCGCCCTCTCCCTCTCTAACTCTGGATCAGAAAAGGCGCATCCAGTGCAATCGGGACCGGGCCAAACAAATCAGGGCCGAGCGCGCCCGTCAAGCGACGCGCCCCGCCCCGCTCACTGGCATTACCTTCTCTCACATGTGGCATCCCGCTTCGCCCGCCCCGCAGGACTTCAACGCCGACATCTTCGACATTTAGGTAGGCGGCTCATGTCCAGACGGCCGTGGGTGCTGGTGCCTCGCGAGGCCAGACCCAGGCGCCCGCCACCGGGCCACTTTCGCTCAGCCTCAGCTCCTCCCCCCCTGCTCTCACCTGTCCAGTTCGCCCAGGTAGTCAAAGCAGTGCAGCGCTCTTTGTCCAGCACTCCCTCAGCCTCGGGCCCCCCGCGCCCGCCTGGCGATTTCGACGGCCCCCCTATAGGACGCGGCAGGCACATCTATGGAGCCGCCTTTCATCCTCCGCCTCCTCCGCGCGCCTTGCCTCCCTTGCCGCCCCCAGATCATCCCATAGTGCAGGGCAAAGCCACCATTCCGGGAGGCTGGATCGGCCAGGCCCCTTCTCCTTTTTCACCACCCCTCACAGCGCGTCCTCCGCCTTCACCTCCGCGCGAATCTCGCCAAGTTGCCTCGCCCCACAGGAGCCAGCCGCGCAGGGCCTCCAGCCCGCCAGCGTTTCCTAGAAGGCTTGCGCGGGTAGACGACGCCTCATACTCCTCTGTCTCCTCCCCATTTCCCCCGCAGGATTCTCCGGGGCCAGCCGACCAGCCAGCAGCGCCCCGCGCCTCTGCCACTCGCAAGCGCAAGCAGGTTTCCTTTGCAGACGAGTGCACGGCCAAAGCCCCCAGGGTGGCCTACAATTCGCGCCGACGCACGGAGCCGCGCAAGAGTGCACTCAGGCAGCCTGCGCAACAGCGCCGAGAACCAGCCGAGGCTCAAAGCAGCCCGCAGGAATCCCACGGCTCGGCCTCGCCTTCAGCCTCTCCTCCTCCTCGGCATCAGAAGGCTCGCAAGTCTCACCGCGCCGCCCACGCGGCTCCGCGCTCGCGCTCGCCTGCCGAAGCGCCATACGCAGCATCGGTCGAGCAGCGCAGTACAGTCCTCAAGGCGCATGAGGATAGAATTGCCCAGCTCAAAGAGGAGCATAGGCAGGAGCAGCTCCGTATCGACAGGATGCACAGAGAGCGCCTCAAGCTTCAGCTACGAGAAGGCGAAGGCCTCTCGCATTGCGGTCAGCGCCTCTCGCCCAGGCGGCCGCGCAAGCCTCATGAAGGAGGCGATGCCGCCAGGCGTTAAACTTACGCCATGCAGCTGGTCATTCAGCCCAGGCCTACCTCTTCCCTCCTCTCCCTCTCTAAGCTTCATTTCCTTCGCTTCCCCCCCCCCCCCACAGGCCATGATGCGCGAGCTCAGCACCCTGGGCAACGCCGACGCAGACGAGGACATGCCCGCTGCTGAAGTGGCTCCGGGGAGGCACCTAGATGTGCTTCGCATTCTGCCACCAGACTTTCATAGCGCCTGGCCCTTTTGGGAGCACTTGGCTGAGCGGCTCCTCCTGGCCCGCCAGCAAGTCTTCCGCTTTCTCAGCGGCGGCTCGAGGCGCCACGCTCTTTTACTGTCTCCTACCACGGTGTACCAGCCTGCCTCGGTACCCCAGTGGCAAGCTACATGGCAGCTCGAGGGCGGGCCGCCTGCTAGGCCACACGCCCGCGCTATCGTAGGCCCCGAGCTCCACATGGACTTGCCCGATGTCGCTAATCACACCGCCGAGCGGTGGCATGGTCGCTGGTGCGAGGCCAACTCTCCCAACTTCCTCCACATTTATCCTCACTGCGCAGCGGGTGAAGGCCCCTATGCTGCCCGTTTCTCACCCGCTATCGGTTTGGTCACTGTCTACGTGCCCAACCAGATTTTTCTGGACCTCCTCCACACGGGGGCCTGGGACCAGCCGTCTTTCACCCCTCAGCGTTTTCTGGAGGATGCAGCGGCTGGCAGCCCCATCCTAATAGACTTCCAGGCCATGATCCTGGTGCGGCCATTTAGCCTCCCATTGTCCTACCTCTCCCGTGTCCTCCGCCTCCCTGAACCCTAGCCCCTCAGGCCATGCCGACCCCAGATGCGCAGCACCTGCCGCAGTTCGAGTACGGCGACGCCCGCTGTGCCCCCACTGAGGCCGTGCCACCACCGCCTACAGTCGTACAGTGGCTGGTAGTGATTACGGCAGGCCATATTCCGCTCTGGTCTCCACTGCCCATCAATGTAGGGCTCCTGATGGAGCAATTTCACGGGCAGGAGACCCGGCTGCCATCCTCTGTGGAGAGGCCGCGCTATTTTCACCTCCCCATTCTACAGGAGACCGATGCACTGCCCATTTTATTCGGCACGGGCATACCTTTTCGCACCGGCCTTTCGCTGCGGGTCAACATGCGCAGCGGAACCATCCTCATCCCTATCGACTCCGCACCGGGCCAAGCATGCATCAGTCGGCCCATTATGAGGGTCCTCCTCACCCAGGCGCACGCATAAGCTAGCTAGGTTTCACTCATATTTGGCCGTTGGCTTATGGGCTATTTCTCTTCGTTTCCTTCGCACTCCCCCTTCTCTCAGCGCGCGCAACGCAGCCATGGCGGCCAGGCTTCCTGCGGGCGGGCTCGCGACGGAGGCGACGGAGGGGACCGCGCCCCCGCCTGGGGCCGCGGCCGAGCACGGCAGGGCGCCGCCCAACACGCTGGAGCTTTTCGGCCTATCAGGCGACACGCAGTCTGGCTCGGCATTGCAGGGCTCCCAGTACACGGCCGCCACCCGCGTGTTCAAAAAATGGTGGCCAGCCACGTACCCGGGCGAGTGGAAGATGCCCAACGGCATGCGCTACCCCTTCGTATGGAAGCTCAAGTCGGTCGACATCATCGCTGGCCAGGTCGTCGAAACTTGGGATTGGGAGTGGATAGAGGCTCCAGGCTTGGCGACCATCGCAGAGGTCGAGACCATGCTGCTGGACCACTTCAACCAGCAGCAGGCCGCCGCGCAGGAGGCCCAGGCGCGAGCGGCGGCGGCCGCGGCCGCCCGCGCGGTGCCCACGCCCAAGCAGCCGTCCAACGCGTCGCCCTTCGGTGCCTGAGCGGACCTTAGTGCGCGCTGCCTCCCAGTCGGCGCCATCCCAGGTCGACGCGGGCGACCTCGGCGCAAACAATAATGCGCCCTCATAGGTGGTGGGCTAGCCTAATACCCTAGTCTCTGTTCACCTCGGCTGCCCACCACCTAGACAGCCCTAGCCAGCCACACGAGCCGAATATTTCTACGCGCTGTGGAGCCGTGCCGCTCCAATTTAAGGTCGGCTGAGCCGTCCTGCAGTCCCGTCGCAGCGGGCCCTTCAGCTCTATCATCATTCAGCCTCATCCCAAGGGCCCGCTGCAAGAGTCGCCCACCGCCACGCGCGGGCTCTGAGCCTTTTTTGTAGGGGCGCCTGCGCTCCTCGACCCCCTCTGTGAGAGTTCGATCATCGAGGGTATTCGAGAGCTGACAGGCTCCGCCGTGGCCGTACACTTTCACAGGGCACGTCCATATTGTCTCACCGCTACCAGTCCTAACTAGACCCCTGCTGGCACCTCCGCCACATGCAGGGACAGACTAATGTAGGCGGCTAGCCGGCACCAGTCTCTAGCCTCACACCTCTCCGCCGCACGAGTGCGGCCAACGCGACACTTTTAAGCAGCCCCGCTACCAGAAGAGCGCTCGGCTCAACGCTCTCAGCTCAATTCGCAGACTCGCCACGGCTGAGTCTAGGCTGCGGCAAGCAAGTGGCCCCGCGCAGCCAAGTGCCTTCGGGGACCCCGCTCCTTCCTCTCATAGCCTCCTCCTTTCACACACCCCGCTAGCCACGCGGCCTGCGCTCGCCTGCAGGCGATAGCCACTTGCTCCTGGGACGATGCCCAGATAAGCCGCAGGCCCTACTAGTCTCTAGACCCCCATGGGCACGGCCGCCCATGTCGGGAAGCACTGATGTAGGCGGCACGCCAGCACCAGTACTCTTATACTATACCGCCGCGCTAGTGCGGCCTGCGTCGCCCCTACACTTGGGCCTGGCCGCACAGCAGTACGCTGTGCGCTGATGGCAGCATCTCATCCCTCTCCCTTCCCTTCTTCTTTCCCTCCCTTCGTATCGCGAATAGATGCTGCCTCTGCACCTCCCTCCTGCCGAGTATCTCTCGGCTAATGCTGCCCATCAGAGGTGCGCACCGCTGCGGACAGCTACCGCGCCTTAGTGCTTCTTGGCTGTGCAAGATACTACTTCTCCTTCCCTCGAGTACCTCCCTCCCCCTCTTACCACGTGTCGGCGAATCCCGCTAACACTAAGAATCTCTAGGCGGCAATGCCAGCCTCTCCCTCTTGGTCCGCTCCGACACGGCCGCCTTGCAGCGCGGCACTGCCATTTTGGCCCTCTTCCTACTCATCCCGCTCATATCCATGGCTAAGCCATGCTCCCAGGTGGCCGTTCCTGAGGCCAGCTGTGCTGCTCTTCGGTCTTTCAGCGCTGCCCGCATAGGGCAACGCCTAGCTGGCGCGCTTAGTGACTCTCGCACGGCACCGATCCCTTCTCTTCCTCTTTTTCCCCCTCCCTCCCCTTCGGTGCCAATACCTCCCCCGCCCAACATGCAGGTCCAATGGCGAAGAATCGCTTTTGCTTGCGGACGGACCAGGAGCGGAGATCCTTTGTAGTGCCCGCTAGGCGGGCTCTGTCTGCCGCCTAGCCGACCTGCGGCCGCCCCGCTCAAGCTACTTGCAACGAGCTAAGTGTAGTCAAAGCCCCACTCCCTCCCTCTCCCCCCCCCCCCCCCCCCCTCCTCCATCTCCTCCCTCCCTCCCCCCCCCCTCCCCCCCCCTCCCCTCCCCCCCGGCGGCATGGCCCACGGGGTCTCCGCCGACGCCGCGCCCGCGCCGGGCGCCCCGGGACCCTGCGCCTGCGAGCCCGCCGCCGCGGGGGAGTGCGGCCTCGGCGCCGCGGCAGCGCAGCGGCTCGGGGAGTCTGCCGCCGGCGGGCCCGGTCGCGGCCTGGTGCGCCCCCACCCTTTTGCAGTCTGCCCTTGGGGGGGGGGAGGGAGGGAGGGAGGGAGGGAGGGAGGGAGGGAGGGAGGGAGGGGGAGGGAGGGGAGGAGGAGGAGGAGGAGGAGGAGGAGGAGGAGGATGAGGAGGAGGAAAAACCAAAACAAGGAGGAGCAGGAAGAGGAGGAAGAGGAGGAGGATGGTGAGCGGGATGGAAAAAGGGAGGGGAGCGGCGGAGGGGTGAAGCTCAGGAAAGCGAAGCGTACAAGCAGCAGCCAGCTAGACCACGAGGCAGATCATCGCGGATTGACGAGGGGAGGAGAAGGAGGAGGGGTGCCTCCTCCTGCCTCCTCCTCCTCCTCCTCCTCCTCCTCCTCCCCTCCTCCTCCTCCTCCTCCTCCTCCTCCTCATTCTTCTCCTCCTCCTTCTCCTCCCTGTTCTCCTTCTCCTGTGCCACCTCTCCCCTCTCCCTCCTCCCTATCCTCATCCTCCTATTTTTTCCCCCCCCTCTTCATCCTCCTCCGTCTCGGGGCTTCCCTTCGGTGGAGGAGCATCGGTCTGCACCTCCTCCTCATCCTCATCCCTGACGCTCGAATCTGGGAGACGCCACCCGCCTCATCACACCCGTGTTCCTCTTTCTCCTCCCCGTCCCCCTCCTCCTCGTTCATTTTGTTTTGTTTTCTCTCTCTCTCTCTTTCTCTCTATCTCCCTTTTTCCCTCTCCCTTTCCTTCCTGGTTTTCCTTTTTCCTCCTCGCCATCCGCCTCTTCCTCCTCCTCGTCTTCATCCTCCGCTTCCTCCCTCCACCTCGTCCTTGTCCTCCTTCTCAACATTCACCGCCTCCTCCTCGTCCTCCGCATACTCCCTCATGCCTCCCACCCCCAGCGGGCCTGAAGGCATCTCGTTGCACACCACCCGTCCGCGAGGAGGAGCATCTCGAACAGGATGTCATACGGTCTGTCCGAGGTATCAGATCGAGGTGCCCTGATGTTCTCCGTGTTCGTTGGATGCTCTTGGGCATCCTGGGGGAGGGCACCCTCGAGTGACCTTCTGGCGTTGGGGCGTCCTGGCCGGCGGAGGGCCTCATGTCCTTGCAGGATGCCATTCTGGCCCGGGTTCGACCGTGAGCAGACCCTTCTGTCAGAGCCCCGAATCATCAACTCGGGTCAGGGCCAACTAGGGTTCGTTGTTCGGGATTCCGAACCCGACTTACCCCGGACCCGACTTACCCCGGATAGTTCGGGCGCCCAATTCTGGAGGCCGGCGCGGATGTATCGGGTCCGCGCTGGACCCGCCCTCTGGCGGCGCCGCTGGCGCCGCCCCCGGCGCAGGCGGAGGGGCCCAGCGCCGACCTGGGAGATTTGCGACAGCCACTCATCCCTGCTCCCTCCTCCCTCCTCCCTCCTCCCTCCCTCCTCCCTCCCTCCTCCTCCTCCTCCTCCTCCTCCTCCTCCTCCTCCTCCTCCTCCTCCTCCTCCTCCTCCTCTCTCCTCCTCCTCCTCCTCCTCCCTCCCCCTCCTCCTCCTCCTCCTCCTCCTCCTCGTCCTCCTCCTCCTCCTCCTCCTCCTCCTCCTCCTCCTCCTCCTCCTCCTCCTCCCCATCCTCCTCCTCCAGTCTATGCTTCTGCAGGTGCTTGTCTTCAGGCTCGAGGGGGTGATGCTCAGGGTGCTCTGTCGTACCGTCGGGGCGGGGGATCAGATCGAGGTCGGTTCTTCATGCTTGTTGGATGCTCTTGCGCACTGTTCTTCACTTTGGTCGGCGGAGGGCATCGTGCTCCTGAAGAGAGCTATTCTGTCTTGACGCTGAGCGTATCGGGGTGGAGTTGAGGATCGAGGGGGTCCGACGAGGATCAGGGCTGGAGGAGCACCAAGGCGCGGACATGAGCGCGCAAGCTTCTCCGCGCGAGCGTGCGTGCCATCTTCTCTCCACGCGGTGCGCCGCGTGGGCGGCCCGCGCATGCTGCCGGGTAGGGCCGGAATGCCGTCGTGAGTGAGACCCGGTTCCCTGTCGCCCTTCAAATTATCCCGGCGAAGGACCTAACCATAAGCAATTGTTCGTAACGCGTTGTGGGTGCCGCTTTCGGTGGGACTCCCTATGGGGCCACGAGACGCTACCTTGGGCGGGGGAACCGCGTGCGAACTGCGCCACTGGGGCGGGCCTTCGGTGGAGCTCCCTATGGGGCCACGAAGCGCTGCCCTGGGTGGGGGAACTGCATGCGAACTGCGCCACGGGGGCATTCGGTGGAGTCCCCTATGGGGCCACGAAACGCTGCCCTGGGTGGGGGAACCGCATGCGAACTGCGCCACTGGGGCCTTCGGTGGAGCTCCTTGTGGGGCCACGAAGCGCTGCCCTGGGTGGGGAACCGCATGCGCCCCCCCCCCACACTGGGACCTTCGGTGGAACTCCCTATGGGGCCACGAAGCGCGGCCCTGGGTGAGGGAACCGCATGCGCCCACCCCCACTGGGGCCTTCGGTGGAGCTCCCTATGGGGCCGCGAAACGCTGCCCTGGGTGGGGGAACCGCATGCGCCCACCCCCACTGGGGCCTTCGGCGGAGCTCCCTATGGGGCCACGAAACGCCTGCCCTGGGTGGGGTGAACCGCATGCGCCCACCCCCACTGGGGCCTTCGGTGGAGCTCCTTGGGGCCACGAAGCGCTGCCCTGGGTGGGGAACCGCATGCGCCCACCCCCACTGGGGCCTTCGGTGGAGCTCCCTATGGGGCCACGAAACGCTGCCCTGGGTGGGGGAACCGCATGCGCCCACCCCCACTGGGGCCTTCGGTGGAGCTCCCTATGGGGCCACGAAGCGCTGCCCTGGGTGGGGGAACCGCATGCGCCCACCCCACTGGGGCCTTCGGTGGAGCTCCCTATGGGGCCACGAAACGCTGCCCTGGGTGGGGGAACCGCATGCGCCCACCCCCACTGGGGCCTTCGGTGGAGCTCCCTGTGGGGCCACGAAGCGCTGCCCTGGGTGGGGGAACCGCATGCGCCCACCCCCACTGGGGCCTTCGGTGGAGCTCCCTATGGGGCCACGAAGCGCTGCCCTGGGTGGGGGAACCGCATGCGCCCACCCCCACTGGGGCCTTCGGTGGAGCTCCCTATGGGGCCACGAAGCGCTGCCCTGGGTGGGGGGACCGCATGCGCCCACCCCCACTGGGGCCTTCGGTGGAGCTCCCTATGGGGCCACGAAGCGCTGCCCTGTGTGAGGGAACCGCATGCGCCCAACCCCACTGGGGCCTTCGGTGGAGCTCCCTATGGGGCCTCGAAGCGCTGTCCTGGGTGGGGGAGACGCATGCGAACAGCCCTACTGGGACCTTCGGTGGAGCTCCCAATGGGGCCACGAAGCTTTGAAATGATGATGTTGATGATGATGATGATGATGATGATGATGATGATGATGATGATGGTGATGATGATGATGATGATGATGATGACGATGACGACGACGACGATGATGATAATGATGATAATGATGATGATGAGGATGAGGATGATGATGATGATGATGATGATGCTGATGATAATGATGATGATGATGATGATGATGGTGGTGGTGGTGGGATGATGATGATGATGATGGTGATGGTGATGGTGATGGTGATGGTGATGGTGATGGTGATGGTGATGATGGGATGAGATGAGATGAGGATGAGGATGAGATGATGATGATGATGATGATGATGATGATGATGATGATGATGATGATGATGATGATGATGATGATGATGATGATGATGATGATGATGATGATGATGATGATGATGATGATGATGATGATGATGATGATGATGATGATGATGATGATGATGATGATGATGATGACGGCGGGAGGAGGGAGGAGGGGGAGGAGGGCGGGAAGGAAGGAAGGAAGGAGAGGACCGCGGGGCGCCGTCTCTTCAAAACGAGGACCCAACACCACAGGATGGTTGGGAAAAATCGGCTTGCCGCCCCCACCCTTGCAGCGACGGGAGGGTGAGGGGGAGGAGGGGGGGAGGAGGAGGGAGCCAGGCAGGAGGTGGATGGGGAGCGAGGGACACCGGCCCCCTCCTGTCCCTCCGCCTCCTCCGCCTCCCTCTCCTCATCCTGCCCCTCCTCCTTTTCCTCCCTCCTCCTCCTCCTGCCCCTCCTCCTCCTCCTCCTCCTTCTCCTCCTTCCTGGCGCCCGACGCTGCGGGCGGTCGGGTCTCTTGGAGACGCCGCCCCAGCCCCTCCTCCGGCCGCCCTCCCTTGACGAACCAGCAGCAGAAGCCCATGCGCAGAAGGGGGGGCGGAGGGGGCTACGGGGGTGCGTTGTCGGCTGGGGGTCCCCGCCCGCACGGGAGCCCCCCTCGGGATCCGACGACCCGCGCCCACACGCATAGCCAGGCCATCTCCCTCCGACCCCCCTCTGGGTACAGGTGTGTGTGTGTGTGTGTGTGTGTGTGTGTGTGTGTGTGTGTGTGTGTGTGTCTGTGTTGCAGCGCTGGACCTAAACGGTGCTCTGCTAGACTTCGGCCGTGTTCTGTTTTTCGTTTGGGGAGGGAGGTGCAGGAAGACAGGCAGCGCAATACAAAAAACACACAAGGCGAAGCAAAAACGAGCAGCAGCGTTCAGGTCCAGCACAGGTGTGTGCTGTTGGCTCCTCGCCCCTCCCTCCTCCGCCCGGTGTTCCCGCTGGCCCCCTGGCTGTGCCTCGTCGCGTGGTTTGTGATGGTGGCCTACATCGTGTACACGCTGGTGAAGGAGCGGCGGAGGCTCTGCTGCCTTCAGGAGGGAAAAAGCACACAGACACAAGTCATCGTCGATTCCCCAGAAAATATCAGAACATGTGGGAAGTGGGGGGGGAAGCCAAAAACCCCGAAAACATGGGAAAGTATGGGGAATATTTTTGTTTTGTGTGTGTTTATTTGTGTGGCCTGGGGCCCCTACATGCCTAGGCGCCGCCTGTTCGGAATCGGCGCAGGTCGCGCCCGCGTTGTGTTCCGTTGTCGCAGGCGGCTGCTCCCGGGGCGGCGCTCCGGGGCACGGGGGCAGCCTATCAGGAGGGGCATCAAGACACACAGACACAGCTCCTCGTCGACTCCCAGGACAATATCGGAGGTTGGGGGGTGAGAGATCGCGGTGAAACGCCGAGCCCCCACCGGGAAATCGAATTCGGTGTCGTGTTTTTTGTTGTGCGTGCGGGCGAGGCGAAGCTGCGCGTGATCCTCCTGTAGCTAGGCCGAAGTAGGAGCGGAAGTCCGTTCCCGTCCGCCGGTGGCTGGGAGGTGTCCCAGTTGGGCCGGGCGGTATCCCGGGTGTCCCGGGTGTAAGTAGGAGCGAGAGTTCGTTTCCCGTCCGCCGGTGGCCAGGAGGTGTCCCAGTTGGGCTGGGCGGTGTCCCGAGTGTCCCGGGCGTCCCGGCGTTAACGCATGTCGCTAATATCATAATTCATTGTTTTCGGCGACTGCGGCGGGCTTTCTTATCCAATCCAGCTTATCTTATCCAATCCATCTTGTCCAATCCAATCCATCTTAACTTATCCAACCCATATTGCCCCATCTTATCCTATCCCACCCAATCCAATCCACCCAACCCAATCCATCAATTCATTTGCTTCTGCGCCTGTGGCGGGCCAATCCAATCCATGTTTTCGTATCCAATACATTTCTTTCAATCCAACCCATCCAACCCAATCCATCAATTCATGTGTTCCTGCGCCTGCGGCGGGCCAATCCAATCCAGAGAGAGAGAGAGGGCTAGAGAGAGAGGGAGAGAGAGAGACAAAGAGAGAGAGAGAGAGAGACAGAGAGAAAGAGAGAGATGAGATCAAGGCGACAGGCTGGAGGTCAGTCAGGGTAGGCATTTGATCTCAATCCCCCCCCACCTCCTTATCGCCCGCGTGGCGGTCGTATAGGTATATATGCGTGTATAAATATATATATATACGCATATGAATATATGTATACATATACATATATATATATATATATATATATGGGAAAACGTTGGAAAAATGAGGGGGACTAAGACCCAGGAAGTATGGTGATAGATATGGGGAATCCTGGCACTCGTGTCTGTTTATTTGTGTGCCCCTGGGCCCCTGTAGCGTGGAAGCAACCCCGGGCGAGAGACGGGGTCCCAGGGCCGCGGAAGAAGTCGGCTCCTCGCCGTCCTCGTCCTCCTCGCCGTCCTCGTCCTCGCCGTCCTCGCCGTCCTCATCCTCGCCGTCCTCGTCCTCCTCGTCCTCCTCTTCGTCCTCGAGAGACGGGTCCTCGCCGTCCTCGTCCCCCTCGCGTCTGTGCAGGCATGCGCGGAGCGATCGGGGATGCTCGTGGCGCTTGTGCGGAGCTCATGTCAAAAGGTGGCGGGTCTGAAGGCATGTAGCAGAATAGCAGCTCAAGATGCGGAGCCGGTTCGGGACACATTCAGGCGAATGATAATCATATGGGGCTCCTCTCCCATTCCATCATCCTCCCCCATCTTCCCTCCTCTTCCTCCTCCTAAGGTTCCATGTCCACAGCAGTTCTGGGAAGGCGGACTTCGTGACGTACCTCCTGTACCGCTTCGGCCACTGGTATGCATGGACGGTCAGGGGAAGACTCGCAGCGTGAGCGCCAGCACTTCTGCTTAGAGCCACACGTTATCCCCAGCTTTCTCCCCGCCCCCTTCCCATTTAATACAGGGCTAGGATCGGGATAAATCGCTCCAGAGCGTTCCAGAGCACTCTCAGAGCGTTCCGGAACGCTCTGGAGCGGCCGGGGCGCCCAATACATCCTCCAAACTCGCCGATCCTCAGAGATTTCGAGTTATCTCGATCCGATTTTGTCCCGATCTTCGCGTCGATTTAGTTGCCGAACAGTTACGTAGCACACCTCCCTGGAGGACCCGGGGGGCCTCTCTGCGTCTGCTGCTGGCGCTGACCGGCTCTCTGATGGTGGTTGGGGCGATCCTGCACTCAATGGTCGCCGAGCAGGCGAGGAGGAGGGCGAGGGCGACCAGGGGCAGGAGGAGCAAAGGCGGGAAGAGGAGGAGGAGGAGGAGGAGGAGGAGACGGGGGAGGACGCGCAGCGGCAGGACGGGAAGGCGGCGTGGTGGGAATCAGCAGCTCGAGGCCGGGGAGGGGAGAGGAGAAGAGGGACAGCGGACAGCTGCGGAAGGAGGGCAGAGCGAGGGAGGAGAGGAGGCGTGAGGAAGGCCAGGAGGAGGAGTCGGGCGGAGCAGGAGAGGGCAGTGGAGGACAGGGGCCCACACGATTGCTCCAGGACTCTCTGGCCCCCAGGCCTCTCTCTCCCCAGGGCCGGCTGTTCCGACTCGCGCCGTGTGCTGGGTGGAAGCGGCTCGGACCTTGCGTTTGGACGCAGCGGGAACGGGAACAGCTGAGAGAACGATGGGAAACATCACACCCCACAAGCGTTCCTTTCCACTGCGGAATCTGCACCCCTCTGAATGGCCCGCGCGGCCCGTGGCCCTGCCGCTCGGGCGAGACTCCGTTCTGTGCATAATCCATCCTCCACCCTCTGGCTGGGAAGAGAAAACATGTAATCAGGGTGATAAAGGTCAGAGAAGTGGCTAGCGACATCTCCGTGCTGAAACAACGGATGCTTTCTACCTCCGTGAGTGTCTTCGGCCAAACGCACACACATAGCATAATAATCAAGCAGGAATCCAAGTTTAAAGAGGAGCCGTCCCCCATCCGTAGCCTGGTTGTACAGTTTGTTCCAACTCCGAGCCATTGAGTTTAAAAGACATCTGAAGGCAAGAGCCTCGTTTGTTTATTGTTGGGTTGCGCATGCCTTCATCCTCGCAGCTGATGGGAGCTTTCACACGAATGTGCGCAGCGCTGAGGCCAGAGCCGCAGCTAGGAAACCGCCAGCGCTCCATCCTCGTAACTGCTTAGCAGGAATACAAAGGCTGCGCGCGGCGCCAAGCCGAGAGCCGCGCATTCGAAACCGCCATCCCTACATCCGTTGACACGTCGGACGCTCTCAAGACGAGCTGCACGCGGCGCCATGGCCAGAGCCGCACGTTGGAGATCACCGGCCCGCCATCCTCTGTCGGGGTTCTCTCCCTTCAGGAAGCTGCATCTGGCCCAGCCTATGGACACGTCTGGTGGTGCGGCATGGGGTCCTAACCTCGACCAGAATAGAGATCGAGGAGGATAGGGGGGGGGTGGAGGAGGAGGATGGAGGATGAGCATCAGGAGGAATGCCGGGAGTAGGATGTCTAGGGGCCCCGACGATGCAGAGAGGAAGACGAGGGAATCGGAGGACGGGGAGGAGGATGCAGGAGGTGGAGGAGGGAGCAGGAGAGGAAGACCAGGTCGATAAGGAGGAGGCGGAAGGCCAGAAGGAGTAAGTGAGGAGGAGGAGGAGGAGGAGGAGGAGGAGGCGCAGGAACGCCGGGAGTACTTCATTGCCAGGCCTGAGGACCTCGACGATCGATGAGGGGCATCCTAGGGATAAGGAGGGATGAGGAGGAGGGGCAGGCCCATAGCAGGAGGGGGGAGGATGGGAGGAGGAGGACGGAGGAGGAAAGCCTGACGGATGAGCAAGAGGAGGAGGAGGAGGAGGGAGCGGGAGGAGGGAGGAGGGAGGAGGGAGGAGGAGGAGGAAAGCCTAACGGAGGGAGGAGGAGGAGGGAGGAGGAAAGCCTGCCCCCCCCAGGCTTCCTTCGAGTCGTCGCTGTGGTCCTCCTGGATCTGGATCGCGGCCCCCGATGGCGGGAACTCCGCGCAGCCCGGCGGCGAGCACGTCGGGATTATGGTCTCGTCGTCGTCTGCGCAGGCGTCGTCTCTCGCGTCCGAGGATGTAGGACGAGATTCTCGCGCGAGGCTCGGATGGTTGGACATCTCTGGAGCGTCGGGAAATCTCAGGAGTCGTCGTCGTCGTCGTGGTCGTCGTCGTCGTCGTCGTGGTCGTCGTCGTCGCGGGCTCCCTCCACCACCTCATCCTACCCATTCATTCCTCCTCCTTCTCCCTCCTTCTTGCTCCTTCATCTTCCCCATCCTTTTCTCCTCCTCCGTCTCCTTCTTCTTCTTCGTTCTCTTCTCCCTCCTTCCTCCTCCTCCTCCTCCCACGCACCCTCATCCATTTCATCCTCATCCATCTGTTCTCCCCTCCCCTTGCTCCTTGCTAACCACATGCCTCTTTCCCATCCCCTCACTTACCCCCCTCCCCCTGCTCCACCTCATCATCCTCCAGGCCCCCTCCCCCTCCTCCTCCTCCTCCTCCTCCTCCTCCTCCTCCTCCTCCTCCTCCTCCTCCTCCTCCTCCTCCTCCTCCTCCTCCTCCTCCTCCTCCTCCTCCTCCTCCTCCTCCTCCTCCTCCTCCTCTCTCTCCATCTCCGCCTTTTGATCATCATGACTCCCCTCCCTCCCCCACCCTCGTTCTCCGATTGCCCCCTCGCTCCTGCGCTTGCGTCTCCTCATCCTCCCCCATGCTCCATCCTCCCTGCTCGTGCGTCGCCTCATCCTCCCCCTTTTCCCTGCTCCTTGTTCTCCTTTGATTGCCCCTTATCCCTTTTGCCTAAGTTCTCCCTGTCGCACGTGCAGACGTGTCCGTAGGCCGTGCTGGGGGGGGGGGGGCATGACACTTCCCTACAGTGTACAATCAGTAAGCTCAGGAAAACGGCACTGACAATGATGGATGGCTGCTGGTTTACAACATTCATCTCTCCTCTCAGCGCCGTGAACAATCGCATTCTAAGTGTCGAGCGTATGAGGGTTGAGGGCCAGCTGCTTCCCATATGCGGCTCTCGCCCTAACGCAGTGCGTACTGGGCTTACACGCTTACAGCAGTTGCAAGGACGGATGTCCGGTTGCTCTTTTGAAATGTGGGATGCGCCTCAGGGCCGCGCACAATTGCTGCAAACGCGTCCATCAATCGCAAGGATGGATGGCCCCTGGCTTCCAAAGTGTGGAGTGCCGCATCTTCTCCAACATTGGATCTCGCCTGAGGCCTCCGCAAATCTGCTTGCCATGACCTTGAACAAACATGTAAACCGTCTGCACGGATGGAGGAATGCTTCTTTTCAGGCCGTCGCTATCGGTTGGCAGCTTGTGCAAATCTATCGCAGGGGAGGAGGAGGACTTCTGCGTTGCTGAAGCCCGACGTGTGGAGGGAGGAGCCTTAGCAGCACGAAGTCTCGACCGAGTGGCATTGTCCGCAGGTGGGCGCCCGTCCTCCCAGGCGGGCGCCTCCCGCGGTGGAGCAGGGGGGCATGTCTCGGGATTTCGGAGGAGGGAGCCTTGGGTTTCGGAGGAGGTTTCAATGCCCCCAACTACCCCTATTAATCATTACCTCAGTTTGAACCGAGGTCCTATCTTATTATCACATGCTAATGTATTCAAGGCGTAAGCCTGCTTGAAACACTCCAATTTCCTCAAAGTAAAAGTCCTGGGTACCGCACCACACAGTCAAGTGCAGCTACGTTATCCAAGAAGATGCCCAGGCCGAGCCAGATACTCACCCAGAGGGCGGACAGGTCGTCCTCGGCAGAAATCCAGATAATCGTTGACGCCTCCCGGGTTTAGTCTGGTCCTCTTCCTCCAGGTCCCTCCTTCGTCCTCGTGGTTCCCCTCCCTCCTTCTCCGTCCCCGAGTCCCTCTCGCCTCTCATTATTGCGCCAAGCCGCTGGAAGCGAAGCTCTTCTGTCCCATCGCCTCACCTTGCCCTCCCTGGGTCAGCAGATCTGATACGACTGCTGAGTCGGATCCCTCTTCCTGTTCCTCCTCTCCTTCCCGTGTTGCTGTGATGGTGGTTCCGTTGCTACTGCTCAGTTTGCTGCACCTTGTTGTCGCAGTCCTCGTGCTCCGTCGCCTTATCTTTCCTCTCCCTCCTCGTCCGCCTCCCCTCGACCCCCTATTTTGTTAAGGGTAATTTCGCTCTCTCGCAACGGCTGTAATCTAGATGCGGTTCAAGCTTCTGCTCGTAATCGCCGTCCTGATCACGCACTCCTTGCTACCACTTTTATGTTTTAATTTCCTCTCTCCTCCCATCCATTCGATTATCTTGTTACCTGCTGCCTAGTCCATGGTCGTGGGCCCCGCGGGCAGTTTGAACTCCACGCCATCCCAGATTTTCACGTAAACACTCCCGACTTCCAGGTGAAGCGAGGACATCGGATTCCAATCATAAGCATGGCACCAGACACGCACAGCAGAGACGCCGCCAGAGCACAATCAATAGCGCAACAATTTGCGCAGCAACAAAACACACAGCAATGCACCAACACTATTTCGCGTAATAACTGCTGGCAGGGTGAAGCCGCACCTTTCCTGAATCTCCTCAAACTGTTCTCGTCTCTCTCGCGGGTTTCAAAGCTCAAGTAAAAGCGGCCAACCGCAACGCAATAACGCGCAATGGACATGCAACCGGTACCCAACACAGACGCCAGCGCAACGAACAACCACCAATGACTACACTATATCACGACATAGCCGCTGGCTCTCTGGCAACCCACAACCAATCCCGCTTCAAGCTCACAGTGAGGCAGCGAACCGCAGCACCAATGATGCAATACTCACGCAAACTGCATCCCAAACGAAGACTGCTCCTTTCATCAGGATGAATGGACACCTGTTGTTCAGTGCCAGAAAGGTGCTTCGCGTGATGATCGACGGCGCTGAGCCTCCCGTCGCAAATCCTGAAATATACGCGGAAGTCAATGTTGGAGTTTAAGAAGCCAATCGCAGCGCAAAGACGTTCTACACAAGAAAATTGCAATGCAAAAGCATGCAACGATTCGTTCATAGTGGTTGGTCTGTGACGCCACACCATCCCTGAACTTCCCCAAACAGGAATTCCGCCTCACATGCGGAATCATAAGTCAGAGCTGGCGTAGGAAGCCGAGGCGCAAAATAGTTAACGCCACGAGACAAATCAAACGCACGGCAAATGCAGTGCGACATAACCTACAGCAAGGACGTTGTTGATCATTGAGGATGGCAATTGAAACGCCGCATCTTGAATGAACCCCTCTGAACCTCTCCCTACCCACAAGCTGAATACGAAGTTCCAACTGAAGCAACCAAACGCAGCGAACAAAAGTGTAATACAATTAGCTTGGCGAATGTTCGAAACATGTGCAGGAGTGAGTATCGCAGGGCAGGTCGGCCGAAAGAGGGAGAGCTCCTTAGGGGACCATGGCACGTGTGAGGGGTGAGTCAGGGGCCAGCGACATCCGTAAGCGTGGCCAGGGCGAGCAAAACGATGAACTCAGCCTTCGACTGCATACGTTTTTTTTCAATTCAGCCTTCTGTGGAGCTCCTATGTGGCTTGAATAACATGGCGATGCGAGGGAAATGAGCCCACGGCTGCATGCGGACTTTTTCATGTCGGTCTTGTGTGGAGGTCGTCTGAAGCTTGGAAAGTGTGATAGGGGCCAGCGAAATGAGCCCACGACTGCATGCTGTTTTTTTTTTGTTTTTCAATTTGGCCCTCTGGAGCTCCAATGGGGCTTGTAAAACGCGACAGTGGCGAGCGAAATGAGCCCGCGACTGTATGCTGACTTTGGGAAATCCCTGTCCTCCGGAGCTCCCAGGGGGTTTTGAAAACGTGGCATGGGCGAGCGCATTGAGCCCATGACAAAGTGCGGGCTTGTCAATGTCGGTCTCGTGTGGAGATCCCATTGGGCTCGAAACGCGTGGCACCGGCGAGCGAACTGCGCCCGCGTCTGCGTGCGAGCTGTTTCCTTTCGGTCCTCTGCGGCCTTCCTGTGGCAGGAGTGTGCCAGGGCAGAGGCAGGAGGGAGGAGGGGAGGAGGACCGGAAGGACCGGTTGGGGAGGATTCGGGGCGTTGCTGATTGAAAATCGGGACCCAGCACCACAGGATGGTCAAGGAACAGATCTGCACTGCAAAGGCATTGCCTCCCTTCCCTTCCTTGCCTCTTGCTCCTTGCCTGCCGTCTCCGCCCGGCCCCTCTTCCGCCTGCCCGCCCGCCCGCTGGCCCTGCCCTCTCGCCTGCGCGTTCGTCGTCTGCCTGCTTCTCCCCTGCTCGTCCCCTTCCACCGGGCAGCACAGCCTGCCCGGGACCAGCGTGGCGGCGCGCAGGGCTTCAGCCCGCTCTTGGCCCGAGGGGCGCGGCAGCTGCTCTTGGGCCCTGCACCCTACCTCGTATGCCCCCTCAAACGAACTTGCAATGCAAACGAGGCTTGAGTTTCTGATCACTGCAGTCGGCGATTTGAGAGCAGCGTTCTTGCTGAATCTCCCCAAACCTCTCCCGACTCACACGCGGAATCCTGAGCCCAAGCTGAAGCAGCGAATCGCAAAGGTAAACTAAAGCGTTACTTCTGAACACTCCAACGCTTAATACTCGCTTTGAACGGCGTCTGTGTTTCGGTTGCGTGACGCCTTGTCGTGCGCTACGCGGCTCAGAACCGTTCATGTGTTTGGTAGTTGTTGTTGACGCTTTAGGCACCACACCCTTCCGAATATCCCACACGTGCTTGTTTCGGAATCACACGCGGAAAACAGAATTCGCATTCCAAGTTGAGGCAAATCTGGATAATACATCACCATGCTTCGAGAATCCCTACCATCTCATTCGGAACCCTTGCCCATGAGAGTTGACGGGAAAAGGGACGAAGCGACACATGTAGTGAAATTAAGCGGGCAAACAGGGTGAACAGAGAGATCTGTGGGATCAGCGGGGTGGCCTTGGAGGGCCTCTTCGGGTCATCCCTGGGGCCCGCGTGGGGGCGAGGGAAGGAGGAGGAGGAGGAGGAAGACGACGACGACGAGGAAGAGGAGGAAAAGGAAAAGGAAGACGATGAGAACAAGGACGAGGACGAGGACGAGGACGAGGCGAGGACGAGGACAGAGCCCACAAAGTCGTCTCTTGGAGCCACCTTGGGATTCGCTTGGGGGATGTTGGAGTCCCTTCGGGCTCTTTGGGGGTTGTTGGGGCCCTCTTGGGGCCATCTTGGAGGTCCCTTGGGAAGCCAGGAAGGCCTCTTGGGGCCATCTAGGAGTTCATCGATCAGAGGGGGGGGGTCCGAAATGTTCCTCCCACCTGGGGCCATCAGCCTCGCCTCTTGGCGCCCTCTTGGGAAGCTCGTGGGCCGCTCTTGGGCGCTCTTGGGGCCGTCTCGGGGGCCCCGTGGGCTCCCCTTGGGCCTCTCCTGGGCCATCTTGGGGCCCACCTGAGGGGGTTCAAAAACGCATCGGAAGCGACAAGGCTAGATGTCACAAATCAATGTATTCTAGATGTGGTTGCTGGAGTTTGGCCTCTTGGGGAGGTCATGAGGCGGCTCCGAGAGCACTTGGAACCGTTTTGTGGCCCTCGTCGGGCCTCTTGGAGGTATGTCATAAGCGATCTGAACCAACGTCGCACAACCAAGAACTTTCTTATCATGTTCTTCCTTCCCCACCATCCTTGTTCTTCTTCCTCCGGCTCCTCCTCCGCCTCCTCCTCCTCCTCTTCCCTCTTCCTCGGGTTCCTCTACCCGCCTCCTCCTCTTCTTCCCTCTTCCTCCACCTCATCATCCTCGTTATTCCTCCTTTCCTCCCCTTTATCTTGATAGTTGTTCATCCTCTGCCCCTCCTCCTCACCGTTTGCCTCCGTCCCGTCTCCTTGTCAACGCCTCCCCCCCCATGTCGCACCGCCAGACGTGTCCGTGGGCCGCGCCGTGCGTGTCGCTTCAGGCTCCGGTGCGTGGTACAGTCGGGGCCCTGAAGAAGGAACCCTTTTCGCTGGGGAGGGGCTCCGCGTTCCTTGAGTATTTCGCAGCTTGCCTCATGTTTTCCTGAGGGTTTTCAGGAAATCGAAGTTGAACTAATGGGAAAAGGGGCCTCGTTCCTTATTTAGGGTTCCTTAGGTCAACGCCCCGACTGTATCATCCCGACGTTTGTTCGGGCAGCTGCACGGGTGGGCAGCCCCTCGTCTTCGCCAGCGCGTCTCTCGCCGTGGCCCCTGCGCACACAGTCGTCCGGGAGGGCCGCGCCGACTGCGCGGATGGAGGCCCGCGCGGGTGCACCGGTAAACACGCCGGTCGTTGCAAGCAGGTGCGCTCGGATTCCCAGGCCCCGGTCTGCTGCAAGCGCCTGCCTACCTCCAGGGTGGGCCTGCTGCTGCCGTGCTCTGTGCTTCTCTGGGAGGGCCTGGGCCCGGTCTGCCAGATCCGCCCCCCCACCTCGTGCTTCGGCCTGCTTCTTCCGACCGACGCGTAAGTTATGCAGTGCCGTGGCGGAGCATGGCCACCATCGACTA
>CAUYUJ010005158.1:312500-337500 GCA_963575745.1 Prorocentrum cordatum
CTGGAGGCGAGCAGCTGATCATGCTCGCCGAGGACAAGTCCACCCTGCCCACCGCGGTCCAGCGCCCCTGTGACGCCTCGAACCAGTCCAAGAACCTGCAGACAGTAAAACCAATCGGCACGCCAGTGCCGCTGCCGGAGGTGCGCTGTGAGTTGGCGACGGCTTTAGAGGACCCTCATCCGTCGGCAGGGTCCCGATCGTGGATAATCGAATGATGATATATCGATCGTTACGTGTAGGAGCGACCATCGGCGCGTTCTAGATCAGCGGGGCGTTTTGCCTCGTGCGGTGGACCGGTCCAGTTGAGTTGGATCAAGGTAAGGTTAAGACGGGCCTGTCCCTCTACAGGAGGATTGTTTTTTACATGTTTGTTGCTATTTTCAATTTGTCGCCCGAAATCCCCCTGTAAGAGGACACGCCCGACTTAGGGCAAGGGCATAGATCAGCCTGGACCGATTCAGGGAGGGCCGCTGTGCTTCCCAGCGCTCGGACGAGACTTGTGGTGTGCTCGAGTCGCTGGCTCAGTGACCTCCTCGGCTCCCTCCTCAGGAGCAGCTTTTCATTCACAGTGAGCGGCCTCCTGGACGCCGAACATGGCGAAGAGAATCTTCAGAGGAGGACCTGTCGAGACGACGGCAGTTGGCCTTCGGGGGGCTCCGCACTGCCATTGCTGGACGCAGCTCGGAGATTATAAGATATTGGACCCGAGAGGGATCCAGATCCAGGGGCCGATTTTGAGCTGTCGTTGTCTCAACTCGCCTTGCTACGCAATCCGACTCTTTTTGTTGTTCGAGTCGCCCAAGGCTTGTTCCCAACGATCCTGTGGTGCCGGGTCCTCATTTCAAGGAGGCAGCGCCCCGCGTCTCCTTCCCGCTGACCCCTCCTTACATCTGCTGCCCGCATCAGTCAACCACTGAGCCACTCCGCACACACACACAGTACAGCGTCTCGCGGCTCCATAGGGAGTTACACCTAATGTCCGAGCGGCCATGTTCGCATGTGATCGCCCCACCTATTTCGGCGCACCCCTCAGTCGTTTCGTGGTTCCACAGAGATCTCCACCTAAGGCCACAATGGTGATGTTCGCATGTGGCCGCCCGCCCATTTCGGCACACACACCTCACGCGCTTCGTGGCCCCATAGGGATCTCCACCTCAGTCCACAGTGGTGATGTTCGCGTATGGCCGCCCCGCCCAATTCGGCACACCTCACGCGCTTCGTCCCCCTATAGGCTCCCAGTGGCCCTGTTCGCATATGGCCGCCCCGCCCATTTCGGCACACTCCTGTCACGTTGCGTGGCCCCACGCGGAGCTCCACTTGAGGTCCCATGTGGCGACGTTCGCACGTGGCCGCCCGCTCCACGCATTTCGGTGCACCCCTCACGCGCTGCGAGGCCTCACAGGGGGCTCCACCCGAGGCCCCCAAAAGTGATGTTCGCGTGTGGCCGCCCCGCCCAGTTCGGCACACCCATCACGTGTCTCGTGGCCCCACTGGGAGCTCCACCAGAGGCGCCAGTGGCGATAACCACATGCGCCCGCCCCACGCATTCCGGCACACCCCTCACACGCTTCGGCCTTGCAAGAAGCTCCACCGAAGGCCCGAGAGCTAGGTCGTCGTGCCACGCGCCCTGGTCCCACAGGTAGCTCCACCGAAAGCCTCTGTGACAGCGCCCGCATGGCGGCCCCGCCCGCTTTCGGCACACCCTCACACGCTTCGTGGCTCCATACCTGAAGCCTCAGTGACAGCGCCTGCATGGCAGCCCGCCCCATTTCGGCACACACACACACACTTCGCACGCTTTGTGGCCCCATGAGGAGATCCACCGAAGGTGACACACACACAACGACTGTAGTGGCAACTGCATATGGTTGGGCCCTTCGCTAGGCTATCTTTCTAAGGTGGTGATGATCGGATGGAACGACTCCGTGGGGTCGATGATGCCCGAGCTGGACCAGCTCGTGGGCCCTGGCTCCGAAGTCATCATTTACTCCCCGTGGCCCATCGCGGAGCGCGAGAAGTTTTTGCATTCCTCGCAGGTGCGGCGGCAGTGCTTCTACAAGCACCTGAAGGTCCAGAGCGGGCTCATTTTAGATTCGGAGGAGGGCGGGGACCATGAGAAGAACGAGGTTCAGTAGGAGCAGCAGGCGCAGGAGACAGCTGGAGGAGAGAGAGGATGAGAAGGAGTCTCAGGGAGGAGAAAGGGTGTTCACGCTTCGGTCGGTTCGGTTGAGTCGCAGTCGGTTGCGTTCCCGTCGGCTCGGTTCAGTCGTTCATCCTGTCGTTTCCGCGTCGTTGTGCCCTTCTAGACTGCTTTCTGCCTCCGTTTCGGTCGATTTCGGTTTCGCTGTCGATTCGGTCGGTTTTCGGTTTTGCTTTCGCCTTGTACGGCCACGTTGATGAGCGCCCTATTATGATCAGCCATGGTTTTTGGGCGATCGTAGACAGAACAATCACGCACATTGATACACATATATGCAGGTTTGGGGCGTTTCAGACAGGCCCTCGCTCTCGATGGTCGGAGGAGTTGCCATCTCTTCCTCGGCGGAAGGCCAACGGAAGGCGGCGGAAGTAAAATGAGGCCGCCTCCGGACGGAAGGTTTGCGGAAGCCAGCAGAAGTGAACACCAATTCCCCAAGAGATGGTAATGCTTTTGGGATGTTTTTTCTGGACCAGTCACGTGTGTATAGATAAAGGCCTATGTTTATACACATATTTGTATAGGTGGGGCAAGGGGGGAGACCACCCAAAGTGGCGAAGACGTCCTCATCTATTATGTGCTGTGCCTTTTCTGCAGCTTCTCGAAGGTGACGCACCGAGAGGGCGTGCTCGGCGCCAGGTACCAGCTCGAGGAGCTTCCCCTGGAGCGCGCCTCCAAGGTTTTTATCATGGCGGACTCTGCCGAGACCTCTGCCGAGAAGGCAACGGCTGTCGAATGGTTGCGATGCTTCCACTCGCCTTGTCTCCCTTCTCATACGAATCATCATTGGGAGACGACTTTCTACGCATGTTTCCCAAACAGTGAGGGTGCCATTTAATTTCTAAGGCACTGGGCCTGAATGTCGGTCTGCCGGCTATGTTGTCGCCGTCGCCACCCTGTCGCCGCCTCGTCGCCGCCTATCGTCTGGGCCTGGATGTCGGTCTGGGGGCCATGTTGTCGCCGTCGCCACCTGGTCGCCACCCAGCGTCTGGGCCTGAATGTCGGCCTGTTGGCTATACTGTTGCCGTCGCCGCCCCATCGCCGCATCGTCGCCGCCCGTCGTCTGGGCCTGAATGTCGGTCTGGCGGCTGTTGTCGCCGTCGCCGCCCCGTCGCCGCGTCGTCGCACATTGATAGCACATGCTAATATTGCAGATATTGCAGCGCATAGGTGCACCGCCGTATATATATATATATATAGAGAGAGAGAGAGAGGGCAAGAGAGAGAGAGAGAGAGAAGAAAAAGAGAGAGAGAGAGAGAGAGAGAGAGCGCGCAGACCCAGCGCGAACGGACGGCCGGGAAGGCGGACGCGCACACGGTGGCAGCCATACTGCAGGTGCGCGACATCCTGCTGGAGAGGAGCAACATCGAGCACCTGTCCGACGTGGTCATCGTGCCGCAGGTGCTGCGGCGCCCAGGGAGGGGGCAGGCCGAGGGCCGAGGGCCGGCCCTCCAAGCTCGCAGGGGGGAGCTCCTCGGAGTCTCGACTGTTTCACGCAAGAGGGACCCTTCCGCGAAGAGACCTTTTGGTGCGGGCCCACCGGGGCCCCCCGATCGCCGATCGCGACGCCGTGGTGGCGTCTTGCGCGCCCGGGTCTGGCCACCCCGCGTCCCCCCCGTGGAGCCGCGCACCACGGGTCGATCTTGCGCAGGGCCACCTGTGCATGCAGCCGAGAGACCTGCGGGCAAGATTCATGTCCATATCCCGTGCGTCTTGGATGTCCTTTCCAAGGGGGCGACGCAAGGCCGAAGCGCACTGGATATTGATCAGCATCGAGACTCTATGGGGGCAGGTTTTTACACACACACACACACACACACACACGATCTACTTGTACGTTGATGACATCGCCCTGCGGGTCATGTCCACCGAGGCGCGCGTCTTGCACATGCTGC
The DNA here is from genome assembly GCA_963575745.1 of Prorocentrum cordatum. Taxonomy (NCBI): domain Eukaryota; class Dinophyceae; order Prorocentrales; family Prorocentraceae; genus Prorocentrum; species Prorocentrum cordatum. The sequence goes on from CAUYUJ010005158.1 coordinate 316,594, forward strand.
CGCAGGCCACGCGCTTGCTGTTTTGGATGCTGGAGTCCTTCTTGGGCCTGGAGGTAGCCCGAGCGCGGGACGGGGCGAGAGGCAAGTGCTCTTTCCTGCAAACGGCCACTCCGTCTTCAGGCTTGACGCAGGCCATGGCCGTCCTGGGAGTACCGCCCAGCACCTCCGAGCGGTGGCTCGGCATCGACTACGGTCCCAGCGTCAAAACAGAAAACCAGTCAGCCCCAGTCAGACACGCGCGGCTCAAGATAGCCAAGCAGCGTTGGCCTAAGATCCGCGGCCTTCCTCGTGCACGCGGGGGCAAGCTCAAGATGGTCGTGCGGCAGGGCCTCGGAGCCTCGGTCGCCTACGGCGCCCGTGTCCGCGGCACGCCCAGGCCCATCGTGCGTTTCATCCAGCAGAAGGATCGGGCCGTCCGCAGGGGCGCCACAGCTTTTACCTCCCGAGTCTTGCACGACGGCCTCGACCCCAGTTGCGCCGACACCCTCGTTCTGGCACCGCTGCTGGCTTGGGCGAGGGAAGCTTGGGACCACCCAGAGGGGCGGCGTGCGCAGGCCACAGCATGGGCCCGAGTGCAGCAACAGCTCGCGCTGTACATGGACGCCGACGCTCAGGAGTTGTGGTCAGTGGTGCGCGGCCCAGCGGGGGCCACCTCAGTCACAGTTCGAGCCCATGGTTGGAGCATGCCGTCAGCCTTCGAGATTGTCTTGCCTCCACGTGGCGGGGTGCTCCAAGGAGGGGACGTCCATCTTGATCTACTGCAGATTTGCCCCAAGTCGGTCGAGGCCGCCGTGCTTTTGGCCGCCCGTTCCAGAGCCCTGTGCCAGTGGGCGGCGGCTCAGCCCGAGCGGGCTGCGCTCCTGCCAGCGCCGTGGCTCACCCCAGCGAGGCAGTTGGTCAAGCGGCGCAAGCAGGACGGGTGGCTGCAACACCATGCCGACGCGGTCAAGAAGGCGGTGTTGGGCGGTTTCCCTTCGCAGGAGGCCCTTTTCTCTTCGGGCCAGGCGGACACTTGCCAGCAAGCGACACGAACCCACCATATTACTGGCGGTGCGGAGCCCGGCGTGTGTACGGTGAGGGAGCAGCTGACGGCCCACGACGCGTCACCTACCTTCAGAGACGTCGGCCACCTGGGCGTGTCGGCCTCCTCGTCGGAAGCCTCACGATGGTTGTGGGAGCGGGGTTTGCGGCGAACCCCATGTTACGGCTTGGCTTGGAGTCTACCGTCGCAGCGCACCCATTGGATCGTCAATGGCGCGGCCCCCGAACTCACCGATGTGCTGGTTTCGGACGGATCAGTCAAAGGCTTGGATGACCTCAGGCACGGCGGCTGGGCGGCTTTGCAGTGCACAGCGGAGGCCGACGACGTGGTGCAGGGCCTGTACGGCCCACTGCCCTTTCCCGACCCCAGCTCGGTCCTGGCAGAGTTGTGGGGTCTCCTCCACGCCCTCAGGCATTCGGTCTTCATCACGGCCATCATCATTGACAATGCTCAGGTGGTCCAAGGCTTGGCTCGTGGCAGGGCATGGTGTTGTTCAGCGGCCAGGCCCTATGCGCACGTCTGGCTCGAGATCTGGGATCGCCTGGATGACATGGACATCCTTCCTGGCAGAGAGTTGTCGGTCATCAAAGTCGCCTCGCACATATCGCAGGCCAAACGCCTAGAGCTGCCAGAGGAGGTCCAGATTCACATGAGGCACAATGACTTAGCCGACGAATGGGCCAAGCAAGGAGCAGACCTCAGCGCGCCGCCAGAGTGGGCCACGTTGCAGGTCAAGCAGGAGCTCAAGGCCACCAAGCGCGTGCTCGAGTACATCGGGCACTTCAGGGTCCTCCTCGACGGGGTCAAGTTGGCGGAGCCTAGGCCCAAACGACAGCAGGGCCAAGAGGCCAACATTCCTCAGGCTGCACGACCCCAGGCTGGCCCCAGGCACCCGCACGTTCTGGAAGTGTGCCGCGGTTATTCCAAGTGCACCAACTGCGGCAAGGTTGCCCGCACTCGCCTCGCGGCCTTTCAGTTGCAGGAGTGCCGTGGTCGTCTCCAAGGGCTCCAGGGCAAGTTAGTCAAGAGTGCGGCCAAGAGAGGCAGTGTGGCGGTGCCTCTTCTCGTGGCGGCAGGCGCCGCCGCTCGGCCTGTGCGACAGCGAGCAGACCATGGAGACCAGGGTGAGCCTCGAGTAGAGCCCGACCCTGCGCCTGCCTCCCAGCTGGGCCCCGACCCGCTGTGGGCTCCTGTCGCAGCAGCCCGCGCGGCTCTTGGCAGGATGGAGCGGATACCTGACGGCCCTGCGTGCATGGGAACCCCGCCAAGCCAGCCACACATCACGCCCGAACAGCAGCATGTCCGTTCCATCATGGACGATGCCATCATCTGGGCGTCTTTCTGGATCGATCGTTTCGACGTGGCAGGCTTCACCAACGAGTGGGACTACCGTACGTGGTGTTCGGAATATCTTGAAAGGTTTCTCAGCTCGGCGGCGTGGGCGCCAGTTCGAGAGCATCTTCTACGTAGCAACCCTGGCCGCACTCTCGGGCAGGTCGTCGACGACCTATGCGCCACTTCTTGGACGCGTGCCGAACCAGCCCGTCAGGCTCAGTTCGCCAGGGTACGGCCTGACTCGGGTTTGACAGCCAGGCAGCGCCGTCGGCTGCTTCGGCATCACTTCGATGTGTTGAACCAGGTCAGGGAGCGTTTCAGGGATCTTCTTGGAGATCGTGCCCCGCCTGAGACGGCCTCCTGGCACCAGTGGGTCTTCGAGCCCCTCTCCTCGGATGACGACCAAGGAGGTGATGCGGCAGGCCGCGCCGCCGAGGACGCCCATGGCTACGACGATACCGACGAGCTCGCGGCCCTCAGCGTGCACAGCGACCTCGAGGTGGTGGAGGCAGACGGCAAGGCCACGCAGGCCACAGGCACCCAGGCGTCAGAGCGCGAGTCGTCGCCCAATCCCGACCTCGCCCCCAGGGCACTCCAGCCACAGGAGGAGGGAGCTCCAGCGGGAGGGGCGAGGCGGGAGGGTGTTTTGCGGATCCGCAGTGCGGCAGCCACCTGTTCCCAGGACGTGGACGACGGTGCTACGGCTGGCGCTGGGGCAGCTCCTGTTCCCACGGTGCCGCCTGCTGCTCAACCCGCTGGCGAGCCTGGAGCTGATCTGGGCGAGTTGGCCAGCTCCCTGGACGTGGGCGGCAAGGCTGCCACCCAGGCAGCGGCCGCTGTGTGCTCCGCCCCCTTGGCGGCACACCAAGCTCGTGCTGGCCAGGGCAGCCTGAAACACGGTGGTAAGGCCCCAAGGACTGGTTCCTCAGCATCCTCGGCGGCGGCGGCGGGCTCTGGCCAGGGCGGCCTGGCACCGCTGGCGGGGTCCCCGCCGCCCTCGGCTGGGGCTGCGGCGGCCTCGGAGCCAGAGCGGGGCGCGCGCGGGCGGGCGGCCTCTGCCCAGCCCGCCAGGAGTGGCCAGGCGCTGCCTGCGACGGCCAGAGCCGCTTCATCGGAGCCTCGGCCACATACGGTCGAGATCATTGGCAACTTCGTGGTCTGCGTCGTGTGCGGTTCCTACTACAGCTCGGTGGCCAGGAACCTCGGCGGGCCGTGCAGGCGGCTGGGCCCGCGCGACCCAGGCGACAAGGAGCGCCTCAGGCGCATTCGCCGCATCCAGCGCGGCCAGGACCCAAAGACTGGAAGGGATCTGAGATGAGGCCGTTGTGCTCGTTCAATGATCTGTCTGGTCTCAGTGCGTGCGGCCCCCCTTGGCGCGGTGTTATCCGTGAGCTGAGGGGCCTGGGCGGGGCTGCCGCCCCGCTCGGGGCGCTCGGGCCTGCTTCCCCGCGTTGCGGGTGGCCTGGGCGCGGCGCGTTTCTCGCTGCGTTTCGGCCCCCCTTGGCAGCAGGCTGAGGGGCCTAGGGTGGGGCGCGGCCTCGAGAGGGCCACGGCGCCGCCGCCCTGGGGAGCGCGCGGGGGCGCTGCCCGCGGCTCGGCTCCTTTCGGGCTCGGCAGGCGACGGACGTCGCTCGAGGGCCCAGCGCACGGGCCTGGCGAGGTGCAGACGCCCCAGGCCGCCGACGCACCAAAGCACCAAAACACACACACACACAAACACACACATACACACACACACACGCACACGCACACGCACACGCACACGCACACGCACACGCACACGCACACGCACACGCACACGCACACGCACACGCACACGCACACACACACACACACACACACACACACACACACACACACACACACACACACACACACCCAGTGCGCCTCGGGTCTCCGGGGAAAGGGGCCCGAGAGCCCAAGCTGCAGTCGCTATGGGCAGGAGTAGTGCCCATAAGACCGCCTCGCCCTCTCGAAGCTCCGTCTTGGATCCCCCCCGGGACCCTTCCGGGAGGCCTCCCGCTCCTGGGCAGGGCGCCCCCGGCGCGCTGCCCCCCCCCCACCCCTCGGCCCGAGTCCGCGGAGCGACGGCCCCCCGAGGACCCCTCTCGGGGTGGCGCCCGGGCCCCTCTCAGGAGCTGCGGGTGGCAGCGAGGGCCCTCCCATGAAGCAGCGTGCGCACACGGAGCGGAGACCAACGGGGTGCCGATGCCGCTGCTCCTCGGACCTCTCCCGGAGTGCGCTCTGGCCACGAGGGTGGCGGTGGCGACGAGGGCCTCCCAGCGGGCCCAAAAGTGCGAAGACGAGAGAAAGGTAAGGTTGTGGGTACCCTTTTCCTCTTCTGAAGTAGGGGCGCGCCGCCAGCAGGTGCTTGGCGAGATGGCCGTGGACGCCTGCATCTTCAGCGAGCTCTCGGACTACATCCACTCCACCAAGCTGTCGGCCAGCGTGCTGGCCTCTATCCTCGAGGTCTAGGGGCATACAGTGAGCGGCCTGAATGAGGAACACTTACTATAGTCAAGAGGAGCTCGGTCGTTCCTTAGGCTCGCATGCTTGATGTATCGTTCCCTATGCGTTATCCCTTGGAAATGAGGGGCTTCGTTCCTTATTGATCGTTCCTTAGGTCAGGCCGAGGACTGTAGCCAACCTCGGGGCGACATCCTCAGAGACGGGTAGGCTCAGGGCGGACGCCTCGACCCCCGATCGCCCAAAGTCAGAGGAGGACAAGGCACCCATACCACTGCCCTGCCCTCGTTTTCCCGCTGTGGGGCCTCCTGGCCCTCCTCCTCGCCTTCGTCCTCCTCCCCCTCGTCGTCCCCCCCCCCCTTCGCCGCCGCCGTCGTCGCTGTCGGTGCCTGCACGGCGTCTTCTTGTTTCGCAGCCGCGCCTCCGGCAGCGGAACTTGCTGTTTCACTTATTTGCCAACGCACCTCTGACGTGCACGGCGCTTCTCTCTCTCTCTCTCTCTTTGGGCCTCCTGGGAGGCCCTCGTCGCCACCGCTGGATTCGTGTCGAAATCCTCCTGGGAGAGGTCCAGCAAGTAGCGGTATCGGTACCGATTGGTTTCCCCACATTGATCGCCGATGGGGTCTTGATAGCCAACCCCGCCCAGGGCCATGCAGATTTGCTATCGGCGGCTTGTCGCCGCGATGCAGCGCCGATACCAGTCGATGCTTCCGCCCCTGAGCCAGTTCCCCCCCCCCAACGTTCCTTATTGTCGGCGTCACACCTATGTACTCATACTAGTCTAAGCTCAGTGGCGGGCGCGTTCTGGCCACACCGCTGGAAACAAGCTACCACAAGATGGTTGTACTGCATGTTAGGGTCAGAAGTGTACCCCCAAGGAAGACGCATCGTCTCAGTGTGTCCTTGTGCGTCCCACGCTGGGGCGGCGAGAGCATTAATGTTCATCCGGGCAGCCCCCATTTCTCCTCCTGGCCCCCTCCCCGCCTCAGGAGCAAGCCCAGGACTTCGGGCGCCCTGGCAGAAGTAGGGGCGGCAAGCTTTTGGCTTTCGAGGCTTAGGGTCTGGTCTTTAGGGGCTCTGCTCCCTCGCACGGGCCAGGGCCCTGTGCCTGGGCTTTAGAGGCTCTGGTCCCTCCCAGGGGCCATCGAAAGTCGCTACAGTCAGGGCGCTGAACGAAGGACCATGTCGGGATGTGGAGCGCATGTGGGTTCCACAGGAAACGATTGTTTCATATAAGATGTCGAAAAGAATCCTTGTGGAAAAAGAGGCGCCGCTGGAATCTACGAGTCCCCCCGCATCATCCCAACTTCTCTCAACTGCGTCCAGGAGGCTCCAACTGAATTGGCGATCCGAGAACAAAGTGGATTGATTCAGTCGACCATTCTGCGGTGCGCGCTGAGATTCGCAGGTGCGATGTAGCGCCGACCCGCACGACAGGGGGGGAAGGGTGAGGGAGGAGGAAGAGTAGGAGGAGGAGTAGGAGGAAGAAGAGGAGGAAGAGGAGGAGGAAGAGGAGGACGAGGAGGTGGAAGTGCAGGTCGAGGTTGAGGTGAAGGAGGAAGGAGGAAGGAATAACGTCCCTTTCTATTATCAACACTTCCCTGGCGTGGCGTTGAGCTATCCGCAGCAGATCCTCACTGACATGCTCTTTCTACCTGTCCTGACCACGCAGGCGGTGTCGTGTACACAAACGGTGCGTTGCACGCGAATGTTGTGCTGTAGACAGGCGCCGTGGTGTGCACAGGCGCTGCGGTGTACGCAAGCATTGTGGTGTACATGGGCGATGTGTTGCACATGGTTGTTGCGGTGTACACATTCGCTGTGGTGTACTCCAGCGCTGTCGTATACACAAGCACTGTCATGTACGCAGGCGCTGCGTTGCACACGGCTGTTGCGGTGTACGCAGGCGCTGTGGTGTACACTCGCGCTGTCGTGCACGCGAGCATTGCGGTGGCGTGCACAGGCGTGCTGGGGCAGATCGCCACCTACATCTTGTTCCTATGTGGCCCTGGCCATCTCTAGGCATTCCTGGACGCCCCCGGCGCGGAACGTGACGTCATCTGGGGAGGGGAAGGCGGGGCCGATGACGGCCGTTATCCTGGAAAATAAACAAACAGGCCCGTGTGGTTCCGGAACCACACGGCGGGGGGGGGGGTGTTACGTTATACCCATTACCGCCGAAGATATAAAAATGCGTTCCAGGACCTTGAACTTCGCGGCGGTTTTCCATTTGTGTAACGGTTGGGGTCGTTTGCCTTCTGAGGGTGCATCTGCACACAGATGCCCAAACAAATATTTTCCAACCGCCCTGTGATGTTGGACCCCTGTTTTGAACTAGCATTGCCTCGCGTCACTAACTCCTTCCGCCTCCCCTGCCTCCCCATCGCCATCATCACTTCAATTTCGGCACACCCCTCACAGGCTTCATGGCCCCATAGGGAGCTTCACCCAAAGCATCCGTGGCCGCGTTCACATGCGTTTCCGCCTCTCAGTTCGCCACACCCCTCACACGCATCGTGGCCCCATAGGGAGCTCCACCGAAGGCTCCAGTGGCTGCGTTCACATGCGTCCCCGCCGTTCAGTTCGGCACATCCATCACACGCATCGTGGCCCCACATGGAGCTCCACCGAAGGCCCCAACAGCTGCGTTCGCATGCCTCTCTGCTTGTCATGTCGGCACACTCCTCACACGTTTTGTGGCCCCATAGGGGGCCCCACCGAAGGCCCCAGTAGCTGCGCTCGAACGAGCTCCCGCCCTGCAAGTCGGCGCAACCTTCGCACGTGCCGTGGCCCTACAAGGAGCCTCACCGAAGGCTCTAGTGGCTGCGTTCGCATGCCTACCCCCGAATTTCAGTTCGGCACATCCCTCACACGCGCAGTGGCCCCACAAGGGGGCCCACCGCGTCCGTATGCGCCCCTGCTTTTCAGTTCGGCAACACCTCTCACCCGCTCCGTGGCCCCGGAGGTAGCTCCACCGAAGTCCCTTGTAGCTGCGCTCGCATGCGCCCTCGCCTTCCAGGCTGGCACAACCCTCACACGCGTCGTGGCCCTATAGGGAGCTCCACCGAGGGCTCCAGTGGCTGCGTTCGCGCGCGTCCCCGCCTGTTATTTCGGCGAGACCTCCCACACAGCCCCCGTTTTGTATAGTTAGCTCCACCTAGGCCCCAGTGGATGCGCTTGCGTTCGTCCTTGCTTTTCTGTTCGGCACACCCCTCACACGTGCCACTGCCCCATAAAAGAGGGGTCCGCCGAAGGCCCCAATGACTGCGTTCGCATGCGCCCCCGCGTTCAGTGTAGGAAAAGCCCAGCACACGCTGGCCTGCGCTGGGCTGGACGGGGTTGGACTTGGCGGCGCTCTGCTGCACTGGGCTAGATTGGACTGGACTGGAATGGCCTTCGCAAGACTGGATCGGCCTGCGTGGCTGGGCTTCGATTGGATTGGTCGGGACTGGACTGGACTGGGCTGGACCTCTGTGGGCCCCGGAAACGGCAGGGCCGTTTTTTCACCGTTTCCCCAAAAAGTGCCCCTTGAAAATGGAAACGGCAAAAACACGGTGACCGGAAACGGCAAAAAAACGGCTCCAGGATTGGAACCGGAGCCGGAACCGGTCAAAAAACGGCGACGGAACCGGTAAAAAAACGGCGTCGGAACCGGCAAAAACAATAAACCCGAACCGGTAAAAAAACGGCCCTGTCGTTTCCAGGGCTCACTAAGGGCTGGACTGCCTTGTTTAAGATGGAGTTGAATGCAATTGGTTCGGCCTGGATTGGATTACTGGGCTGGATTCGCCGGGATTGGATTGGATTGGGCCTTGTCTGTTCTGGACTGGATTGGTCTGAACTGGATCTGCTTGGACTGGACTAGATGTGATTGGCCTGCCACGGGCTGGACTGCATTGGACTGGACTGGAATGGATTGGCCTTGATTTAATTGATGTGAACCGTGTTGGCATTGCCTGTCCTGGACTGGATTGGCGTGACCTTGTTGGACTGGATTGAATTGGCCTGGACTGGAATGGATTGTCCTGAGCTGGGCAGGCCGGATTGGGGACTGGACTGGATTGGATTAGAAGCCTCGATTAGGCTTAATCTCAGCGTGTCATGGGCACGTTTTGGGACCCAAGACACATACATAAGGCCCCCTGCTAAGGATCTAAAGCAAGGGCCCTTATCGAAGACGCTTACGGCGAGCCATCTCCACCCCCTGCATGTTGCAAATGCCTATGCAGCCAGGAGTTGGGCCGAAGTGTTGCCAAGCCATTAGACTATGTGTTCCCCCAGCGATTGGGGAATGTCTTAGGGAATGAGGAGGAGGGGGATTCTACCAGACTCTGCAGGCCAGACCTCCCCAGACCTCCAGAGACTCGAAGCTCGAATTTTGGCGGCGCTAGAAGCCTGGTGACTTTGCTCAATATTTGTATCCTGTGGTGGGGTGCCTACCTGCCTGCATACGCCCGACACGCCCAGCCATGACCCGAGGGTTTCTCCCATGACAGCTGGCCAGCAAACCGACCCACCTGTCGGGAGCGTACCCGGCAGACCGACGGCAGAAGATGACTCTGGGGAGGCAGGAGGCATCCTGGTTGTTGACTCCGTACCCAGATGACGCTGGGCAGACCCAGGCGAGGGCTCGTCGACCCTGCCCCCGTCCCCGACCAACCCACCCCTCGCTCCCGGGTGCCAGGTTGCGGAGAGTGGGGGTGATGCGCGGCCCCCTTGCCAACCCACCAGGCTTGGGCACAGGGGAAGAGGAGGAGGAGGCGGAGGAGGAGGAAGAGGAGGAAGATGAGGAGGAGGGGGAGGATGAGGAGGAGGCGGAGGAGGAGGAGGAGGAGGAGGACGAAGGGAGGAGAAAGGAAGAGAGGACGAGGAGGCCTCTTTGGGCGTCTCTTGGGGCTTTGGGGGGGGGCTTGCAGAGCAGCCGCAATGCTGATCGCTGGACGATTTCGTTTTTTCCTTCGATCCCCACAGACCATTTGCATGCCCCCCGCTCCCCAAGCTGCGAGGTCCAAAGTCCCTCCCTGCATTCCCACACCCCTCCCCACTTCATTCCAGCTCCTCCTTCTCCTCTTCCTCCTCCTCCTCCTCCTCCTCCTCCTCCTCGTGAACCCCTTTGGGCACGCTGGAACTCCTCCTCCTCCTCCTCCTCCTCCTCCTCCTGCTCCTCCTCGTGCTCCTCCTCTCTCACCCCTCTCTCGTCCCCCCCTGGCTCTCGCGGTGAGAGCTTCCAGCAGAACGGCGCGCAGACTGCTGCAATGCCGAGTCCGACCGACCAACCCTCCCTCCCCCTTTCTCAGTCCTCCCTCCTCCTGCCTCCTCCCCCCTCGTTCCTTCCTCCCCTCCTTCCCTCCCCTCCCTCCCTCCTCCTCGTCCTCCTCATCTTCCTCTCCTCTCCTCCTCCTCCTCCTCCTCCTCCTCCTCCTCCTCCTACTCTCCTCCTCCTCCTCCTCCTCCTCCTCCTCCTCCTCCTCCTCCTCCTCCTCTCCCCCCCTCCGAGGTCCCGGACCTCGCCCCCGTGCTGAGGGACCTCGTGAAGTCCAGGAGGTACACGGGCGCCAGCCTCTACATCCGCCGGATCAGGGACTACGCCCGTCCAGACAGCCTGCCCGAGGAGCTCCCGCTGCCGCGGGCCCTCGAACGGTGCGAGTGTCCGCACCGTGCGGTGATCCAGCGGGGGTTTCAGGGTGACCGCACTGCTTTTGTGGCTCGGGTCGCTCTCCGAGGGCGTCTCGGGCGGCTGAGGCCTCCAGGGTCCCAAGCGGTGCTGTGATGGGTCGTGCGTTGAGGCGGTGAGGCAGTTTAGAGGATGTCAAGATCACCGCAAGGTCTGTCACCGCAAGGTTTCTTGGGACCCCCAAGCCCTGCCGCCCGACGTCGTCGAGGGTTGTCGTCGTCGTCGTCGTCGCGGGTCGTCGTCGTCGTCGGGGGTCGTCGTCGTCGTCGTCGTCGTCGACGTTGTCGGCAGTCGTGCTCTGCAGAGCGGTGCTGATTATGATTATCATGATGACGGTGATGATGATGGTGATGTGATGGTGATGATGCTAATGTTGATGATGATGATGATGATGATGCTGATGATGATGATGATGATGATGGTGGTGATGTTGGTGATGATGATGGAGGTGGTGGTAATGGATGTGATGATGGTAATGGTAGTGATGATGATCCTTGTGAGTATGGCGATGCTGTTGCTGTCGCTGTTGTCCATGTTGATGTTGATGCTGATGATGTTGACGATCTTGATACTGATGATGGTGCTGCTGATGATGATGAGGATGCTTCTGATGATGATGATGATGATGATGATGATGATGATGATGATGATGATGATGATGATGATGATGATGATGCCTACGGTACTGGTGATTGTCTTGTTGATGAGGGTAAGGATAAGGAGCAGGAGGAGGCAGAGGAGAAGGTGACGGGGAGGCGAGAGGGAGGGACGGCGCCACGTTTGGGGAGGAGAAGGTGGAGCGGGACATGGAGGATGAGCAGGAGCTGGGCAAGAAGGACTCAGGGTTCGACATTACACGGACTGCAAGTCGGCAGAGAATTTTGAAGGAGGAGGAGAACGGCATGTATGATAGGGACGGTGCCGCAGCAGCCTGCTGGCAGACCCCACCGCCGTGCCAGCACAGCTTCGCAGCTGGAATGAGGATGAGTCCAAGATTCTCCCGGGTGGCTGCTCTGTTTGCACCGCCACGGGTCTTGAACACCCCTTCCTCGTCCGCGGTCTCGTCCTTCTCGTCCTCCGCGGTGCCCATCTTTCTCTCCCTCTTTTCTCTTGCAGGGATCCTTGAAGCCTCTCGGGGGCTCTTTGGGGTCTGCTGGGGAGCCTCCTGGGGTCCTGTCTGGTGCCAGTCGGGGTAATCTGCGCCGCCTTGGCGCGACGGTTCGGCGAGCTCTCCCGACGAGGCTCCGTGCACACCATCTTGGGGACGTCTGGGCCCGTCCTGGGGCCGTCCTGGATCCCCTGTGGCAGGCAGCATTGGGCAGGATTCCCTTCGTTCTCCTCCCTTCTCCTCGTCTCGCCGGTGCTTTCTGACTTCTGGGAGTCTGCTGTACATGAGGCCACTGGTCAGTCTCTGCCGCGCATCGCCACGGATTGCACGGGTCACTCGTGAGATGTTGTGGTCGCCCCCGTAAGGCGAGGGAACCTTCCGGCGAGATCTCTGAGTGAGAATCATAGTCTGGGTTCCAGAGAGGACGCCAGGGATCAATACCCGTAGGGTCGGAGCCCACGCGCGGGTCGGGGTGCGGCGCCAGCCAACTGACAAAGGGTCGGACCAGACAACAGACAGTCATTCTCACAACGGGTGAGGAAGAGGAGGAGGGGGAGGAGGAGGAGAAGGATGAGGATGATGAGGGGGAAAACGAAGAACAAGGTCAATGCGGAGCAGGAAGGGGAAAGTGAGAGAGAGAGAGAGAGATGAAGAGAAAAAGAGAGAGAGAGAGAGGGAAAGATGTAGAGATAACTACTCAGGGAGGGAGGAAAGAGAGAGAGAGAGAGAGACTGAGAGATAGGGGAGGTTGGGAGCGTGGTATCGAAAGAGGCATGGAGGGAGGTAAACATGGAGGGGGATACGGAGGAGGAGCAGGAGTTCAGGGAGGATGAGGAGGCGAGGGGAGGAGGAAGAGACAGAGGTACGGATTTATGATGGGATGGGGGAGAAGCAAGAGGATGACCAGGAGGGAAGAGGGAGGGGAGGTGGATAAGGAGGATGATCAGGAGGAGAAGGAGGAGGAGGAGGGGCATAAGGAGGAGGAGGAAGAGGAGGAGGGAATGAGGGAGGCAGGGCAGAGGGTGGAGGAGGAATGGGAGTAGGAGGAAGGGGAGGTCTGGGGGGCGTACATTGATGAAAGAGGAGGAAGTCAATGCAGTAAAACGACCCGCCCGACTAGCTTGGCCTGAAATTGCATACTTTTCCTTTATCAGTCCCATCCCCCCCGTTATCCTGCTTTTCCACCTGCGTTTTCCCTTTCACAAGTAGTTGACATGAATGCTACTCCCCTCTCTCCCCGGACTCTGTCGGGAAGATGTCAGACCCTCTCCGCGCACTGTTGTTCCCAACCATCCTGTGGTGTTGGGTCCTCGTTTTGAACAGACAGCGCCCCGCGTTCCTGCCTTCCTTCCTTCCTTCCTTCCGTCTTCCTCCTCTCCCTCCTTCCTCCTCCCATCCTTGCCTCTGCCCTGAGCATGTCCTCGTCGTCGTCGTCATCAGCATCAGCATCAGCATCAGCATCAGCATCTGCATCAGCATCAGCATCAGCATCATCATCATCATCATCATCATCATCATCATCATCATCATCATCATCATCATCATCATCATCATCATCATCTCATCATCAGCACCGTCATCATCGTCATCGTCATCGCCATGTCATCGTCATCATCATCATCGACGTCATGATCACCACCGTTATCGTCACCATCATCGCCACCAATGTTGCCACACCCCTTACACGTTTCGTGGCCCCACATGGAGCTCCATCGAAGGCCTCAGTGGCGGTGCTCGCTTGCGTATCCCCCATCCAGGACAGCGTTTGGTGGCCCCAGAGGGCGCTGCACTTAAGGCGCACCAGTGGCGGTGTTCGCATGCGTCTCCCCCACCCAGGACAGCGTTTCATTGGCCCCACAGGGAGCTCCACCTAAGGCCCCAGGGGAGCTTCGTTTGAGGCCCCAGTGGCGGTATTCGCATGCGTCTCCCCCACGCAGGACAGCGTTTCGTGTCCCCACAGGGAGCTCCACCCACGGCCCCAGTGGCGGTGTTCGCATGCGTCTCCCCCTACCCAGGACAGCGTTTCGTGGCCCCACACGGAGTTCCACCTAAGGCCCGAATGGCGGTGTTCGCATGCGTCCCCCCCACCCAGGAAAACGCTTCTTGGCCCCACAGGGAGCTCCACCTAATGCCCCGGTGGCGGTGTTCGCATGCGTTTCCCCCACTCAGGACAGCGCAAAGCTCCACCTACGGCCCCAGCGGCGGTGTTCGCATGCGCCCCCCCCCACCCAGTACGGCGTTTCGTGGCCCCACAGGGATCCCCACCGAAGGTCCCAATGGCGGTGTTCGCATGCGCCTCCCCCACCCAGGACAGCGTTTCGTGGCCCCACAGGGAACTCCGCCTACGGCCCCAGTGGCGGTGTTCGCTTGCGTCTCCCCCATCCAGGACATCGCTTGGTGGCCAGAGGGCGCTGCAGTTAAGGCCCCAGTGGCGGTGTTCGCATGCGTCTCCCCCACCCAGGACAGCGTTTCATTGGCCCCACAGGGGGCTCCACTTAAGGCCCCAGTGGCGGTGTTCGCATGCGTTTCCCCCGCCCAACACGTGGTCCCACACGGAGCCCCACCTCAGGCCCCAAAGGCGGTGTTCGCATGCGTCTCTCCCACCCAGGACAGCGGTTCGTGGCCCCCCATCGGGCTCCACCTAATGCCCTGGTGGCGGTGTTCGCATGCGTTTCCCTTACCCAGACCGTTTCTTGGCCCCACAGGGAGCTCCACCTAAGGCCCCGGTGGCGGTGTTCGCATGCGTCTCCCCCCACCAAGGACAGCGTTTCGTGGCCCCACAGGGAGCTCCACTTGAAGCCCCAGTGGCGGTGGTCGCATGCGTTTCCCCCACCCGGGACAGCGTTTGGCGGCCCCACACGGAGCTCCACCTGGGTGGAGGTTACGGAGCCTTGCGTGGCGTGCTGCAAAGCAGGCACCGTCTCGCGGCCCACAGAGGGAGACACCCTCACACATTTCGCGCCCCGCAATAAGAACCCCCACCGGAGATTCTACACGCGATCGCAGTACCTACAGCTGAATATTGTTGAGTCCCTCGCCAGGCTCATGTTTCAAAGGACTTGACAATATTTGTTTTTTGCATCGATTGTTGCACTCCAGTTGCTTTCGGCTTTCGGTGTTTCGAAATAGTGTTCCCACTGCAGCGCGTGCCTCTTTTTCGGATCGGCGATTTGCTTCCGTCGTTCAGAGTGGCCCTTTCGCCCCAGCGCGGGCAACTTTTCTGGATATCTTTTTCCGTTGTTGTCGCGCCCCTCGTTTCTTCTCCTCATTGCCCCGGTCCTCCTGCCCCTCCCGCTTTTTCCACTCCAGCTCCTGCTGCTGGTGTTCTCCTTTCCTATCCTCCTTTTTTCTTCTTGTTCATACACCACCTACTCGAATGTACGCAGCTCCTTTTTTCCTGATTGCGCATAACTCGATGCCCCCGCTTTAGAGTTCCAGCTCCCCTATGACACACGTCGGCGAATAGAGGAACATCAACACACTAGGAACGGATGGTTGGGATGGGGTAGGAACGTCACGTATGGCGCGAGCGCACCCTGCTTGACCTCTCCCCTCTCCTGATACGGGCCTGCCTCGCTATCCTCACTCTTCTGTCCTTCTCGTCTTCCATCCTCTCCTCCATCTGACTAGCCCCCCCTGCCGCACCATCAGATGTCCCGTTGGGGCGCGCCCAGCGTTGCGCCGGAGTCTCCCTCACCGCTCACGATGTTGAAGCCTGGAGCCTCCAGCAGTTCTACGCATGGAGGCTGGACCGTTCTCAAAATGGGCCCTCGTCGTGACAAGCTCCCGCAGCTGCACGGAGGCAGGGCGGATGGTGTTCCACATGGGGCTCTCGCCCCGGCCCCGCGCAGAGTCGGCGCAACACAGTGGAAGCCCGGGCCAAGAGACACTCTGCTTGCCTTCCGGGCTGCCCTGGTTTTTACCCAACAGCGGAGACTGATAGGTTTCTAATGGGCTCAAAAGAGAGCATCTGATGACTCCCCAGGGGGGTCTGGGCGGGAGCCGGACAGGCGAGGGCCGGGCTCGTTTTAACAAACAGTCACACACTTCGTGCTCTTCGACCTCCCAGAACTCCACTCCCGGGCCACATTTTGAATCCCGGGAGCCAACTGTAGGCCACTTTGTGCTCTTCGACTTCCCAGAACTCCATTCCCGGGCCACATTTTGGATGCCCGGAGCCAACTGTGGGCCACTTCGTGCTCTTCGACTTCCCAGAACTCCATTCCCGGGCCACATTTTGGATGCCCGGAGCCAACTGTACGCCATTTCTTGCTCTTGGAGTTCCAGAACACCATTCCCGGGCCACATTTTGAATGCCCGGAGCCAACTGTAGGCCACTTCGTGCTCTTCCACTTCCCAGAACTCCACTCCCGGGCCACATTTTGAATGCCCGGAGCCAACTGTACGCCACTTCGTGCTCTTCCACTTCCCAGACTTCCAAGACTCATCATCTTCATCATCATCATCGTCCCCGTAGCCTTCTTGGCTACTGGAGGTGCCCACTTTCACGCGCAGACTACTGTTACTAGTACTGCTGCTGCTGCTGTTGCTGCTGCTAGTGTAGCTATTGCTACTGCAACTACTGGCAGTGCCACTGCGACTGCCGCTGATGTTGCCACTGCGACTGCCACTGCGAATCCGAATGCGACTGCGAGAACACCAGAATTCTACAACAGCACTCTTACATGAATACCACAGGCAATGTTTCCAGCTATGCTTCTACACATTGCTGTTCGGTTGCTTTGCCGGGATATTTTTTTAGCTCCGACGGCTTTGCTGTGGAAAGCGTGACGCCCCCGCACCGGAAATACGTGGCCGTCCTGGGGTCTCAGGGCGGTGTCTTCTGTGGAAGGTCTCTCGTGGACGAGATCCTGCCCCTGGGTTGCCGCTGTGCGCTACTGAGCTCCATATTTGTGGCCGTTTGGGCCGCAGGGGTCTCCCTCCTCCTCCATCCTCCTCCCTCCTCCTTCCTCCTCATGTTTCACGCTCCCGCTGCCGCGCAGTGTGGTGATAAGACAAGCTCTGAGGTGCGGGCTTGCGCCGAGGGGGTGTATGTATATATACATATATATATATATATATATATATGCTTATATATTGCTACCGGAGAAAGCCCCAATCATATGTTGTTTAGGGCTACAGGGCTATAGAGCTATAGGGCTAGAGGGCTACAAAGCCTATAGGGCTATAGGGCTACTTGGCTACAGGGCTACAGGGCACTAGGGCTATAGGGCGATAGAACACCTGGGCACCCCGGCACCCGGGCACCCGCGGGCACCTCCGGGCGCCCCCCGGCACCTCTGGGCACCTCCGGGCACCCTGGGGCACCCGGGCACCCAAGCACCCCCGGGCACCCGTGCACCCGGACATTTGGGCCGGCCACCGAAATCGGCGACGCACCTCACCTAACCAAATAAACCCGCTAGGACCCCTACAGAGGCAAGCTCCGATTGGGGAGAAAGGTTTCTTGTGGACGAGCTCCTACTGCAAGCCTTCCCAAAACAGCTCCAGGGATGGAGGGCGACTCGCTCGCAGCATGGGCCTCTCGCTCTGGCGCCGCGCACGCTCGTCGTACAGTGGAGGCCCATGCCAAGAAGCACCCTGCTTGCCTCCATGGTGCCCTGGGTTTCTTGGGTCTCGAGGGCTTTGCGATGGAAGGCGTGACGGTCCCACGCCAGGAATCAATGCATGTCCTGGTCTCAGGGTTGGGTTTCTTGTGGACGGTTTCGTGTGGACGGTTCTCCATTTGTTCTGTTTCCCACAGCTGCGCGGGTGCAGGGCTGGGCTCATCGCCCACCACTCCTTCACATGTTGTTGCCCGACGCATCAGATCATGCTGGCGCCACGCTGATGGAGGCCGGCTTCTTTTCAAAATGGTGCTCTCCCGTGTGTGGCTCCCTGCGCTACCAGGTTGGCAAGATGGCGCAACGTCCTCACGGATGGAGGTGGGCTTCTTTCCGAATGGAGCATTCTCGCCAGAGATCCATTCGAATTGGTTTACCGACAGTATTATCGCGGATTCAGGGCGTTTTCTTTTCAAAGCGGGGTTGCCGGTGGACGCGTCATTCATTTGTATAGCCCCACCTCTCCGCATTCCTCATCGTTCAGTTCCGATTCGTATGGGAGTTTCCCGCCCGAATCGCGGAGTGAAGAAGAACGATTGTAACGACTTGCGAGGAGGGGATTCGGGACGGGAAGGCGTATTGAAGCATTTTTTACGTATGTTTGGGTTTGCATTGGTCCTCGGATTCTTTTCCTTCCTCCTTCCCCTCTCTTGACTCAGACATGCTGTGTTGGTACGCCTGTCAAGCTGAGGAGGAGGTCGCGCTCAACTTCTGGGAGTTGGCAGAACTTGCTGCACCTTCAGGCGAGATCCTGATCGGCTACTCGGACCCCTCGAAGAAGGGCTGGACCCTGAATCCAGAGAACAAGAGCAGGTCCATCGAGTGGGACGTGGATGAGCAGTGCCTCGCCGTGGTAAAATGCAGGTGTGCGTGTGCGTGTGTGTGTGTGTGTGTGTGTGTGTGTGTAGCTGTGTGCATGCGCATGCGCGTCTGTGCGTCACTGTGTGTATACATATTTCCAAGGGGTTATCGCGTCGGGAGCGCGAATCTCATGTATTTGTTCATGTCCCACGGCCCCTCAGGAATTCTAGACGCTTCGCGTAACCCCACCAGCCCATCCAGAAACGATGCCCAGAGGAAGTCTTTTGGGGGCCTCTTGGAGTCTCTTGGGAGCCTCTTGGGGCCTCCTGGAAGTCTTCTTGGGGCCTCTTGGGAGTCTCTTGGGGGCCTCTTGGAGGCCTCTGGGCCGCCTGTTGGGGCCTCCTGGGCGCCTCTTGGGACCCTCTTGAAGCGCTCTTGGGAGCCTTGGGAGCCCTCTTGGAGCCCTCTTGGGCCACCTTGGAGTCATCTTGAAGCCTCGGATGGTCATTGGAAGCGAAAAGGCGAGAAATCCCAGCCTATTGATTTTCCTTAGGTGTTGGAAGGATGCTGGCTTCTTCGGGGCCTCCTTGGGGAGCTCTTTGGCAACTTGGAGCCGCCTTGAAGCGGTCTTGGGGCCTCTTGGAGCATCGTGGGAGCCATCTTGAGGCATCTTGGGGTATCTTGAGCCATCTTGGAGGTCATCTTGGGCTCTCCCAGGCGCTCTTGGAGTCATCTGAAGCAGTGCGCCCCGCCCCCAGGAGGCCCAAATGTGGCCAAAACCTTTTTGTAACATCGATGAGTTTGGCATTGTCACCGAGGCCTCTTGGAGCGTCTTGGGTGCCTCTGGGGGGCCGCTTGGGGCCTCGTGGGGGTCTCTTGGGAGCTTCTTGGGGGCATCCTGGGGGACTCTTGGGGGCTTCTTGGGGCCACGTGGGGCCATCTTGGGACCATCTCGGGGCCTCTTGGGGCCTCCTGGGCGCCTCTTGGGGCTATCTTGGAGGAGGTCCTAAGTTAGCCCCCCCCCGTCAGGAGGCCAACATGGGGCCAACACTTTTTAGTAGAACCAGTGATTTTGGCTTCCTCGCCGAGGCCGTTTTGGACGCTCCAACGCGTCGCGGAACCCCCCGTCCAGGTCCAGGGGAGGGGGTAGGGGGAGGGGTCAAGACGCCTTCCCCGCCCGCAAGCCGTCTCGCTCACTCCCACCCGCCCCCCCAACACATACGTAGCACCCGAGCCTGCCCCGAGCCGCAGCATATTCAGCAGTCGTCTTTGGATGGGCAACTACTGGGGGCGCATCCGCCGCCGCCGCCGCCGCCGCCGCCCGCCCCCGCCGCCGCCCGCCGCCGCCGCCGCCGCCGCCGCCGCCGCAGCCGCTGCCCGCCAGCCGCCGCGCCACCGCTGCCGCCGCCGCCGCCGCCACCGCCGCGCCGCCGCCGCCACCGCCGCCGCCGCCGCCGCCGCCGCCCCCGCCGCCACCGCCGCCGCCACCGCCGCAGCCGCCGCAGCCGCTGCCCCCGCCGCAGCCGCCGCAGCCACCGCCGCCGCCAAGTGTACTTTGTATTTCTTACGGGGATGGTGGGGGGAGGCCGCATCGGGTTCGCTGCGCATGCTCCGAATTTAGAGGCAGAGTGTGTGTGTGTGTGCGTGTGTGGTGTATTTGTTTTACAAGGAATGGTGGGGGGGTGCCCTCATTGACTCGGGTTGGCTTCCAGTCGCCTGGGGAAGCGGGTGTATATGAATAGGGAACAGTGATAGTTAAAACCCTTCCCGAAGGGGAAGTAGGAGGGGTAACAGAGGAAACATTCTAGACCACCTACGCCCAAAGGGCTGGTGGGAGTCAGAGCACCTGATTCGGGGAAGGTAACCGGACGTCGCGCGGACTTCAACTGTTTACAATCGCGCTTACGCCTCCCGCTTCCGCCTCCATCGTTCGCCTCCCGCTTCCGCCTCTCGTTTTCGTATCCCGCCTTCGCCTCCCGCTTTGGCCTCCCGCTTTCGCCTCTTGCTTCAGCCTCCCGCTGCCGCCTCCCGCTTCCGCCTCCCGCCTCCCGCTTTCGCGTCCCGCCTTCGGCTTTCGCTTTCGCCTCCCGTTTTCGCCTCCCGCTTTCGCCTTCGCCTCCCGCTTTCGCCTTCGCCTCCCGCTCTTGCCGTCGCCTCTCGCTTTCGCCTTGGCCTCCCGCTTTCGGCTTCGCCTCCCGCTTTCGCCGTCGTCTCTTCCGTCTCCTGCTTTCGCTTTCGCCTCCCATTTTCGCGTTTCCTTGTCGTGAATTTGCCCCCCACTTTCTCGTCCCGAAACCAACGCACCCATGATAGTGGGAATCGGCCGTAGCGGGCAGCCTCATGCTCCCGCGAGGGCGCGGCTGGCGCGTCTTCAGCCGCTGGCCCAGCAAGAGATGTCCACCCGGGAGCTATTGCTACCGGGGCTGGGCAGCCGCCGGGCCGATCCTTTCTGCGAGTGCTGTGCTGCACGCTGGAGCCCGCGCGTTGTGCAAGGAGGTGGAAGACGTGCGATCGGGGATCGACGTCGGCGGAAGCCTCGCCGGGATTGCGTGCAAAGGGCCGGCGTCGCAGGCCTGCAAGGGCGCGGCAGGTTCGTCCTGGGCGGCTGGTGCTGCAGGGGGGGAGCTGGGCGACTGCGGCCCGGCCAGCCGCCCTGCTCCAGCCTCTGTCGCCATCGTCTTCGGCGCCGTCGCGCTCCTGCCTCGCAGCGGGCCAGGTGCGGGTCGAGGGAGGGCCGGGGGGGGCGCGGGGGCAGGGTGCGAGGTGCGGGCAACTGGCGCGCGGTCGCGTGGCAGGCGCTCCCGGTGCAGCTGGCGCTGCAGCGGTGCAGCTGGTCCTGCGGCCTGGCCAGTCAGCC